>CM067343.1:66720158-67022658 GCA_034190875.2 Urechis unicinctus | reverse complement strand
ATCATATAACACACTAGTGTTGGTGTGCCGTTCAAACATATACTTACCTTACCTGCATAACCCCATTACTTCTTGTTCTGGTTGCAAGTGATGCACGAGGCTACATACCAGGTAATGTCGGCTGTCATCCCATACCAGTTAAACTTCCCCTGAATATTAGCCTTCGTTCTTTCAACCCCCTGGTGGCCTGCTGATGGACTGTCATAGTTATACTGGCCCGGATTTCACCTAGACGAGAGGCTGGAATGGCCTGGTTCAGTCAATGTACTGGCGGTGACTTGCCCTAGGATAATCGTTTCCATTTTTATCCTTTCCACCTCCATTTTCATTTATCCTAGAAGGCGGCTTCTTAATCAGGCCAATCTTATCTAGTAACCTTTCCTGGTACCATATAACACATGAGTGTTGGTGTGCCGTTAAACCCTATACATACCTTACCTTATACTCCAAAACCAGTGCTCGCATGTTACTGGGCACCACCAGGTCATTCTCCTGTGTATCTTTCTTCTGCTAATAATTAACTCCATCATTGAAATGCATCGGCTCTTTATTCATCTAGTACGACTTTGATGACTCAACAACCGGGCTTCTTGTGCCGCCCATATATGTGCAGTGGAGAATCCCCAGCACGATGGATTCTGCAAGCACAGAGGATCCGCATCAGTTACAAAGTAACAAGATATTACTGTCACTGTTCCCTGTCGAGTAACAGCAATGGGCGATGGGTCGTGGACGAGATAGGTATTCAGCCCCCCATGATCCGACACTAGCCGTGGCTCCTCTCCTGTCTCGCCAACCGCTCTCCCATCCTTCCCATATCCTCGCACACAGGTTTGGGGCTGGAACATTGAGCATATTAATGACCTGTTCCCCAGCCTCCCCTTCTGGTTCCCTCAGTCAACTGTCCGTGGCCTTTCCGTGCGCTACCTCTTCCCTGCTGCACCCCTCGTGGGTCCAGGGGTAGAATAGGTCCCCTGTATCCTTCTGCTTAATCAGGTCAAACTTATCTAATGACCTTTCTAGGCGCCATATAACTCATTAGTGTTGATGTGCCGTTAAACCCGAAACTCATTCACTCACTCACATTTCTCTGCTGCCCGTATTGCCCTGAGCTTCATCTACCGTCTACTCAGTACCCCGGCAGCTCACTGCAAGCCAGAGTTGTCAGAGGCACTGCCCCATTCAAATCGTGGATATAACTTCACCAGCGCTCCTCGATACGTTAACAGTATGAACATATTTCGCAGGGCAGATCACACAATTTGGCTCCAGCCGCATATTCATGGCAACCATGAGGATCATGTTGTACTGTGACAATTCATCCATCCACCTTGCCAGCTTCCCCTGTGGCTCTTTAAACTTCAATAGCCAAATCAAACTTGCTTGATCTGTGCGTATGTTGAACGGTCGTCCTTGCAGGTAGCGTCTAAACTGCCGTGTGACCCTAACCACAGCCAGTACCTTCAACCTCGTGGTACAATGCATTGCTCTTTGGTTAGAGCATAGCTCCAATATATATAAGCTACAACCCTCTCTTCCTCGTTCTGCAACTGGCACAGCTCAGCTTTGATAGCCATATTAGATGTGTCCAGTATGAAGTCAACCGTCCTATTGGGTAATGCGAGGAAGGGCGGTGTGGTTAGCGTATCTTTCAGTGCTATAAATGGTCCCAGTGCTATAAATTGTGTTAATCCTTCTTACCTATCACCCGCTACAGTGGTAGATAGGCGAATTCCTTGATGAAGGCTCTGTACTTATTGGCTAAACCCAAGAGCCTTTTCACATCCTTAGGTCCCTTGGGTTCCGGCCATTCCCTGACCACTTGGGTGACATGTTGTGACATTTTCTCTTTCCGGTAAAACACACTTTATTGGTTTTAATTTCAAACCCTACTTCCTGAACCGGGCCAAGGTCTCTCTTAAGTTTTGCATGTGATCATCACAACAAGACCCTAGGACAAGGATATCACCAAGGAACGCTAGACCGGGGTTCTAATTTAACCCCGTAATATTAGGTCCATTACCCCAGCAAAGGTAGCGGGTGCATTACACAACTCAAACCCTACTTGAGCATGTTCTAATAGGCCATATGTGGTGGCAAATGCAGTTTTCCTCCTGTCTTCTGGCTATATTTTTACAAGCCAATGCGCGGAATTGGCATCCAGTCTGGTGAAGCAGATTTTACCTGCTAAGGTGTCCAGGCACTCATCTACGAGTGGAAGAGGAAACTCATCCTTGTTGGTGACATCATTCAGTACCACGTAATCCACGCAGCAGCGCACGGATCCACCCTCCGCCATATGAGAACAGATGCAGAGGCCCATTCTGAGGTAAACTCTTGAATGACCCTGGTCTCCAGTATGTCCCTTAAGTAGACCTCTTCTTCACTAGTGAAATATTCTGGAGTTCTTTTCATCCTGCGCTTGATTCGCCTGGTATTCTCAATGTCATAATCGTCGCTGGCAAACGTATCCTCGTAATCCACCAACCATGTGTAATTTAGAGGCTTCAACCATATTGTGAAGGTGTTCAGGTACCTCACAGTCCTCTTTTATCCATGAACTACATGCATAAATCCTAATTGATGATGCGAGGGCGTAGTCTATCCTACACCAACTCGGGACTTGGTCGCAGCTCTCCACTCTTCCCTGTCCAGCATTAGGGTCCTCATCTCCCCTGTGTCACTGAGGCCAACATCTCGCCGCAAAGTGTCGATGAATGTGGCTCGTCGCCGTCCCCTTCTGCTAGTTCCCTGATTTGGCTCTCACAAGATGGTGTGATGGGCTGCCAGCTCCGGGTGTCGAACGCAGTGGCCTGCCAGACCCATCATCCTCTCTCTGTTCTTTATTGAGATACGCGTGAGGTCACCATACAGGTCATTGTTGTGTACATGGTCTTTCCAGGTAATGTCAAGTGCCATGCGCAGCATCATGGTATAGACACCATCAAGGGATTTCTCTTGCAGTACAGTTAAGGTCCATGTTTCAGCGCCGTAGAGCAGTACTGACTTGACTGTTGCCACAAGGAGTCTCCTCTTGAGGTCGTCGCTGAGCTTGGCCTTCCACACCTTCTTCATTGAGTGTGCCGCACTCCATGCCAGAGCCCTCCTGACCTTCAGCTCCTTCTCTGTCGAGGCAATGTAGGCCCCGGGGTACTTAAAGTCATCCACCACCTCTAGCACTGCTCCATCGCCAGTGACGACAGTCGTGTCCTCGACGTTGATGCGTTTCTACCTCCGGTGGACTGCCAGGCAGCTTCTCAAAGTGTGATTGCCACGCAGCCACCCTCTCCCTATCATTCTGCCCCTTGATCTTGGACGATTGAGCTGATACCTCGTTTATGAGTCTCCAGCGTTCATATGTGCCTCCTCCACGCCTTTGATCTTCTGGGTCAGTTCCTGCTATTGTATTTCTGCATAAACTTGGTACAGCTCTTTTTTCCACAGCTTGTAGGCCTCTCTCTTGTACGAGGTCCTCATCTTCTCTCTTGCCTTCACGACCCTAGGGTCCAAACACTGCTCCTTCCGTCATACCCTGGGGACTTGTGCCAGACATGCCTCCGCAGGTGCTTGGTTGACCTCGGCGAAGGGCTTGTAATCTACAGAGATGTCCTTGTCCTCCTGCAGTATTTGTAACATGTTCCTAATCTCCAGTACATACTGCTGCTGCAGTTTCGGGACCGTCGCCAGCTGGCTCTATTGGTAGTTTACCTTACACTCAATGTTTAAACTTCAGACCTTTCTGATAACGAAAATGCCTCATTTGCATTCACTGTAATGTCCTGTTTAAGATCAGCTACACAAGGCACCCAGCAGTACAACGGAGAACGGGAAACACTCTGGTTTGACATTAAACTGCCGATGATTGTAGAATAGTAACCATCATCTCGTATTTTGGAATATTTAAAATTGTAATTGCAATGACCAGTCAAGCATGTAGTACAACATTGTCTAATAAATAAATATTCCACGTTTTGCGATCAGCATGTGTTAGAATGGATAATTTGTTGTTGCAATGCTAAGTTCGTACGGATCGAGGCAACTGCAGTTCCTGAACGACTATCCAAGGACTATGTAGGTTAATGCGCTGGTGTTCTTTTCAAAAGAGTTGCTAATCATTAACCTTTAGGGATTTTCATAAGACTGCAAATCAGCTCTCTGAGGTTCTATTGATATGTATATTACCTTGCATTATTTCGAAGTAAGACTTTAAACCATTCTTTTGTCTAAGGATTTCTCGTCCCTATCTGATAGATTAGTGGACATTTACCTGACGCGAAAACAAAGGTGGGCCTCTCTCTTGGCTTATTTCGATTCTTATTGAATATTTTACCATCTTTTATCATTTATCGTGTCGAGAAAGTATCTGGATAAGTATAGAAATGTGTTCATTGCTGCTTTCAAGGTCGGTAACATCAATATATCCCTCTCTCTGACTTACGATGAGCCGATCCCTGTTGAGCTGCTGTTGAGGAACATCAGGGGTAGGTTCTGATAACACGATCATCCAATACCTCATTTTTTTTAAAACAGATCACTTAAACTGGTTTATAAATGGCCGAGCTCGATTTGTTTGTCTGTGTGTGTAGGGAATTCGTCGGCCACTACTAAGTGGTCTTGAAAGAGACAGTCATTGTCACACTAATGTGCTCCAAGGACATTTTGTACGAAGAGGCTGATCGTCTCGGTGCTGCAACAGAGAGCGTGTTGCATTCAAAGTGGTAGGGTTTACTTTCATTGCTTAAATTGTTTATACGAGTTTATCAGTTGTCTAATGTCTTACAGTTAGATGTCACAGTGTTGAATATTTTGAAAAACGCAAACAATTTTTTTTTTCAGATCGCTCTATCCTCCCGACTCCAAGACAGTCTTCAAACCTCGGCGTATTTTCCTCTTTCGAAATAAAAAGCGAAGTGACTGCTTAACCTCATCTGTGTTGTTTTTCATCTAAGTCACTGTATCAAATAATCTGAGCCATTTTATATTATTGTTGTAAACGAACCCATGACAGCCTAGTGAGCCAGATATAGGCTCAGTCAAGTTGGACAAGTTGGCGTCAGCAGAATCTTCACTTAACGCTATCTTGTCCACGTTGGTGAGATCGCGTAGGCTTCATGTAGTGATTGTAGGATATCAATGAGGCAGTGACATACTAGAAATGAGTCTGATAGATGAGCCTGATGGTTTGTTGAAGCCTAGTGAGCCAGATATAGGCTCAGTCAAGTTGGACAAGTTAAGGGCAGCGGAATCTTCACTTAACGCTATCTTGTCCACGTTGGTGAGATCGCGTAGGCTTCATGTAGTGATTGTAGGACATCAATGAGGCAGAGACATACTAGAAATGAGTCTGAAAGATGAACCTGATGGTTTGTTGAAGCCTAGTGAGCCACATATAGGCTCAGTCAAGTTGGACAAGTTAGCGGCGAGCTCCCATAACAGATATTCAGTGATGTTGGGACGTTTTTGCAAGAACCGAATATATAGGATCTTAGCATTTACACGAACGGTGTATCACGGAGATGATGTGGTCTGCTTTGGACAAGTTAGCGGCGTGGACAAGATTATTATGCATATTTCGGTCTTTCGGGAACCGAAAGAAACTCTTACCCGACCTCTCGTCGTTTCTACACCCAGCCGCACAACAATAAGGCATAGTCCAAACTGTAAGTGTCACAAACCGTGAAGAACCTTTTTATAAACCATCAACGAGCCGTGAGGAAAATGGCGAAGTTTGTTGACCTTCGTGATCAGCGAGCATCGAGCAGCGAACGTAACGTCACGGGCCGAATAATTCCGAACGTTGCTTAACGGGAAGTTCAACGAGTGGTAGACGAAAACATACCTTTTAAAATCATTTTTTAAAGGATTAGGGTGCCCCAAAGTAACGCTATTGATATGAATACCAATATTGAAGTTTATTCTTTCGAATTGCGCTTTAAAAAAAATTGTGTCTGTGATCTTTAATGTATTGCGTTCGGGTGTCGGAACAAAAAAAAGCCAGGCGTGAGTTCTTTTTGGGTTTCCGGAAGACAGCAAAATACGCAGCATATGGGTGACAACAGTCAATCGTAAACACTGAAGACCGACCCTTACGACAGTTCTATGTTCTGATCATTTCGAGAATGGTGCTTATGAGACTGACCCAGAGCTGCTCAAAAGTCTTGGATTAGTAAGAGACCTTGGCTACGAAATGAAACTATACTGACTCTCTTTAGCCACGTTGAAGTCGATGACAGTCAAACTAAGCGACGGAGATCCTCAGAGAAAAGGCAACAAAAACAGGTGAGATCCGCTGGCTGAACCTCAAGGCTAGTCATAACATGGTGACTTTTACTTATTTAGATGTTGATGAATTTATCACCAAGTTGCCAGAATATCAATCCAGCGGTTTCTCGCTAGTAAATGAAATGGTTTTGGCAGCTGAGGGAACAGATAACTCAAGTGATAGTGATGAATCACAGACTGAGGTGTCACATCCAAGCGCTGCCGACGATGAAGCTTGCTCTCTGGTCGGAGCAAAGTGGCTCTCTGTCACGTGGGACATGGAGAGCTGTACCCGGAATGCTAGTATGCACTACTTAAGAACAGGAAGTGGATACTGAAGGGTCAGTATTAGTTTTGAATCATATAACAGTTTTTATAGAATTATTTACTTCAGAGGTCATTAAATGAGTCACAATCCATGCCCCTGTGGACTACTACCAAATAAATGTAATCTGTATTGGTATATGTGCCAACCATAAATAGGATCGAACCCACACAAAGAGTTAGAATTGATAGCTTCAAGCAAGCATCTCATAAAAGATATTGGCAGACTCAACCAAGTAGAGCAGACATCAAGCCTAGAATCATTTCACTAGGTGGTCATATTCTTTGCGCCAAAGAGTGTACACTATCCCTATGCCACCATCCATTGTGTATAATTGAAGTAGGGTTTTATGGAAGTTTAGCACATTTTTGTAGTGACAGCTGTAAAGTTCTGTGTAGAATTATGTGTTCAAGTTTTAATTCTTGCTTGGCAATAAAATTTATCATCCTGCTATATATATATCCATGTTTCTCCTAGCAGTTATTCACTTCAATAAAAACACTAACAGAGCTCAAGTCATCACTCAAGGAGGTCAGTTCCAGTGGGAAGTGTCCTAACTCAAGGCCAGACAGGGAGACCCAATTGTCAAGCCTGTCAAGTACCAATTTCTTTTTGCGTGTATATTCATAATTCAATAGACGTTTTTTTCATGGGGTGATCAGTTTGTGACTTAATTGTCCGAGTATATGTGGCACAAATATCTTTAGAGTTAACACACAGAAGCTCTTTATTGAACTGCACAATGACCACAAAGTTAGACAAATATCCCGTCCTCCCAATTTAATTAGTATATGGGGCCACAAGAGGTAGCTTTCATACATTATTTTATAGGAACTTAACAGGTGATATATCTTCCCATGTGTTGACAGCAGTAGGGTTTGGCGCCACTGAATTTTTGTTTGGCAATATCAGATCATACCATATTGGCTTGTGACCTCGGACGAAGCAGTCCTTTAGCCCCCATATAGTACCTCATCACTCAGATGTGATAAGGACAACTTAGCTCATTTGTTTATAATCCCTTGCTTTGGATTTATTTGTTAAAGATGGCAATTAATATCGTTGTGTTGATGTAGATATGGATCTGACAGTTTTTGAGGTGGACAGTAAATAAATGGCCTGGCTTTATATCCTTAGTATTCTCCAACTCTGCTAGACATGACGGTAGTTTGGAATAAGAAATTGTAACATTAATTGACGTCAATTTAACATCGTATATAATTATGAAGACATCATATGTAGTCATTGTCACATTGTTTAAGATGAAAAGCCAAACTTGATCGGGAGAAAGACAAACATTGGGGTTTATGTGGCTAAAATATTTATTCATATTCCAATCAAATGAGCACAACAACAGCAAGGCAACTTCGAATCCATAATTTGTGTTCTGTAAAAACATTTTTATGACATTGAGCAAGTAGATAATCATTCCGACGAGGAAACTCAAAGCTGTATCTCCTTTGTTGTGAATTGGCAATGAGTTTAAGCTCTGTGGTCGCAATAGAATAGTTGAACGGTTATCACTACCTTGTTCAATAACCAAACAAAGAGAAGATCTTTATAAAAAAACTTCTGACAGAAAACAGCATTCACGAACACCATCTGTTTTAAGATACGATTATACCATAATGGGTGTTTGTAGTAGATATACTTACTCCATGGTGGTACCAAGAAAGGTTGATATCAATAACTGTACGTTGGTGTTGTGCTACTCAACAAGACATTTATCATCCAAGACAATTGATGAACGACAAATGCACATGATACAATAAATCGCACAGTGCAACATTTGAGAGAGCGACACCGTGCGTTCCTCTTGACAGCTTTAGTTCCTCCCAACGTACATATAATTGATACTTACAAAGATTTCGCCACATTCAAACAAAACCACAACATTAAATCGCATCATTACATTGAGACACATAAACACGTGAACTACAAAGACAAAATCTCATAGGAACGATATATTTTGCGTATTATAATATCCAAATTAAAGAGCTTCAAGTTTATACTATCATTTAAATTGAAAGACAGAGGGAATTTTAATGAGCTGAAAGTGTAAACTCAGTATCTCAATACAATCAATTAAATAGTAAAGAAAGGTAAATATATAAGAGCTCGTCCATTAGCTATTGGTTTATTTGTCCACTTACTGTCAACGACGTTCTCGACTGCATAAGCAACTGCGACCATCTGCAACAAGACAGCGGCAGCCCAGCTTTCTGATCCCATGGTGAATAATTGTATGATTGTAGTAAACCTGGTAGTGATTTCATGTGCCGTGGATTTCATGTCTTATATAGCACAGATAATCGATGACAGCATGCATTCACTGTATAACAGCGCGACAGCTGGGGCATGATTGAAGTAGAAAGGGAGAAGAAAGACACACCTAGTTTCGATTAATTAGAGCGGCTGGCGTGGCAATACACCACATGGTCCGACTGGGCGCGAATGGACGATAAAATCATTAATGCACCCATACTTACATGCAGAGTGGTAATTGTGTCTAGATCAATTGTTCTGCTTGGGATAGCGCATATCATAAGCAAAAATGACTAGGAATGTTGGCGATAGAACATTATACGAAATCACATATATATATATATATATATATATATATATATATATATATATATATATATATATATATATATATATATATATATATATATATATATATATATATATATATATATATATATATAGATATATATATATATATGTATATGAATATATATATATATATTGGGGGGGGGAGAGGGTGGTGTGTATATATATGTATATATAAATACATTAACATATATATATGCACATGTATATTTATGTTTATGAAATATATATATATATATTTACATTTAAGTATGAACATATAATACATACATGTATTTATATATATATATATATATATATATACATCTCTCTAAATATATATATATATTTATATATATATATATATATATATATATATATGTGTGTGTGTGTGTGTGTGTGTGTGTGTGTGTTGTGTGTGTGTGTGTGTGTGTGTGTGTGTGTGTGTGTGTGTGTGTGTGTGTGTGTGTGTATTTAATCAAGAGCAAAACCATAGGTGGACAGCGTTATAAGTGGACAAATCGCTTTTGTTATCATCAATTGATACAATTTGATTTAGCCCATTCGTTTTATCACTTGAAATATTGTGATGACTTTTTATCTTGTGCATATATGTATTCTAATGGTTGTCCACGAAAGGTCAAGTCACGATTTTACACTTACCTATCCAACTTCTTCAGCTCATGCTGAGTTGAAGAATCAAATCATTTGTAACTACCTTTCATTCGCCGAAGACTGCAGAATAAATGTTGTAGATATATATGATCGTAATGGAGTATTAATTGCCTTTCGCTGTATCATTCAATACCGCACATTTATGAAAAGCAAGTAAAAATGCAGATATACACCACATTATTAAATAAAGCAAATCATTAGGCAAAGTCATTTGGGTTATGTCAATGGAGGGTTAGATGCTTGATATGGTAGACCACAGTCAACAAAGTTTATCAGCTTGTCAACTATGTATGTATATAAACATCGGTATACAAAGTGAAGTACTAGCTAAAAGGCGTGAAAATTACGACGTCGAGGGATACAATTTTTAAATGAAAAACCAGAAAACTGTAGTAATAGAATTATACCATTTGAAACAAATTTCGAAAGTTGGGTTTGAAAAACGATATTAACTTAAATGTAATATTTTCTCAATTTTGTTAGTACAAGTAGGTCTTGATAAATGAATGGCAAGTGCAGTGTTTATGGTTTATCTTTTGAGACTTTGTCTTTATAATGCAGCAAGCAGATTGGTGCATGTACAAGACAACTCAGACAAATTTGTCAATAGTCAAATTTCGTAATAGGTGCCTAAATTCTACAAATCTACCAGCACATTTTTAACATTAACAATATGTGAGATCGTTTTAATTTTTATAGTAAATTCACATTGCAGTTGAGCATGATATATTCATCACAAAATTCTTCTTCCAAAACCTATGCAGCATCATCAACAAACGAGATTGCTGCAAATAATTTACCCATCACCCAACCACACTCATATTACAGTTCTTGATTATATCATTCTCTACACATGTCATTCAGGATTCAGCAGTCGTTTACTTTCATGGGGTGATCAGTTTGTGAAATAATTGTCTGAGAAAATATCTATTAAGTTGAAACACAAAAGCTCTTCATTGAAATGCATAATGACCACAAAGTTAGACAAATATCCCATCCTCTTAATTTAATAAGTGTATGGGGCCACAAAAGGAAACAAGCTAAGATTTGTCTTAATATGAACTAATCAGGTGATAGTAAAGCGCTCCATCACTGGTAGGAAAGAGCTCAACCACTTATAGAAAAGAAATCTACCATTTGAAGGAAAGAGCTCCATCCCTCTTAAAACGGAGCTGTACCACTTGCGCAGTGACGTTATTTTGACATTTCCTCATTATATCGCGTGTCTCGGCTTGGTCTGAGGATTGAATTTCAACTTACTATATCTTCCCAAAGCAGTCCTTAAGCAATCACTTCGTAACTGCTTTGATGTACTTTTGTTTGTCAGACTAATTTCACTCTTCTTCGTGTTGGCTAGCTCTTCAATACATTCCAGCACCAATATCTATCCTCAAAGCAGTACTTCCCGTTTCTTGTTTATTATTAATTACAAGCTCAATGCACATTTTCACTTGTCAGTTTACCTGCTGGCATCCATGCTTGCCTTTCTGTTTATGTTGCTACCGAAGTGTAGCTTATTTATTTCCGCTTTCAGCCTATTCTACATATATATCCCCCATTCCCTTGAAATACTGCTGCCTGTCTGATTGACAGTTCTAAATTTCATGCTAGCTGGCGCTTCTTGTAATTGCCAACAGCAAACGAAAATATTTGTCTCCTATCCATTCTTCCACCTCGCAACACCCTTGGCATACACACTTTGACAAACGTTTTGCACATTCTTGTACTTGCTGGTACCTCTCAATTATAGTTGTACAATTAATGCATATCAATCAGGGTCATACTGGTTCCTCTCAATATCTGGTAACTCAGTCGCCTCTGCTTCAAGGCCACTCCACCTGTAGTGTAACAGCCCCTTATAACACATTCTAGCTCTCCTTCTCCCACTCTGCCATAATCTACGGTTGTCACTCATTAACATCGACAAGGATGAGCCGCACACCCACAACGCCAACCTCCTGGTCAATGGCACATTCGGCAAAGCTGGCTATTGTCTTATTGTACGTATTGCATGTGGTAAATCCTAGTTAGGGGTGATTGGTGATAACATCGATTGCGCACCTGTCATTTGTTCTCACTATTATTGTTTTCAAGGCAAAACTAGGAGAGTTTGGTCGTAACCCTGATTATAGATAGACCAGACATGGTGTTTTCTCATTTGCTTAGCATAACTAGAGTTTTGGCATCATTTGGATGGAATATTGGTTCGAGATGCAGAAGTGTTTTTTTGTAATTTTTGGCGATATTATTGGCTCTCACATTTTCAATAGTATCGGTATTTTATGTTCTACGATGCATCTTTTTGTGTTTACCATCCTTGCGGTATCTTGTCAAGAAACATTTACCTCTTTATGGACATAAAGTGCAAAAGTATTTACCAACTATGTATAGGCCATGAACTCATCGCAAATTTGACTATAGTAACTGTATATGGTTGAATTCATTTACAATATATAGTATTCTGCTCCCAACACGTAATCAATTGGAGGATCTGCATATGGTTATGTTTAAGGTCAATGTATATACATTCTGGTCATATGACAGACTTCAATAAGCAACATAAACACTTGCATGCGTGTGAATGAATCATTATTCAACCCACATGCTTACTTGATTATCGAGTCAAACAATTACACATGTGGCAATCGGAAACTATCCAGGCATAATGATATAAGGATACTAAATACTAATGAAAATCTCCGATTGTTCAGCCAGAAAGGATGGTTTATGATTTTGTGGTAAGTACATTACAGTGGAATAACATTGAAACAAGTTCAAAATATTCAATTGAGTCGCTCAACGGTTTGCTGTCTACCATGCCAGGTGGGATGTATTTTGTTCAAGTACTCCCTGAAGCCTATACAAATGTGCCCAAAGGCTTTCCAAACCTGACTGCAGTTTAGAAATAGTATTTTTAGTCATAATATGTCGTTATTATAACATCGTACGTAATTCTGATGATATTATGTGTATTCATTATCACATCTGCGAATAGCGGTAAGAAGAAAGTCGCCGTTATGTGGCAAAAATATTTATTCTAGCCATATGTCCACAACCATGACAAGGAAATTACAACAATTGAACAAATCGATAATTATGTGTTCGGTGTAATTTTATTGATAACATTGAGCAAGTGGATAATCGCTGTGACGAAGAAACTCAGAGCATTATCTGCCTTATTGTGGATAGAATTGGTCGAATTAGCATGGTCGGACTGTTATCGTTGCTGTGTTTCAATAACCAAACATTGTGAACACCATCATTAACACATTTCTGACAGAAAACGCATTCATGATAGAAGAACATAAACAATGATTTATACAGCAATAACAAACAGCGTCTGTTGAAATAGAGAGTGTACAGGCCTACCTCGCGGCAACTACAAGACAATTCTAAGTGGTAGACGTCCCAGGATCTGCAGTAGTTTGGCTTCCCATCTGTGAAACACTAAACCTGGTCACAATTAATGTTGATGCACTAGCCAGCACCCCAGAAAGAAAAAATCTGCTAAAAACCGTCAGACTCATTGGTGATCTTACATCAATATACCCCAGCCAATTTGACAAAATTGGTTGCTTTCCTAGGAAAGCAATACTGTACCTGAAGGATGATGGTAAACCCTTCACTGATCCAAGAAAGTGCCCACTCAAGCTGAAAGACACCTTAAAGCATGAGCTAGAAAAACTAGAAACTCAGGGTGTTATTAGGAAGATGGACGAGCACACAGACTGGTGCTCAAGCCTTGCGTACAGCACAAAGAATAACGGATTTCTAAGGATATGCCTCGACCCACTCAATGCAAACCTCAAGCAGTGCCCACATAACATCCCAACAGTAGTAGAGCTCAACCCCGAGTTCGCCAATGCAAATGTGTTCAGCATGCTTGACGCAAGAGCTGGATACTGGGCCGTGCACCTGGATGACCAGTCATAGTTACTCACCACATTCCGAACACCATTTGGGTACTACTGCTGGAAACGCCTTCCATTTGTGTCCTAAACGTGGATCTCACAAGACATATTCCAAGTGAATCCAATGATATGGATCAAGACTATCAAAATTTCACTGAAGCCCTCAATAAAAGTCTTACTCAAAAGTGAATCCACTACTATCATACCATGGAACCAGTGCATCTAGGAATGGACGCCTACCAAAAAGGACCAGGAGCAGCAAAAGGGGCCAGTGGCATAGGCCTCCAAATGCCTGGCTGAGTGCCAATCCCGCTACAGCAACATCGAGCGTGAGATGTTAGCAATAGTCTTCGTCATCCAAAGGCGCCACATATACCTATACGGCAGAGAATTCACGGTTGTTACAGATCACAAGCCACTAAGGACTATACAATCTTCACACTGCACCACCAGACTCCAGCAAACGTTGTTGAAAGTCCAAGGATATGGTTTCAAGCTACAATACAGATGCGGAGAGGAATCCTAAATGAACAAAATAATGGAGAAATAAACATGAACATTAGAGTTGTCAGTATTGACTGCAGCATAGAGGACCCCCAACACCTCACCATTGCGCTCATCACTTTGCACCCAGCAAACAGGAACTAAGACACGAGACTGAAGCAGACCCAGTGCTAAGCAGTCTCAAAGCTGTAGTCTCTACAGGATGGCCTGTAGCAGGGTAATTTACTACTAACAAGCCTACACCCATATTGGTCGTTCAGCTAGCAAAAGAAGCAGGAGTAATATTCAAGGAACGACAAATCCTGCTCCCCAAAACTCTGCAACAGGATATACTTAACCAATTGCATCTAAGACACAAAGGCATTGAAAAGACTCGAAGACTGGCACGGGAAAGTGCATATTAGGTTAACATCAACCGGAACATTGAAACAACATGCAAAAAATGCGATGCATGTCAAGAAATACAGGCCAACAGCAGGAGGGAACCAATCATTCCACACACACCACCTACACGGACATATCAGATGATTGCATCAGACCTGTTTCAGGTTGATAACAAGATATACCTAATCACGATGGACAGGTTCGTAAAATATCCACTCGTAGACCCCATGCCTACACCAGCTAGCAGCCAGGCAGTTGCAGACAAGATAAAAGCCTACTGTGCCCTATTCATGAAATCATGACTTACAATGGGCCACGTTCAAGCTGTTTATACAGAACTTGGAAATAAATCACATTTCCAGCTCACCAAACTTCCAACAGAGCAACGGATTCATCAAAAGACATGTAAGACACATCTAGCCCATAGCACCGAAGACAAAGCAGGACGTACAAATACAAAACATGCGTGTCCCCCTCCCCTTAGCACACACACACAACAGGATATTATCCCCTGCACCCATCAACCCCTTGAGAAGAAGTAGCCAAATTGTGCGCATACCCTATGATATTGGGAACACCAAATCTTCGATGCTTAATCAATAAAGGCGCATTGAAACAGCCTCCGTACATTGTTTACAAAAATACTAAAATGAATAGCGATCTGGACCAGTAACTACATTTGCGCAACTCTACCATGTTTATATAATTTCGCTTCAATTCCGCCCATTTTCAGCTTCGGATGTATTGAAGCGTCTACTGCTCCAACCACCTCTTATCACAGCCAGCGAAGTTATCGCTGTCCCAACCTCATTACCCACATACCAAAACGGTTCTGTTCCCGGTGTTATTCGCCAACCACAAGGTACCCTCCATAGAACTCATATACAAACTATGTTGGCCCATATGACCACCCAAGTCTTACACCTATAAACAATGTGTACAGAAGTCGGAACTAGTTTCGGGCAAAGTTAATACGCATTTTGTTCATATTGCTCCGGATCACACCCTACCGCTGTAATCTCATCAGTCAGCCGGCGTAAAAGTGCAGCCTATCAAAAGAATATCAGGCCTTCTCATATTACTTTAACTCCATAGTTCATCCCTATCCCTCCACCATAGAGCTAGTTCTGGGAGACAGCTTTGTAATGCACATAACACCAACAAACCTCTTAGGTAAGTGGTTGCCTCGCCTGATTAGTTTATGAGCCACACACCCACCACACAAACCTCCTGGCCAATGGCAGCTTCTGCAAAGCTGGCTACTGTCCTTTTGCATGTGCCTGCATGTGGTTAATCAAAGTTAGGGGAGATTGGTCTTGTGCACCTGTCTTTTGTTCCTAATGTTTCCAAATCATAACCTTGATTATACATGGGCAGGACATTGGGTTTTCTCATTTTCTTAGCATAACTAGAGGAGTTTTGACATCACCTGGATTGAATAGTGAACCTGTTATCATGTTATTTGGGTTTGAGGGCCAGACGTGGCTTTCGTCATGTCTTATGGCGATTTAGCTGGCTCCCACACAATGTTCTGTACCTCATTTTATAGTTGCCATCGCTACGGCATCTTTTCAAAACAATTTACCTCTTTATGGACATAAAGTGCATAAGTATTTATAAGCTATGTGTAGGCCGTGTACGAATTCAATTTTCGTAACTGTAAATGGTTAAATTCATTTACAATATATAGTTTCATTATTATTCTGCATGTAAGGCCAAGATCCCAATAAGAAATCAATTAGAGGATTTGCATATGGTTATGTTTTAGATCAAAGATAACGTATCTCCTGCTTGAATAGACATTCTGGTCATATGCCTGACTTCAATAAGCCACATTAACACTTGCAAGCATGTGAATAAATCATTATTCAACCCACATGTCTTAAACTAGCTTTTCTTACTTATGCGCGCTCTTCGTTATAGTAAAGTTACTCACTGCCTGTAGTTGCTTGAGTGGGGACTAGCCAGAGAAATAACCCGAGTCCTTGAGTAGAGATGCTTATTTGGTTTATTAAATTTCAATAATGAAGCTCCCTGGTAATCTCGCGGTCTGAATCTTGTCCCTGACAAGTTTATCTCCCGGTGAATGACCCATCTGTGGTCCTTATAAAGGGTCCCGCGGGTCAGCTGACTAGCTTTCCCGTGACCCATCACCAGTCCACACAATAGGCTAGACTGGCATATCGTGCTGATAATAAATGGGGGTGGCAGGGGGGAAGTTTAGATAGAATAGCATTATAACACATGCTGTTATGATTACCGAGCCACCCAAACACAAATGTGTCTCAAAAGTGGAGCATTGGTTCGACAATTGATACATGCACACAAATACTAATGAAAGTCTCCGATTGTTCAACCACATTTAATCTAGGATCCGCTTTTTGTACGACTGCCTTTCCATGTCGATCGAGTCAATTTATATTTGAATACCTGCTCAAACGTATGCTGTCGACTATCGCGACAGATGTGGCACACCTTGTGGATAATACATCGAAAGACTCGTCTTGTCTTACGATGTATTTGGTTTTAATTTGAAAATCAGCGCGCAATACTTTACTTCCATGGACAGTTAATTGGTACTGATTTGATTAGCGAAACAACAATATTACTAGAAGAGAAGGAGACAAAATGGCTTTGGTACCGATTGTCCCTTGTTTGGCATGAATTTAATAAGGATCCGATTGAGATACATTTGTGATGAGGTAGATACTGATTACATTGACAATAAATAGATGGTATTGTTATTCATCTTAAGTTCTCCCTGAAGCCTATTTAAATGTGCACATAGGCTTTCCAAACATGACTGCATTTTGGAAATAGTATTTTGAGACATTATATGCCGCAATCATAACGTCGTATGTAATTCTGGTTATATCATGCTTATTCATTGTCACATATGCGAAATAGAGGTCAGAAGAACAATGGCAGTATGCGGCAAAATTATTTTTATCAACCAGATGATCGCACCCATGACAAGGACAGTACAGCATTTGAACAAATCGATAATGAATGTAATGTGTTATTTTATTAATAACATTGAGCATGTGGATAATCACTGTGATGAGGAAGTAAACTCATTAACTGCCATGTTGTGGAATGGATATGCACTTGTTCATCTCCGTGGTCGCGAAAGTGTGGTCGAACTGTTATCATTGCTGTTTTTCAATAACCAAACAAAGTGAACATCATAATTTGCACATTTCTGACAGCGAACGTTCCATGATAGAAGAACAATAACATTCCTGTCAAAAGCAATGATTCATAAAGCGTCTGTTAAAATAGGGAGTTTACACAAGATACTTACTTCTTGGCGATACTCATCAAGTTTAATATCACTCTCTATATATTGGTGATATGGTGATGAACAAGACATTTATCATCTAAGGAAATAGTGAGCGACAATCGCATGGACAACCGCAAAACAAACAGTGATATAGATCGATTCCATCAATAAACTTGTGTTCATGAAAATGCATATGAATGAATTCTAACCGTATATTTGCAACACACAAGGATAACCACAATGATTCATAACGTGATCACATTGAGACACATAAACACGAAGAACTACACAAAGAACATAACAGATACAATAGATTTTGTATACTACAATATTCAGATTAACGAAATTGTCAGACTAATGGAATATCAATATATATTAGCTTGCCATTTGTTATTAGTGAATTTGTCCACTTACTTTCTACGACGCTCTCGACTGCATAAGCAACTGCGACCATCTGCAGCAAGAAAGCGGCAGCCCAGTGTTCTGATCCCATGGTGAATAATTGTATGATTGCAGTAAACCTGGTAGTGAATTGTCGCGGATTTCATGTCCTTATATAGCACGGTGTATTGACTGAATTGAACATCCAAAAAGCTGACTATTTCATCCATCGTATAAAAGCGCAACAGCTGGAGAATGACTGAAATAGTGATAACAGACAAATGACGCACCCTAGATTATTAACCTAGCGCCGCTGGTGTGACACTTCACATATTGGTACAATGCCCCTCGAGAGCTCGATAAAAATCAATCGAGCACTCCAACCTTACTTAGTGAGGAGACGCTGGTAGCATAGGATCGATTGGTGTGCGTGGGGTAGCGCCCATTTATACCCTGGGATGTTGGCGATAAAACATGTTACATTCAGTGCCCGAGATGAGGAGTGCTGCATTACTCACGAGGTGACAGGGGGAGATAATATCAATGTTGCATTATTATTACCCACAGATGTCCATGGTAAAGCAACGTTATACTGGGGTTTTACGTTACTTTCCATAACGCAGTTTTATCGCGACGGTAATGAATGACGATAACTGTGTTGCTCGATCGGCTGCTTTATTTTTAATCTCAGTTACCAACTTAAACTAGTTCAAGACCAGACTTTCCTGTCAGTACAACATCATTATATATCAATTATTCCGCAAAAGAATCACGCAAGCCAAACATCAACTTCTGTAGCTATTACCAAGGCACTACATGAATCTCCAGTGTTAAGATGGTTCCCCCTCCACATAGCAGGATTCACGCTTTCAGTCATGACAATATTATGACAAAGCAAATGCTAATTTCCTTCACCGGAGCTCCACACCTTATAGAAAAGAGCTCCACCACTCACAGGAAAGAGCTCAACCACTTAGAGAAAGGAAATCTACCACTCGAAGGAAAGAGCTCCACCACTTGTAGAAAGGATGTCACACACTTGAAGAAAAGAGCTTCACCACTCGTAAAAAGTGTAGTGATACCTTAGCACCTCGGGACTTCCGATTGCTGATGTTAATAAACCTCGTGAAGACCTGCTCAGCAAGGACGAAGATACGAGTCTCAAAGATGTTCTCAAAAGGGGCCGACGATATGAGGCCATAGCGCTTGGAAGAGACAAAATCCAAGAAATGAACTAATCCGATCAATAGCACCACTATAAGTGCCATCGGAAAGACACACAGGCGTGGCAAATGTAGAAAAACACATCCACCTCGTCAATATCCAGCACATCATGACACATCATTTATTTGGTACAAAATGCCATACTACGGCCTTGTGTAGGAAAAAATCAATCACCAAAACTTCAAAGGTAAGCACTGCAACTGCAAGCCAGACAAGGAAAGGCCCCAAAGTCAGAGAAACTACTCACACAAGACAAAAGAGAAAGTAGATGTCATTGACCAGTTTCGAGTACGCTCAGAAGGTGAGAGCTTTCTATGCTGTAACAATAGGCAAACACAGCCTGCAATAAGGAGAGCGGCGGATAAGTGTGAGGGACGAAGCATACACCTTCCTGGGGGTAAGGCCTACCTCGCGGCAACTACAAGATAGACACTGGAGCGTCTGCCAGTAAGAACTAGTCAGCGAATGTAAAAAAAAAAATATCCTTAAGGGAATGGGTCCGTGCTATTTATATCAGATAGAATTTTGTAAAATTTTGCAAATATGCTCTTTGAAGCCCCATAATCAGATTTCCAGAAAAAAACTTTGGGTACACAAACTGGTTTGGTTGCTATGACAACATGATCGATACCCCTGTCACGCCAATATCGACCGTGAGATGACACTTTTGAGAGTGATGCTGATTACACAATAAATATGATAATAAGTAAAATTAATGAACTGTATAATTGATGATTTTTGCAAAAAAACCCATTTTTTTTACCTTATAAAGGTCCAGATAAAAAAAGAACAGATAGAAAATTCCTATTTTGTGCTATTTTGTAATTTAATGTATATGCTACATCTATAGAAAATATGAACTGGTGTTCCCAAACAAATTTGGTCAAAAATGGCAGTTTTATAATTTGTCTATCGGCGAAAAATAGCATGTTTTCGCTTTCTTGTTGGGACCGAATTCTTCACCAGGGCTTGGATCAGGAATGCGATGCTTTGATGTGTGCACTGGAGTCCCACCGAACAGTTCATAGTAACCACACTTGCATATCCAATTAGCTTCTCCGACTCAATGTCACTGAGCTGTAGATCGTTTCCACACACAACACAGCCATTCTTCAGCTGTTTGACTATGTGTCCCACATTGAAAACACGATTGCCGTCTATGAGTGTACGACCGTGTGCTTCGTCACAGGAAGCTTGTATACAATAAAAGAGATACACTGTGGAACATCAACCTGAACGTGCCGGCTCGCAGCATGAAGGGCATCCTACTGCTCTTTGAAGACTCAGCCAATGTCTCATACGCCAGGAAGACAGAGTCGTTCTACAACCCAAAGATTACAAAAGTTGAGGTGACCATTGAGGGCATCCCAAACCAACTCTATGCCCAAGGCATGCGTGGCTACCAACATACAGATCACAAAAAAGGCAGAGGCGGCGGGCGCATTGAAGTTTATATGTATATTGTAATGGATGCACAGCTTAACATTAAAGATGGCAGGTTCGTCAGCGCAGTCTACTAAGTTTACATTTCCAGATGGTCCCTGTTCGGCAATTGTTTGTGGGCAGACAGGATGTGGGAAAACCGCATTCATCCTCGACCTACTTGAAGGGCCCTTCTTCGGTGCCTTCGAGCATATTGTAATCCTCTGCCCTACCATACGTTTCAACGAGGCCTATCAGACGCGGTCATAGGTGTGGGATGATTCAGAGGTGTACGTGGTTGATCCAGGGGAGTGGCTTCATGACCACCTGAGGGCTTTCTACCATTGTTTTAAGGGCAAGCCAACCCTGTACATTATTGATGACTGTTCCGCAACAAAGGCCCTAACCAAGAAGAAAGACATGTTATCCAAACTGGCCTTTAGCGGCCGCCATGCGCAGCAAAGTGTCTGGGTCCTCAGCCAAAAGTACAACTCTGTGCTGAAGGACTTACGTGAGCAGACTCGCTGGATGGTGCTCTTTCACACCAAGGACCGTGACTCGTTTGAAGACGCCTTACGTGAAAATGATGTAATTCCAACAAAGGAGGAACGTGCCACAGTACGCAAACTACTAGCAAAGACCAAGCACGCAAAACTGCTGCTGAAGACTGATCAGCCTACTGCATATGCCGTCGATTGAAGTGATATTGGCCTTGATAGTAGCCGCTGCCTCAGTAATCAATTTAGGTTTCTTCATCTGGGTAGCGGATCAGTATTTTGAAGCTCGAAGGTGTATAAGTATATTCATGGATCCTGATACCATCATTGATAAACTCCTTGAACAGGACTCGCCTAGCTTAGTGGAGACAAAGTCTGGGGGAGCGGAACCTAGTTGCACCCCTGGTGTAGATATGTCTTCTAAGAGAGATAGGCTTGCTGCCGTCATAGCCGGCGGTCAGGCCGGTCAGTACCTTGGTTTGGAGCGCATTACAATTGACCAGGTTGAATCAATGTCTGATGAAGAGATCATAAAGCTGTATGTGAGATACGAGGCTCGGCTAGGCGCTAGCATGACGCGCACTCTAGGTCAATCATTGCTACAGCTATACTAAGGTATTGCTTGTATGTTTCTACCAATACCATCAGAACACCAGCCAAGGCTAATTACAGACCTCGAGACGGACCCGTTTGTTGGACGCGCTAAGCACTGCCACTTGTGAGCTATATCATCGCTATGGTATGTTTTTAGCTCCCTTAACTGCGGCTTTAACAACAGTTAAGCACTGTCAATTTGGAAAAACAAGCACCGAAACAACAGGGGCCGGTGGAGAGGAAGACACCACTTCCTTGCTATAGTATGTGTTTAACTCCGCTATAGCATGTGCTTAAATCCGCTATAGCATGTGCTTAGCTACGCTATAACAGGTTCTTACTAAGAGCTGTCAATTGGACAAATAAATTTAGTAAGTAAACATGGAGAAAACAAACACGAATCAAGAGGAGACAACACCGGTGGAGATAACGTCAGTGACAAAAAACGCTAAAAGGGTTGCGGCAGGACGAAAGGGTGCTGCAGCTCGAAAAGCCAATCAAAATAAGCTTCTGAGAGAGCTCCGAGAGGCTAAGACAGCGCTTACAGATGGTAGAGACGAAGCTGTCGAGCCAATATCAACGAGCAAACCTCCGGAAAGGTGGGCATGGCCAACATGGGCTGCACCTTTGGTTGTCGGCGGTGTTGGCGTGTTTGGACTAGCATTGTATTGCTACAGGCACCAGATGGTAGCCTCACACCCTAAATAGGTTGTGGTACAAAAGCCTCCGGACGCTCATTTAAAGGATCCGTTTTATATGGAATAAGATGACAACACCAATTACTGATAGAAAAATGCTCATCAACGCTCTGTACCACGGTGTAGTTGTTTCCGGTATTTCAATAGGTTATGCCAAGCTTGCTAAGATGGCTCTGGGTGGTGGGGTGCCACATCTTGATTTCACCCCACGGGACCTGGCTATGGTTGTTGCCGATGTATCACTAGCTATGGCCACAAAGGATATGCTAATTAAACAAGGAATCTTACCAGTTGATATACTGAAGTAATGGCCACACTCGCGCTACTTGTTGGGGGTGCTCTTGTTAACGCCCTTGCATTCTCTGGGAGCAACTTTTTATTCTCTAAATTACGAGACAGCCAAGTGGACGCGGAACGTAAACGTCATGATATGGCAATCGAGCAGCTTCAATCTGCTCAGGCAGCATGGGCCAAGAAGAGAACTGAGCGTTTAGACTTCATCAATGAGCAACTGCGCCGCCAGGGACATGCCGAGCATACTTTTAGGGATGCGGACGAGGCTATGCGTGAGTACTTCCTGATTACGAATAAAACCGTCGACCCGTTGGGCTCTGAGCCACAGCCTTCAGACTTCTACGAGCCCTCAGATGAACAGAGGGGGCGTGAGGTGGCGTTCATTATACTGGGTATGGCTGCAACTGGGCTGGTTGCATACAGGCTTGCTAAGTAGGTTATTTGGAGCCTCGAGCGTTTACTGTATATGGATCGTTGCATGCAAAAGATATACTATAGTCCTAAGGGCTACTGGAAAGGCATAACAGCTAACAAGAAGCTTGCAACAGAAGCAAGGGTTTCTGAGGAAGTTGCAAGGGGGAGGCTAACAAAGCAAGCTATATGGCAAATCTACCTGCCAGTGCCAAAACACATTCCCAGACCAAAGTTTGATGTCCCTGTCCCTAATGAGGTGCACCAAGCCGATCTCTTATTTCTTCCTCATGTACGGGTTGTCAGAAGGCTATAAAAAATAATAAGGTAGGATTGTGTATGGATTGTGGGTTCGATAAAGTCAACCACAGTCGTCTTCGTCAAAAGAAAAAAATTGCTTCACAACGGCCTATAGCTGGGGACACTGACTCGCCAGTCGACGCCACTGAACGGAGATTCCCCACTGTATAAAAATAGAAATCTTCTGGCGCTGTCAACAACATGGTTTGGTGGTAAGGCCTATGTGCGACGAATCGTGGCACCTTGTCAGAGACGGGTGTTTACTGCGTTGGTCAAAGTCCGCTCGCTGTATTGTCATTGCCTTTTGTGTATCAACGAATTCTCTTTTAGACTAATGGAACGGTATAGTAAACATGACTCATAATCAGCGGGCACGTGAAGCCCAAAACGATTACGTTTCAATTCACGGTTTTAAGCCTCCTTATCCACGCTCTAAGGATGCACTCAAAGCACTCCAAGTGCGTAATGAATATGACCGTACATACAAGGAGATGTTTGCTAGATTAAAGGCTGGGGTGGCACGCACCCCTGTCCCCACTGCTGCCCCATGCAGACCAGTCCCTGCCCCACGCAGACCTGTCCCTGCCCCACGCATCTCCACAACCCAGTCCCCAGTCCCCACAGCACGTCTTGCCTTCAAGAAGACTAAGTGAGCTATTAAAAACTATTTGCGTGGATGGGTGATGAACGTTCCTGAGTCTCACCCCCTTAGCTCGGACCTTATGATGTTCTTTAAGGGCATGCGTCGGAAGATGCATAAAGTTTTGACTGGTGAGCTAGAAGAGCTAGGTGGAATCAAGTGTCAGTTTGCCCTTAAGGTAAGACTCTCCAAGCACGCCGATGATGACAGCACTGAGTATTTTGAGCCTGTGTTGCGTAATAAGCAGCAGGTGGTTCTCTCCTCCTCAGAAGACATGGATGTTGCGTTGGACCAGAGTGTTGTTAATATCCAAGAGCGGTTGGAGAAGTGGACCAACCAAGGTCCTGGCCGGGAGTTTGAGGCGGTCACAACTCTGTGGATTGATATTGCCAACTACCAACCGTTGAAGGGTGGCTCCTACCTGCGACTTCCGGCTGCGCTGGCGGCTAAGCAGGCCATCATAAATGTAAAGAACTGGGACTACTTCTGCATTCTATGGGCTGTTGTAGCCGCTCTGCACCCGGTAGCCAAGAACCCACAGCGACCATCAAAATATAACATTCAGTGGCTCTTAGATCTGCTGGAGGGTGCAGGTGTAGAATATCCTACACCGGTGTCGCATGTTGAGAAGATAGAAAAGCATGCTAACCTAGCCTTGAACGTTTTTGGCTGGGATGGGAAGACCACTATCGTACACCGCATCAGTAAGCACTCTGGTACCCGTATAAACCTCATGCTGATTGAGAAGGACGGCAAGTTTCATTACACGCAAATCAAAGACCTGAACCGCTTGCTGTATGACCAGACGAACCATAAAGAGCGCAAGTTCTTCCCTGAGCTATGTCTGCATGGATATACCTCAGAGGGTCTGCTCCTGGCGCATAAGTCTGAGTGTATGGGGATAGGGCAAACTGCTGTGCGAGTGGATATGCCTGAGGAAGGGAAGAACATATTATCCTTCCAGAACTGGCAGAAACAGCTTGCTGCACCCTACGTTATCTATGCTGACTTTGAGGCGCTCACAGTGAAGCTTCTGGGTCCTGCGCTTAATCCTGGTAAGAGCAACACGCAGAGAACGCAGGAACACCAAGGATGCGGCTACGGCTATGTGGTTGTTCGTTGTGACGGTAAGACCGAACCCCCTGTGGTTTACAGAGGAAGCGATACTGTGGAGAAGTTCTTACAGGCTCTGCAACAGGAGGAGCAAAAGATCAAAGCAGTTCTGTCCAAGCCTGTCCCTATGCGGATGACTCGGGAGGATAGAAGGGCACATAAGGCTGCAACTCACTGTCATGTGTGCAAGAAAAAACTGGGCTGTGACTCACTGCCATATAACAGGCTTGTACAGAGGGCCAGCCCATAACGTGTGTAACCTGAAACTTCGGCTTAGTCCCAAGACAACACCCATCCCTGTGGTGTTCCATAACCTGCGGGGCTACGACTCCCATCTCTTGATGTAGGGTATAAGCAAAGTGGAGGGGAACATCAACTGTATCCCCAACAACATGGAGAAATATATCTCCCTGTCGCTTGGACAGTTGCGCTTCATTGACAGTGCACAGTTTCTCCTGGCCTCGCTTGATAAGCTTGTGTCTGCTAACAACCCAGATGCCTTTGCTGTGACGGCGGAATATGAGCCAGACCAGATGAAGCGGCGGTTGCTGTTGCGTAAGGGAGTCTTCCCCTATGAGTTCATGGACAGCTTGGATAAGTTTGATTCCCCTCTGCCGCCAATCCAGGAGTTCTACAGCAAGCTCTCTGAGGAGGGTATATCTACTGTAGACTATGCCCATGCACAAAAGGTCTGGAGCGTGTTCGGGTGTAAGAACATGGGTGACTACCATGACCTGTACCTGCGGACAGATGTACTGCTCCTGGCAGATGTGTTTGAGGTGTTCCGCAAGACCTGTCTTAAGCAGTACGGGTTGGATCCGGCCCACTACTATACCAGCCCCGGTTTGACATGGGATGCTTTGCTTAAGAGCACAGGCGTGGAACTCGAGCTACTCACCGACTATGACAAGCACCTGTTCATTGAGAAAGGTCTACGCGGCGGTATAAGCATGGTGTCGCGCCGCCACGCTAAGGCCAATAACCCGCTCGTGGATGACTTTGACCAGGATAAACCAACGAGCTACATCCAGTACCTTGATGCTAACAATTTGTATGGGTGGGCTATGAGTCAGCCTTTGCCAACTGCGGGTATTGAGTGGGTGACTCGGCCGGAGGATCTACAGATACAGGACCACCCAGATGATGCCGAGACTGGATACATACTTGAGGTTGACTTGGAGTATCCTACTGCACTTCATGACGAGCACAACGACTACCCGCTGGCTCCGGAGCGGCTTCTTGTAGAGAACACTGGTTGTCTATCTATCAGAAGAACCTCCTGGGCGAGTTGGGTGGCACCCTGGGCGAGGTTGAAAAGCTGGTGCCAAACCTGCGGAATAAGGAGAAGTATGTGGTGTACTACAGGAACCTCAAGCTGTATCTGTCTTTTGTCGAGCACTTGTCTTTGACCAGAGCCCCTGGATGGAGCCTTACATTCGGATGAATACGGATCTGCGTAAGGTGGCCACCAGCGAATTTGAGAAGGACCTGTATAAGCTTATGAACTACTCTGTGTTCGGTAAGACTATGGAGAACCTCCGCAGACGGGTCAATGTCAAGATTGTGCGATCTACGGAAGAAGAAAGAATGCGTAGGCTTATTGCAAGTCCTGCCTACGCGCGTCATCAGGTGTTTGATAATGACCTTGCCGCTCTGCACATGCACAAGACTCACCTGGTACTGAACCGACCGGTGTATGTGGGCATGTGTATACTCGACCTCTCCAAACACCTGATGTACGACTTCTATTATAATACCATGAAGCCCAGATACGGCAAGAACCTTGGCTTGTTGTACACAGATACGGATTTGCTGCTAATGGAGATACGCACGCCTGACGTGTATGCTGACATGAAGGAAGATGTCCATCTCTTTGACACCAGCAACTTTCATCCCTCCCGTAGTCTCTACAGCAGTGTGAACAAGAAGGTTCTGGGGAAGATGAAGGATGAGTGTGCCGGCGTGCCCATCAAGGAGTATGTTGGTCTGCGCCCTAAGATGTACTCGATCTTGATGTCGAGCCGAGATGAGATCAAAAAGGCAAAAGGTGTGAAGAAGGTGGTGGTGAAGAAGCATCTACGACACGCTCAGTACGTGGAGTCACTGTACGCCCAAAAACAGTTTCGCCACGGAATGAACATGCTCAGGAGTGACTGCCATAAAATATATGGGCTCCACGTTAACAAGGTGGTGTAGACACTCTGGCCTATGGGCACTCGTCGTTATGTTGAATATATGAGGGCTGAGGTATAGAATGAGCACCGATGAACATATGGGGGTGGCCAAGCTGCAGGCAGACGTGGAACATATATGGGAGGAGAAGGTGGACCTTGAGATTGAGGTTAGGGATTTGGAATCAAAGTATGAGGACCTTTTGGAGCGCGTGAGTCGTTTAGAAGAGCTTATTCCTCAGGGTCCTGGTGTAGAGGAGAAGGTGAGGGAATTGGAATCGAAATATGAGGACCTGTTGGAGCGCGTGAGTCGTTTAGAAGAGCTTATTCCTCAGGGTCCTGAGAGTTTTTCCATACATTTCGATATTGACAGTGTGTTTTGACAGGCTGTTGGCACGACTGTCAGTCGTTACAACGGCTAGAAATAACAAAACACGCGCCGGAAAACATGTGCAGGAAGTGTGCGCAGTAGATCACGGACCCATTCCATTAAACCGGCCGACACCAAGCTTACTGCATACAATGGCAGTGGCATCAAGTGAATAGTAACAATCAACATCCCATGCCAACACAAAATAAGTAAATGGGTCCTAGGATCTGCAGTAGTTTGGCTTCCCATCTGTGAAACACTAAACCTGGTCACAATTAATGTTGATGCACTAGCCAGCACCCCAGAAAGAGAAAATCCGCTTAAAACCGTCAGACACATTGGTGATCTTACATAAATGTACCCCAGCCAATTTGATAAAATTGGTTGCTTTCTTAGGAAAGCAACACTGTACCTGAAGGATGATGCTAAACCCTTCACTGATCCAAGAAAGTGCCCACTCAAGCTGAAAGACACCATAAAGCATGAGCTAGAAAAACTAGAAACTCAGGGTGTTATTAGGAAGGTGGACGAGCACACAGACTGGTGCTCAAGCCTCGCGTACAGCACAAAGAATAAAGGATTTCTAAGGATATGCCTCGACCCACTCAATGCAAACCTCAAGCAGTGCCCACATAACATCCCAACAGTAGTAGAGCTCAACCCCGAGTTCGCCAATGCAAATGTGTTCAGCAAGCTTGACGCAAAAGCTGGATACTGGGCCGTGCAACTGGATAACCAGTCACAGTTACTCACCACATTCCGTACACCATTTGGGCGCTACTGCTCTAAACGCCTTCCATTTGGCCTAAACGTGTCTCAAGACATATTCCAGAATGATATGGATCAAATCACTGAAGGAATAAAAGGCTTACTCAAAAGTGAATCCGCTTGAACATGGGATCAAGACTATCAAAGCTATTTTGAAGCCCTCAATAAGAAGATCTAAGAGTATAGGTGCCTCCAGTACTATGATACCATGGAACCAGTGCATCTAGGAATGGACGCCTCCCAAAAAGGACCAGGAGCAGCAAAAGGGACCAGTGGCATATGCCTCCAAATGCCTGGCTGAGTGCCAATCCCGCTACAGCAACATCGAGCGTGAGATGTTAGCAATAGTCTTCGTCATCCAAAGGCGCCATATATACCAATACGGCAGAGAATTCACGGTTGTTACAGATCACAAGCCACTAAGGACTATACAATCTTCACACTGCACCACCAGACTCCAGCAAACGTTGTTGAAAGTCCAAGGATATGGTTTCAAGCTACAATACAGACGCGGAGAGGAATCCTAAATGAACAAAATAATGGAGAAATAAACATGAACATTAGAGTTGATAGCATTGACTGCAGAATAGAGGACCCCCAACACCTCACCATGGCGCTCATCAACTTTGCACCCAGCAAACAGGAAGATCTAAGACACGAGACTGAAGCAGACCCAGTGCTAAGCAGTCTCAAAGCTGTAGTCTCTACAGGATGGCCTGTAGCAGGGTAATTTACTACTAACAAGCCTACACCCATATTGGTCGTTCAGCTAGCAAAAGATGCAGGAGTAATATTCAAGGAACGACAAATCCTGCTCCCCAAAACTCTGCAACAGGATATACTTAACCAATTGCATCTAAGACACCAAGGCATTGATAAGAGCCGAAGACTGGCACGGGAAAGTGCATATTAGGTTAACATCAACCGGAACATTGAAGCAACATGCAAAGAATGCGATGCATGTCAAGAAATACAGGCCAACAACAGGAGGGGACCACTCATTCCACACACACCACCTACACGGACATATCAGATGATTGCATCAGACCTGTTTCAGGTTGATAACAACATGTACCTAATCACGATGGACAGGTTCACAAAATATCCACTCGTAGACCCCATGCCCATCCCAGTTAGCAGCCAAGTAGTTGCAGACAAGATAAAAGCCTATTGTGCCCTATTCATGAAATCATGACTTACAATGTGCCACAGTACTCTGGTTCCCCGTTCAAGCTGTTTATACAGAACTTGGAAATAAATCACATAAAAAGCTCGCCAAACTTCCCACAGAGCAACGGATTCATCAAAACACATGTATGACACATCAAGCCTATAGTCAGTAAGGCAACGAAGACAAGCAGGACATACAACTGTGTCTACTAAAAATGCTTGCAACACCCATTGTGCCAGGCATCCTATCACCAGGGGGAATGATGTTTGGGCGATCCTTGGTCACCATGCTGCCCCAGTACAGCGAGTCTTCAACCCAACCCAAAGAGAATCAATTGAGAAACAAAGGGCAAAAGCCCAGGAGCAGGACAAAACCCTCACGGAGCTTCCACCACTTCAACAAGGACAACCGGTTCGGTTACTATGTTGTAAAAACAGCAAAAGGAACCTACCCAAGGCGCAACCTAAAAGAAGAACCACTCCATAAAGATCCTCAGCATAACACAGCTCACCACCCTCCCCCTACTCCCCCCATACACATACACCACAGGATAACGTTCCCCATCCACCCATCAACCCCTTGAGAAGAAGTAGCCGAATTGTGCGCATACCCCATGTTATTGGGAACACCAACTTATCGATGATTGATCGATAAAGGCGCATTGAAACAGCCTCCGTACATTGTTTACAAAAATACTAAAATGAATATCGATCTGGACCACCAACTACTTTTACCATGTTCTTGTATTATCGCTCCAGTTCCGCCCATTTGCAGCTTCGGATGCATTGAAGCGTCTACTGTTTGTCATATAAGGGTAAAAAAATTCACGTCACGTCAAAAAATATTAAATAGAACTTTACCAAGGTCATTAACACAGACGGGGTCACCGATTTGACTCGATTTGTTTTATACCATTACTAAACGCACTTAATAATCGGGCCAGACTGGACGGCACACTTTTATCATTTCTCATTAGCTTAGCATAACTAGAGAAGTTTTGACATCTCCTGGACGGAACAGTGAACCTGTTATCATGTTATTTGGGTTTGAGGGCAAGACGTGGTTTCGTCATGTCATATGGCGGTTTAACTGGCTCCCTCCCACTCTATGTTCTATGCCGCATTTTATAGTTGCCATCGCTACCGCATCTTGTCAAAACAATTGACCTCTTTATGGATATGAAGTGCAAAAGTAAGAGGATCTGCATATGGTTATGTTTTAGGTCAAAGCAAACGTATCTCTTGCTTGAAGAGATTTTCTGGTCATATGCCTGACTTCGATAAGCCACATTAACATTTGCAAGCGTGTAAATGAATCATTATTTAACCCACATGCTATCTTGATTACCGAGTCACCCAATTACAAATGTGGCAATCGGAAACTACACGGGAGTCCTGGAGTAGAGATATAAGGATAAAAATATATAATATCGCGGTCGTGCGTGTGAATAATCTATGTCCTTAAAAGTGGAGTCATCAGTACGATAGCTTTTGATACATGCACACAAATACTAGTTTGAAAGTCTCCGATTGTTCAACCACATTTAATCTAGGATCCGCTTTTTGTACGACATTTGCCTCTCCATGTCGATCGAGTCAAGTTTATATTTGAATACCTGCTCAAACGTATGCTGTCGACTATCGCGACAGATGTGGCACACATTGTGGATAATACATCGAAAGACTCGTCTTGTCTTACGATGTATTTGGTTTCAATTTGAAAATCAGCGCGCAATACTTTACTTCCATTGACAGTTAATTTGTACTGATTTGATTAGCAAAACAACAATATTACTAAAAGAGAAGGAGACAAAATGGCTTTGGTACCGATTGTCCCTTGTTTGGCATGAATTTAAAAAGGATCCGATTGAGATACATTTGTGATGAGGTAGATACTGATTACATTGACAATAAATAGATGGTTTTGTTATTCATCCTAAGTTCTCCCTGAAGCCTATTTAAATGTGCACATAGGCTTTCCAAACATGACTGCATTTTGGAAATAGTATTTTGAGACATTATATGCCGCAATCATAATGTCGTATGTAATTCTGGTTATATCATGCTTATTCATTGTCACATATGCGAAATAGAGGTCAGAAGAACAATGGCAGTATGCGGCAAAATTATTTTTATCAACCAGATGATCGCACCCATGACAAGGACAGTACAGCATTTGAACAAATCGATAATGAATGTAATGTGTTATTTTATTGATAACATTGAGCATGTGGATAATCACTGTGATGAGGAAGTAAACTCATTAACTGCCATGTTGTGGAATGGATATGCACTTGTTCATCTCCGTGGTCGCGAAAGTGTGGTCGGACTGTTATCATTGCTGTTTTTCAATAACCAAAAAAAGTGAACATCATAATTTGCACATTTCTGACAGCGAACGTTCCATGATAGAAGAACAATAACATTCCTGTCAAAAACAATGATTCATAAAGCGTCTGTTAAAATAGGGAGTTTACACAAGATACTTACTTCTTGGCGATACTCATCAAGTTTAATATCACTCTCTATATATTGGTGATATGGTGATGAACAAGACATTTATCATCTAAGGAAATAGTGAGCGACAAACGCATGGACAACCGCAAAACAAACAGTGATATAGATCGATTCCATCAATAAACTTGTGTTCATGAAAATGCATATGAATGAATTCTAACGGTATATTTGCAACACACAAGGATAACCACAATGATTCATAACGTGATCACATTGAGACACATAAACATGAAGAACTACACAAAGAACATAACAGATACAATAGATTTGGTATACTACAATATTCAGATTAACGAAATTGTCAGACTAATGGAATATCAATGTATATTAGCTTGCCATTGGTTATTAGTGAATTTGTCCACTTACTTTCTACGACGCTCTCGACTGCATAAGCAACTGCGACCATCTGAAACAAGAAAGCGGCAGCCCAGTGTTCTGATCCCATGGTGAATAATTGTATGATTGGTAGTGAATTGTCGCGGATTTCATGTCCTTATATAGCACGGTGTATTGACTGAATTGAGCATCCAATAAGCTGACTATTTCATCCATCGTATAAAAGCGCAACAGCTGGAGAATGACTGAAATAGTGATAACAGACAAATGACGCACCCTATGATTATTAACCTAGCGCCGTTGGTGTGACACTTCACATATTGGTACAATGCCCCTCGAGAGCTCGATAAAAAAAATCAATCGAGCACTCAAACCTTACTTGGTGAGGAGACGCTGGTGGCATAGGATCGATTGGTGTGCGTGGGGTAGCGCCCATTTATACCCTGGGATGTTGGCGATAAAACATGTTACGTTCAATGCCCGAGATGAGGAGCATACCTCACGAGGTGACAGGGGGAGATAATATCAATGTTGCATTATCATTGCCCACAGATGTCCATGGTTAAAGCAACGTTATACTGGGGTTTTACGTTACTTTCCATAACGCAGTTTTATCGCGACGGTAATGAATGACGATAATTGTGTTGCTCGATCGGCTGCTTTATTTTTAATCTCAGTTACCAACTTAAACTAGTTCAAGACCAGACTTTCCTGTCAGTACAACATCATTATATATCAATTATTCCGCAAAAGAATCACGCAAGCCAAACATGAACTTCTGTAGCTATTACCAAGGCACTACATGAATATCCAGTGTTAAGATGGTTCCCCCTCCACATAGAAGGATTCACGCTTTCAGTCATGACAATATTATGACAAAGCAAATGCTAATTTCCTCCACCGTTCGTACCAAGGAGCTCCACACCTTATAGAAGAGAGCTCCACCACTCACAGGAAAGAGCTCAACCACTTAAAGAAAGGAAATCTACCACTTGAAGGAAAGAGTTCCACCACTTGTAGAAAGGATGTCACCCACTTGAAGAAAAGAGCTTCACCACTCATAAAAAGTGTAGTGATACCGTAGCACCTCGGGACTTCCGATTGCTGATGTTAATAAACCTCGTGAAGACCTGCTAAGTAAGTACGAAGGTACGAGTCTCAAAGATGTTCTCAAAAGGGGCCGACGATATGAGGCCATAGCACTTGGAAGAGACAAAATCCAAGAAATGAACTAATCCAATCAATAGCACCACTGTAAGTGCCATCGGAAAGACACACAAGCTTGGCAAATGTGGAAACACATCCACCTCCTCAATGTCCAGCACATCATGACACATATCATTTATTTGGTACAAAAGGCCATTCTACGGCCTTGTGTAGGAACAAAACAATCACCAAAACATCAAAGATAAGCACTGCAACTGCAAGCCAGACAAGGAAAGGCCCCAAAGTCAGAGAAACTACTCACACAAGACAACAGAGAAAGTAGATGTCATTGACCAGTTCGAGTACGCTCAGAAGGTGAGAGCTTTCTATGCTGTAACAATAGGCAAACATAGCCTGCAATAAGGAGAGCGGCGGAAAAGTGTGAGGGACGAAGCATACACCTTCCTGGAGGTAAGGCCTACCTCGCGGCAACTACAAGATAGACACTGGAGCGTCTGCCAGTAAGAACTAGTCAGCAAATGTATAAAAAACCTAGAAAATATCCTTAAGGGAATGGGTCCGTGCTATTTAAATCAGATAGAATTTTGTAAAATATTGCAAATATGCTCTTTGAAGCCCCATAATCAGATTTTTTTGGGTACCCAAACTGGTTTGGTTGCTATGACAACTGGATTGATACCCCTGTCACGTCAATATCGTCCGTGAGATGACACTTTTTGAGAGTGATGCTGATTACACAATAAATATGATAGTTAGTAATAATTTCAATATATATATTGCTCAATATGACTTTATGTGTGTATGTAATGACAGATATGTGCCTTTAAGTACAAATAATGCTAATTTAGTGAATATAATCAGAGTGAAATTAAAATTAAGTAACTGTATAATTGATGATTTTTTTGCAAAAAAACCCATTTTTTTACCCTATAAAGATCCAGCTAAAAAAAGAACAGATAGAAAATTCCTATTTTGTGCTATTTTGTAATTTAATGTATATGCTACATCTATAGAAAATATGAACTGGTGTTCCCAAACAAATTTGGTGAAATATTGCAGTTTTATAATTTGTCTATAGGCAAAAAATAGCATGTTTTCGCTTTCTTGTTGGGGCCGAATTCTTCACCAGGGCTTGGATCAGGAATGTGACGCTTTGATGTGTGCACTGGAGTCCCACCGAACAGTTCATAGTAAACACACTTGCATATCCAATTAGCTTCTCCGACTCAATGTCACTGAGCTGTAGATCGTTTCCACACACAACACAGCCATTCTTCAGCTGTCTGGCTAAGTGTCCCATATTGAAAACACGATTGCCGTCTATGAGTGTGTTTGTTGTGACGGCTACACAAGTATCTGTACTATCCTCACTAGCAGAGATCGGGGGAGGAGGCAGGCCGGTACTCGTGTTTACATTTGAGCGATCGGAATCTGGGTCAACCACAAACATGCAAGACGTCGTGTGAAACTGATCATGGCATTCGTCTTGTTCATGTAGACTGTCATCCTCGAGTATCGCCAACGCCTCTTCGAAACTCCCCTCTTCTGTTTTTTTGCTAGAATTATGCCTTCGAATCTTCAAAAACTGTTCTAGTTTTCTTTTTTTGCCTTTAGAGCGGTAATGTCAGGCTTAATCAGTAAATGACAACAAGGTTTATGAATTAAAATTAGTGTATATTTGCGGCAACCTAAAAACAAGCTAATATAGTATTGAACACATGAAAAGTTTAAATGACATCCCCAGCCCAAAATATGGTGGCTAATAGCCTGACCTGGCAGGCACAATGCTGAACGGGCAGCAAAATGAGCTGGACAAAGCAGCGGAGAGAGGGATAGAAAGCTGGGCAGAGCAGCGAGGTGAGCTGGACAGAGCAGCGAGGGGAGCTGGGCAGAGCAGCGAGCAGAGCTGGACAGAGCAGCGAGGGGAGCTGGGCAGAGCAGCGAGGAAGAGCTGAGTGCTCGCTGGCTGGCAACGAGTCTTCCTTATCCCATGAAAACATCCCCATATATACCTTCCCCAGATGAACACGTTGACACATTAAACAAATAATAACATCATTGGATTATATAAATCTCTAACTAGCATGAGTAACCACAACAAACCTTGGCAAAAACCACAAATGTTCAAGAGATGACTTTTGAAATGTAGCGCGATTCAAACAACCGGAAGATGCTATTTACTAATAATAATGTTATCTATATTTCCCATGATGCAACACGAGAAAATGACTTTAACTAAAAGAAACCCCTAAATATTGTCAAAACCCTTCTTAAATATTGTTCATCCAAACAGTAGTAGAGCTCAACCCCGAGTTCGCCCCCCCAAAATATACTCAAACACATAAACATCATATCAAGACGATAACCAGTAAAAATGATTATAATAAACAAGTCATAACTGAAACCGAAACACGTGCGTGGTCAGGTACAAGAATGTAACCTTTAAAAACAAAAGATAGATACATGGCAATTACATCAAAAAAGTGCTGTCGCTACACATACATTTCGATATTGACAGTGTGTTTTGACAGGTTGTTGGCGCGGCTGTCAGTCGTTACAAGGGCTAGAAATAACAAAACACGCGCCGGAAAACATGTGCAGGAAGTGTGCGCAGTAGATCACGACCCATTCCATTAAGCCGGCCGACACCAAGCTTACTGCATACAAATGGCAGTGGCATCAAGTGAATAGTAAACAATCAACATCCCATGCCAACACAAAATAAGTAAATGGGTGCCAGGATCTGCATTAGTTTGGCCTCCCATCTGTGAAACACTAAACCTGGTCACAATTAATGTTGATGCACTAGCCAGCACACCCCAGAAAGAGAAAATCCACTAAAAACCGTCAGACACATTGGTGATCTTACATCAACGTACCCCAGCCAATTTGACAAAATTGGTTGCTTTCTTAGGAAAGCAACACTGTACCTGAAGGATGAGGCTAAACCCTTCACTGATCCAAGAAAGTGCCCACTCAAGCTGAAAGACACCTTAAAGCATGAGCTAGAAAAACTAGAAACACAGGGTGTTATTAGGAAGGTGGACGAGCACACAGACTGGTGCTCAAGCCTCGCGTACAGCACAAAGAATAACGGATTTCTAAGGATATGCCTCGACCCACTCAGTGCAAACCTCAAACGTTGCCCACATAACATCCCAACAGTAGTAGAGCTCAACCCCGAGTTCGCCAATGCAAATGTGTTCAGCAAGCTTGACGCAAAAGTTGGATACTGGGCCGTGCACCTGAATGACCAGTCACAGTTACCACATTCCGTACACCATTTGGGCGCTACTGCTGGAAACGCCTTCCATTTGGCCTAAACGTGTCTCAAGTCATATTCCAGAATGAAATGGATCAAATCACTGAAGAAATAAAAGGCTTACTCAAAAGTGAATCCCCTTGGACATTGGATCAAGACTATCAAAGTTACTTTGAAGCCCTCAGAAAGAAGATCTAAGAGTACAGGTGCCTCCAGTACTATGACACAATGGAACCAGTGCAACTGGAAGTGGACGCCTCCTAAAAAGTACCAGGAGCAGAAAAAAGGAACCAGTGGCATATGCCTCCAAATGCCTGCCTGAGTGCCAATCCCGCTACAGCAACATCGAGCGTGAGTTGTTAGCAATAGTCTTCGTCATCCAAAGGCGCCACATATACCTATACGGCAGAGAATTCACGGTTGTTACAGATCACAAGCCACTAAGGACTATACAATCTTCACACTGCACCACCAGACTCCGGCAAACGTTGTTGAAAGTCCAATGATATGGTTTTAAGCTACAATACAGACGCGGAGAGGAATCCTAAATGAACAAAATAATGGAGAAATAAACATGAACATTAGAGTTGACAGCATTGACTGCAGCAAAGAGGACCCCCAACACCTCACCATGGCGCTCATCAACTTTGCACCCAGCAAACAGGAAGATCTAAGACACGAGACTGAAGCAGACCCAGAGCTAAGCAGTCTCAAAGCTGTAGTCTCTAAAGGATGGCTTGTAGCAGGTTTATTAACTACTAACAAGCCTGATTAGTTTATGAGCCACACATCCACCACACAAACCTCCTGGCCAATGGCAGCTTCTGCAAAGCTGGCTACTGTCCTTTTGCATGTGCTGCATGTGGTTAATCAAAGTTAGGGGAGATTGGTCTTGTGCACCTGTCTTTTGTTCCTAATGTTTCCAAATCATAACCTTGATTATACATGGGCAGGACATTGGGTTTTCTCATTTGCTTAGCATAACTAGAGGAGTTTTGACATCACCTGGATTGAATAGTGAACCTGTTATCATGTTATTTGGGTTTGAGGGCCAGACGTGGCTTTCGTCATGTCTTATGGCGATTTAGCTGGCTCCCACACAATGTTCTATACCTCATTTTATAGTTGCCATCGCTACGACATCTTTTCAAAACAATTTACCTCTTTATGGACATAAAGTGCAAAAGTATTTATAAGCTATGTGTAGGCCATGAACGAATTTGATTTTCGTAACTATAAATGGTTAAATACATTTACAATATATAGTTTCATTATTATTCTGTGAGTAAGGCCAAGATCCCAATAAGAAATCAATTAGAGGATTTGCATATGGTTATGTTTTAGATCAAAGATAACGTATCTCCTGCTTGAATAGACATTCTGGTCATATGCCTGACTTCAATAAGCCACATTAACACTTGCAAGCATGTGAATAAATCATTATTCAACCAACATGTCTTAAACTAGCTTTTCTTACTTATGCGCGCTCTTCGTTATAGTAAAGAAACTCACTGCCTGTAGTTGCTTGAGTGGGGACTAACCAGAGAAATAACCCGAGTCCTGGAGTAGAGATGCTTATTTGGTTTATTAAATTTCAATAATGAAGCTCCCTGGTAATCTCGCGGTCTGAATCTTGTTCCTGACAAGTTTATCTCCCGGTGAATGACCCATCTGTGGTCCTTATAAAGGGTCCCGCGGGTCAGCTGACTAGCTTTCCCGTGACCCTTGACCGGTCCACGCGATAGGCTAGACTGGCATATCGTGCTGATAATAAAGGGGGGTGGCAGGGGGGAAATTTAGATAGAATAGCATTATAACACATGCTGTTATGATTACAAATTTGTCTCAAAGGTGGAGCATTGGTTCGACAATTGATACATGCACACAAATACTAATGAAAGTCTCCGATTGTTCAACCACATTTAATCTAGGATCCGCTTTTTGTACGACTGCCTCTCCATGTCGATCGAGTCAATTTATATTTGAATACCTGCTCAAACGTATGCTGTCGACTATCGCGACAGATGTGGCACACCTTGTGGATAATACATCGAAAGACTCGTCTTGTCTTACGATGTATTTGGTTTCAATTTGAAAATCAGCGCGCAATACTTTACTTCCATGGACAGTTAATTGGTACTGATTTGATTAGCGAAACAACAATATTACTAAAAGAGAAGGAGACAAAATGGCTTTGGTACCGATTGTCCCTTGTTTGGCATGAATTTAATAAGGATTCGATTGAGATACATTTGTGATGAGGTAGATACTGATTACATTGACAATAAATAGATGGTCTTGTTATTCATCCTAAGTTCTCCCTGAAGCCTATTTAAATGTGCACATAGGCTTTCCAAACATGACTGCATTTTGGAAATAGTATTTTGAGACATTATATGCCCCAATCATAACGTCGTATGTAATTCTGGTTATATCATGCTTATTCATTGTCACATATGCGAAATAGAGGTCAGAAGAACAATGGCAGTATGCGGCAAAATTATTTTTTTATCAACCAGATGATCGCACCCATGACAAGGACAGTACAGCATTTGAACAAATCGATAATGAATGTAATGTGTTATTTTATTGATAACATTGAGCATGTGAATAATCACTGTGATGAGGAAGTAAACTCATTAACTGCCATGTTGTGGATTGGATATGCACTTGTTCATCTCCGTGGTCGCGAAAGTGTGGTCGGACTGTTATCATTGCTGCTTTTCAATAACCAAAAAAAGTGAACATCATAATTTGCACATTTCTGACAGCGAACGTTCCATGATAGAAGAACAATAACATTCCTGTAAAAACAATGATTCATAAAGCGTCTGTTAAAATAGGGAGTTTACACAAGATACTTACTTCTTTGCGATACTCATCAAGTTTAATATCACTCTCTATATATTGGTGATATGGTGATGAACAAGACATTTATCATCTAAGGAAATAGTGAGCGACAATCGCATGGACAACCGCAAAACAAACAGTGATATAGATCGATTCCATCAATAAACTTGTGTTCATGAAAATGCATATGAATGAATTCTAACCGTATATTTGCAACACACAAGGATAACCACAATGATTCATAACGTGATCACATTGAGACACATAAACACGAAAACTACTACACAACATAACAGATACAATAGATTTGGTATACTACAATATTCAGATTAACGAAATTGTCAGACTAATGGAATATCAATGTATATTAGCTTGCCATTTGTTATTAGTGAATTTGTCCACTTACTTTCTACGACGCTCTCGACTGCATAAGCAACTGCGACCATCTGAAACAAGAAAGCGGCAGCCCAGTGTTCTGATCCCATGGTGAATAATTGTATGATTGCAGTAAACCTGGTAGTGAATTGTCGCGGATTTCATGTCCTTATATAGCACGGTGTATTGACTGAATTGAGCATCTAATAAGCTGACTATTTCATCCATCGTATAAAAGCGCAACAGCTGGAGAATGACTGAAATAGTGATAACAGACAAATGACGCACCCTAGATTATTAACCTAGCGCCGTTGGTGTGACACTTCACATATTGGTACAATGCCCCTCGAGAGCTCGATAAAAATCAATCGAGAACTCAAACCTTACTTAGTGAGGAGACGCTGGTAGCATAGGATCGATTGGTGTGCGTGGGGTAGCGCCCATTTATACCCTGGGATGTTGGCGATAAAACATGTTACGTTCAGTGCCCGAGATGAGGAGTGCTGCATTACTCACGAGGTGACAGGGGGAGATAATATCAATGTTGCATTATTATTACCCACAGATGTCCATGGTAAAGCAACGTTATACTGGGGTTTTACGTTACTTTCCATAACGCAGTTTTATCGCGACGGTAATGAATGACGATAATTGTGTTGCTCGATCGGCTGCATTATTTTTAATCTCAGTTACCAACTTAAACTAGTTCAAGACCAGACTTTCCTGTCAGTACAACATCATTATATATCAATTATTCCGCAAAAGAATCACGCAAGCCAAACATGAACTTCTGTAGCTATTACCAAGGCACTACATGAATCTCCAGTGTTAAGATGGTTCCCCCTCCACGTAGCAGGATTCACGCTTTCAGTCATGACAATATTATGACAAAGCAAATGCTAATTTCCTTCACCGGAGCTCCACACCTTATAGAAGAGAGCTCCACCACTCACAGGAAAGAGCTCAACCACTTAGAGAAAAGAAATCTACCACTCGAAGGAAAGAGCTCCACTACTTGTAGAAAGGATGTCACCCACTTGAAGAAAAGAGCTTCACCACTCATAAAAAGTGTAGTGATACCGTAGCACCTCGGGACTTCCGATTTCTGATGTTAATAAACCTCGTGAAGACCTGCTCAGCAAGGACGAAGGTACGAGTCTCAAAGATGTTCTCAAAAGGGGCCGACGATATGAGGCCATAGCGCTTGGAAGAGACAAAATCCAAGAAATGAACTAATCCAATCAATAGCACCACTATAAGTGCCATCGGAAAGACACACAGGCGTGGCAAATGTAGAAAAACACATCCACCTCGTCAATATCCAGCACATCACGACACATATCATTTATTTGGTACAAAATGCCATACTACGGCCTTGTGTAGAAAAAAATCAATCACCAAAACATCAAAGATAAGCACTGTAACTGCAAGCCAGACAAGGAAAGGCCCCAAAGTCAGAGAAACTACTCACACAAGACAACAGAGAAAGTAGATGTCATTGACCAGTTTCGAGTACGCTCAGAAGGTGAGAGCTTTCTATGCTGTAACAATAGGCAAACACAGCCTGCAATAAGGAGAGCGGCGGACAAGTGTGAGGGACGAAGCATACACCTTCCTGGGGGTAAGGCCTACCTCGCGGCAACTACAAGATAGACACTGGAGCGTCTGCCAGTAAGAACTAGTCAACAAATGTAAAAAAAAAATACCCTTAAGGGAATGGGTCCGTGCTATTTATATCAGATAGAATTTTGTAAAATTTTGCAAATATGCTCTTTGAAGCCCCATAATCAGATTTCCAGAAAAAAAATTTGGGTACCCAAACTGGTTTGGTTGCTATGACAACATGATCGATACCCCTGTCACGCCAATATCGACCGTGAGATGACACTTTTTGAGAGTGATGCTGATTACACAATAAATATGATAATAAGTAAAATTAATGAACTGTATAATTGATGATTTTTTGCAAAAAAACCCATTTTTTTACCTTATAAAGGTCCAGCTAAAAAAGAACAGATAGAAAATTCCTATTTTGTGCTATTTTGTAATTTAATGTATATGCTACATCTATAGAAAATATGAACTGGTGTTCCCAAAAAAATTTGGTCAAAAATTGCAGTTTTATAATTTGTCTATGGGCGAAAAATAGCATGTTTTCGCTTTCTTGTTGGGGCCGAATTCTTCACCAGGGCTTGGATCAGGAATGCGACGCTTTGATGTGTGCACTGGAGTCCCACCGAACAGTTCATAGTAACCACACTTGCATATCCAATTAGCTTCTCCGACTCAAGCTGTAGATCGTTTCCACACACAACACAGCCATTCTTCAGCTGTTTGACTATGTGTCCCACATTGAAAACACGATTGCCGTCTATGAGTGTACGACCGTGTGCTTCGTCACAGGAAGCTTGAATACAATAAAAGAGATACACTGTGGAACATCAACCTGAACGTGCCGGCTCGCAGCATGAAGGGCATCCTACTGCTCTTTGAAGAGTCAGCCAATGTCTCATACGCCAGGAAGACAGAGTCGTTCTACAACCCAAAGATTACAAAAGTTGAGGTGACCATTGAGGGCATCCCAAACCAAGGGCCCAAGGCATGGCTACCCAAACCAACTCTTTGCAGCCAAGGCATGCGTGGCTACTTGGCATTGTCAACACGTGTCCCTACAGATCAGTAAGTATGCTCTGTGGCTAGACTTAAGGAAAACGACCAGCAGCACGGAGTGGCAGGGCTGTTGAGGCGTCTGAGGGCATCACCATTGAAGTTTATATGTATATTGTAATGGATGCACAGCTTAACATTAAAGATGGCAGGTTCGTCAGCGCAGTCTACTAAGTTTACATTTCCAGATGGTCCCTGTTCGGCAATTGTTTGTGGGCAGACAGGATGTGGGAAAACCGCATTCATCCTCGACCTACTTGAAGGGCCCTTCTTCGGTGCCTTCGAGCATATTGTAATCCTCTGCCCTACCATACATTTCAACGAGGCCTATCAGACGCGGTCATGGGTGTGGGATGATTCAGAGGTGTACGTGGTTGATCCAGGGGAGCGGCTCCATGACCACCTGAGGGCTTTCTACCATTGTTTTAAGGGCAAGCCAACCCTGTACATTATTGATGACTGTTCCGCAACAAAGGCCCTAACCAAGATTAAAAAGACATGTTATCCGAACTGGCCTTTAGCGGCCGCCATGCGCAGCAAAGTGTCTGGGTCCTCAGCCAAAAGTACAACTCTGTGCTGAAGGACTTACGTGAGCAGACTCGCTGGATGGTGCTCTTTCACACCAAGGACCGTGACTCGTTTGAAGACGCCTTACGTGAAAATGATGTAATTCCAACAAAGGAGGAACGTGCCACAGTACGCCAACTACTAGCAAAGACCAAGCACGCAAAACTGCTGCTGAAGACTGATCAGCCTACTGCATATGCCGTCGATTGAAGTGATATTGGCCTTGATAGCAGCCGCTGCCTCAGTAATCAATTTAGGTTTCTTCATCTGGGTAGCGGTTCAGTATTTTGAAGCTCGAAGGTGTATACGTATATTCATGGATCCTGATACCATTATTGATAAACTCCTTGAACAGGACTCGCCTAGCTTAGTGGAGACAAAGTCTGGGGGAGTGGAACCTAGTTGCACCCCTGGTGTAGATATGTCTTCTAAGAGAGATAGGCTTGCTGCCGTCATAGCCGACGGTCAGGCCCGTCAGTACCTTGGTTTGGAGCGCATTACAATTGACCAGGTTGAATCAATGTCTGATGAAGAGATCATAAAGCTGTATGTGAGATACGAGGCTCGGCTAGGCGCTAGCATGACGCGCACTCTAGGTCAATCATTGCTACAGCTATACTCAGGTATTGCTTGTATGTTTCTACCAATACCATCAGAACACCAGCCAAGGCTAATTACAGACCTCGAGACGGACCCGTTTGTTGGACACGCGCTAAGCACTGCCACTTGTGAGCTATATCATCGCTATGGTATGTTTTTAGCTCCCTTAACTGCGGCTTTAACAACAGTTAAGCACTGTCAATTTGGAAAAACAAGCACCGAAACAACAGGGGCCGGTGGAGAGGAAGACACCACTTCCTTGCTATAGTATGTGTTTAACTCCGCTATAGCATGTGCTTAACTCCACTATAGCATGTGCTTAGCTACGCTATAACAGGTTTTTACTAAGAGCTGTCAATTGGACAAATAAATTTAGTAAGTAAACATGGAAGAAACAAACACGAATCAAGAGGAGACAACACCAGTGGAGATAACATCAGTGACAAAAAACGCTAAAAGGGTTGCGGCAGGACGAAAGGGTGCTGCAGCTCGAAAAGCCAATCAAAATAAGCTTCTGAGAGAGCTCCGAGAGGCTAAGGCAGCGCTTACAGATGGTAGAGACGAAGCTGTCGAGCCAATATCAACGAGCAAACCTCCGGAAAGGTGGGCATGGCCAACATGGGCTGCACCTTTGGTTGTCGGCGGTGTTGGCGTGTTTGGACTAGCATTGTATTGCTACAGGCACCAGATGGTAGCCTCACACCCTAAACAGGTTGTGGTACAAAAGCCTCCGGACGCTCATTTAAAGGATCCGTTTTATATGGAATAAGATGACAACACCAATTACTGATGGAAAAATGCTCATCAACGCTCTGTACCACGGTGTAGTTGTTTCCGGTATTTCAATAGGTTATGCCAAGCTTGCTAAGATGGCTCTGGGTGGTGGGGTGCCACGTCTTGATTTCACCCCACGGGACCTGGCTATGGTTGTTGCCGATGTATCACTAGCTATGGCCACAAAGGATATGCTAATTAAACAAGGAATCTTACCAGTTGATATACTGAAGTAATGGCCACACTCGCGCTACTTGTTGGGGGTGCTCTTGTTAACGCCCTTGCATTCTCTGGGAGCAACTTTTTATTCTCTAAATTACGAGACAGCCAAGTGGACGCCGAACGTAAACGTCATGATATGGCAATCCAGCAGCTTCAATCTGCTCAGGCAGCATTGGCCAAGAAGAGAACTGAGCGTTTCGACTTCATCAATGAGCAACTGCGCCCCCAGGGACATGCCGAGCATACTTTTAGGGATGCGGACGAGGCTATGCATGAGTACTCCCTGATTACGAATAAAACCGTCGACCCGTTGGGCTCTGAGCCGCAGCTTTCAGACTTCTACGAGCCCTCAGATGAACAGAGGGGGCGTGAGGTGGCGTTCATTATACTGGGTATGGCTGCGACTGGGCTGGTTGCATACAGGCTTGCTAAGTAGGTTATTTGGAGCCTCGAGCGTTTACTGTATATGGATCGTCGCATGCAAAAGATCTACTATAGTCCTAAGGGCTACTGGAAAGGCATAACTGCTATCAAGAAGCTTGCAACAGAAGCGAGGGTTTCTGAGGAAGTTGCAAGGGGGTGGCTAACAAAGCAAGCTATATGGCAAATCTACCTGCCAGTGCCAAAACACATTCCCAGACCAAAGTTTGATGTCCCTGTCCCTAATGAGGTGCACCAAGCCGATCTCTTATTTCTTCCTCATGTACGGGTTGTCAGAAGGCTATAAAAAATAATAAGGTAGGATTGTGTATGGATTGTGGGTTCGATAAAGTCAACCACAGTCGTCTTCGTCAAAAGAAAAAAATTGCTTCACAACGGCCTATAGCTGGGGACACTGACTCGCCAGTCGACGCCACTGAACGGGGATTCCCCACTGTATAAAAATAGAAATCTTGTGGCGCTGTCAACAACATGGTTTGGCGGTAAGGCCTATGTGCGACGAATCGTGGCACCTTGTAAGAGAGACGGGTGTTTACTGCGTAGGTCAAAGTCCGCTCGCTGTATTGTCATTGCCTTTTGTGTATCAACGAATTCTCTTTTAGACTAATGGAACGGTATAGTAAACATGACTCATAATCAGCGGGCACATGAAGCCCAAAACGATTATGTTTCAATTCACGGTTTTAAGCCTCCTTATCCACGCTCTAAGGTTGCACTCAAAGCACTCCAAGTGCGTAATGAATATGACCGTACATACAAGGAGATGTTGGCTAGATTAAAGTCTGGGGTGGCACGCATCCCTGTCCCCACTGCTGCCCGACGCAGACCAGTCCCTGCCCCACGCAGACCTGTCCCTGCCCCACGCATCCCCACAACCCAGTCCCCACAGCGCGTCTTGCCTTCAAGAAGACTAAGTGAGCTGTTAAAAACTATTTGCGTGGATGGGTGATGAACGTTCCTGAGTCTCACCCCCTTGGCTCGGACCTTATGATGTTCTTTAAGGGCATGCGTCGGAAGATGCATAAAGTTTTGACTGGTGAGCTAGAAGAGCTAGGTGGAATCAAGTGTCAGTTTGCCCTTAAGGTAAGACTCTCCAAGCACGCCGATGATGACAGCACTGAGTATTTTGAGCCTGTGTTGCGTAATAAGCAGCAGGTGGTTCTCTCTTCCTCAGAAGACATGGATGTTGCGTTGGACCAGAGTGTTGTTAATATCCAAGAGCGGTTGGAGAAGTGGACCAACCAAGGTTCTGGCTGGGAGTTTGAGGCGGTCACAACTCTGTGGATTGATATTGCCAACTACCAACCGTTGAAGGGTGGCTCCTACCTGCGACTTCCGGCTGCGCTGGCGGCTAAGCAGGCCATCATAAATGTAAAGAACTGGGACGACTTCTGCATTCTATGGGCTGTTGTAGCCGCTCTGCACCCGGTAGCCAAGAACCCACAGCGACCATCAAAATATAACATTCAGTGGCTCTTAGATCTGCTGGAGGGTGCAGGTGTAGAATATCCTACACCGGTGTCGCATGTTGAGAAGATAGAAAAGCATGCTAACCTAGCCTTGAACGTTTTTGGCTGGGATGGGAAGACCACTATCGTACACCGCATCAGTAAGCACTCTGGTACCCGTATAAACCTCATGCTGATTGAGAAGGACGGCAAGTTTCATTACACGCAAATCAAAGACCTGAACCGCTTGCTGTATGACCAGACGAAACATAAAGAGCGCAAGTTCTTCTGTGAGCTATGTCTGCATGGATATACCTCAGAGGGTCTGCTCCTGGCGCATAAGTCTGAGTGTATGGGGATAGGGCAAACTGCTGTGCGAGTGGATATGCCTGAGGAAGGGAAGAACATATTATCCTTCCAGAACTGGCAGAAACAGCTTGCTGCACCCTACGTTATCTATGCTGACTTTGAGGCGCTCACAGTGAAGCTTCTGGGTCCTGCGCTTAATCCTGGTAAGAGCAACACGCAGAGACAACGCAGGAACACCAAGGATGCGGCTACGGCTATGTGGTTGTTCGTTGTGACGGTAAGACCGAACCCCCTGTGGTTTACAGAGGAAGCGATACTGTGGAGAAGTTCTTACAGGCTCTGCAGCAGGAGGAGCAAAAGATCAAAGCAGTTCTGTCCAAGCCTGTCCCTATGCAGATGACTCGGGAGGATAGAAGGGCACATTAGGCTGCAACTCACTGTCATGTGTGCAAGAAAAAACTGGGCTGTGACTCTGTTCGTGATCACTGCCATATAACAGGCTTGTACAGAGGGCCAGCCCATAACGTGTGTAACCTGAAACTTCGGCTGAGTCCCAAAACACAACACCCACCCCTGTGGTGTTCCATAACCTGCGGGGCTACGACTCCCATCTCTTGATGCAGGGTATAAGCAAAGTGGAGGGGAACATCAACTGTATCCCCAACAACATGGAGAAATATATCTCCCTGTCGCTTGGACAGTTGCGCTTCATTGACAGTGCACAGTTTCTCCTGGCCTCGCTTGATAAGCTGGTGTCTGCTAACAACCCAGATGCCTTTGCTGTGACGGCGGAATATGAGCCAGACCAGATGAAGCGGCGGTTGCTGTTGCGTAAGGGAGTCTTCCCCTATGAGTTCATGGACAGCTGGGATAATTTTGATTCCCCTCTGCCGCCAATCCAGGAGTTCTACAGCAAGCTCTCTGAGGAGGGTATATCTACTGTAGACTATGCCCATGCACAAAAGGTCTGGAGCGTGTTCGGGTGTAAAACATGGGTGACTACCATGACCTGTACCTGCGGACAGATGTACTTTGCAGATGTGTTTGAGGTGTTAAGACCTGTCTTAAGCAGTACGGGTTGGATCCGCTACTATACCAGCTCCGGTTTGTCATGGGATGCTTTGCTTAAGAGCACAGGCGTGGAACTCGAGCTACTCACCGACTATGACAAGCACCTGTTCATTGAGAAAGGTCTACGCGGCGGTATAAGCATGGTGTCGCGCAGCCACGCTAAGGCCAATAACCCGCTCATGGATGACTTTGACCAGGATAAACCAACGAGCTACATCCAGTACCTTGATGCTAACAATTTGTATGGGTGGGCTATGAGTCAGCCTTTGCCAACTGCGGGTATTGAGTGGGTGACTCGGCCGGAGGATCTACAGATACAGGACCACCCAGATGATGCCGAGACTGGATACATACTTGAGGTTGACTTGGAGTATCCTACTGCACTTCATGACGAGCACAACGACTACCCGCTGGCTTCGGAGCGGCTTCTTGTAGAGAACGACTGGTTGTCTATCTATCAGAAGAACCTCCTGGGCGAGTTGGGTGGCACCCTGGGCGAGGTTGAAAAGCTGGTGCCAAACCTGCGGAATAAGGAGAAGTATGTGGTGTACTACAGGAACCTCAAGCTGTATCTGTCTTTGGGGATGAGACTTACCAAAATCCATCGAGCACTTGTCTTTGACCAGAGCCCCTGGATGCAACCTTACATTCGGATGAATACGGATCTGCGTAAGGTGGCCACCAGCGACTTTGAGAAGGACCTGTATAAGCTTATGAACAACTCTGTGTTCGGTAAGACTATGGAGAACCTCCGCAGACGGGTCAATGTCAAGATTGTGCGATCTACGGAAGAAGAAAGAATGCGTAGGCTTATTGCAAGTCCTGCCTACGCGCGTCATCAGGTGTTTGATAATGACCTTGCCGCTCTGCACATGCACAAGACTCACCTGGTACTGAACCGCCCGGTGTATGTGGGCATGTGTATACTCGACCTCTCCAAACACCTGATGTACGACTTCTATTATAATACCATGAAGCCCAGATACGGCAAGAACCTTGGCTTGTTGTACACAGATACGGATTCGCTGCTAATGGAGATACGCACGCCTGACGTGTATGCTGACATGAAGGAAGATGTCCATCTCTTTGACACCAGCAACTTTCATCCCTCCCGTAGTCTCTACAGCAGTGTGAACAAGAAGGTTCTGGGGAAGATGAAGGATGAGTGTGCCCGCGTGCCCATCAAGGAGTATGTTGGTCTGCGCCCTAAGATGTACTCGATCTTGATGTCGAGCCGGGATGAGATCAAAAAAGCAAAAGGTGTGAAGAAGGTGGTGGTGAAGAAGCATCTACGACACGCTCAGTACGTGGAGTCACTGTTCGCCCAAAAACAGTTTCGCCACGGAATGAACATGCTCAGGAGTGACTGCCATAAAATATATGGGCTCCACGTTAACAAGGTGTCTCTCTCCCCATTTGACTCAAAGCGGTGGATAGCTCCAGGTGGTGTAGACACTCTGGTCTATGGGCACGCGTCGTTATGTTGAACATATGAGGGCTGAGGTATAGAATGAGCACCGATGAACATATGGGGGTGGCCAAGTTGCAGGCAGACGTGGAACATATATGGGAGGAGAAGGTGGACCTTGAGATTGAGGTTAGGGATTTGGAATCAAAGTATGAGGACCTTTTGGAGCGCGTGAGTCGTTTAGAAGAGCTTATTCCTCAGGGTCCTGGTTTAGAGGAGAAGGTGAGGGAATTAGAATCGAAATATGAGGACCTTTTGGAGCGCGTGAGTCGTTTAGAAGAGCTTATTCCTCAGGGTCCTGTTGTAGATGGTTGACATTGCTGTCGCCCTCTTTAGTGGGCCTATACCATAGGGGCTGGAAGGGCTGGGCTCATATGGTATAGTATAGGGCGGAGGTGCGAGCGGTTCGGTGACTCATGTGAGTCACCCTGTATATGTGTGTTTTCTGGGTTGCTGTATTAGATTGCTGTGCTCGTACCCCCAGTCTCTATACTACTCCTCTTCGAAACTCACCTTTTTGCTAGAATTATGCCTTCGAATCTTCAAAAACTATTCTAGTTTTCTATTTTTGCCTTTAGAGCAGTATTTGCCCTGAGAATCACGAGAGAGTTTTTCCATACATTTCGATATTGACAGTGTGTTTTGACAGGTTGTTGGCACGGCTGTCAGTCGTTACAACGGCTAGAAATAACAAAACACGCGCCGGAAAACATGTGCAGGAAGTGTGCGCAGTAGATCACGACCCATTCCATTAAACCGGCCGACACCAAGCTTACTGCATACAATGGCAGTGGCATCAAGTGAATAGTAACAATCAACATCCCATGCCAACACAAAATAAGTAAATGGGTCCTAGGATCTGCAGTATTTTGGCTTCCCATCTGTGAAACACTAAACCTGGTCACAATTAATGTTGATGCACTAGCCAGCACCCCAGAAAGAGAAAATCCGCTTAAAACCGTCAGACACATTGGTGATCTTACATCAATGTACCCCAGCCAATTTGACAAAATTGGTTGCTTTCTTAGGAACGCAACACTGTACCTGAAGGATGATGCTAAACCCTTCACTGATCCAAGAAAGTGCCCACTCAAGCTGAAAGACACCATAAAGCATGAGCTAGAAAAACTAGAAACTCAGGGTGTTATTAGGAAGGTGGACGAGCACACAGACTGGTGCTCAAGCCTCGCGTACAGCACAAAGAATAAAGGATTTCTAAGGATATGCCTCGACCCACTCAATGCGAACCTCAAGCAGTGCCCACATAACATCCCAACAGTAGTAGAGCTCAACCCCGAGTTCGCCAATGCAAATGTGTTCAGCAAGCTTGACGCAAAAGCTGGATACTGGGCCGTGCACCTGGATGACCAGTCACAGTTACTCACCACATTCCGTACACCATTTGGGCGCTACTGCTGGAAACGCCTTCCATTTGGCCTAAACGTGTCTCAAGACATATTCCAGAATGATATGGATCAAATCACTGAAGGAATAAAAGGCTTACTCAAAAGTGAATCCACTTGGACATGGGATCAAGACTATCAAAGCTATTTTGAAGCCCTCAATAAGAAGATCTAAGAGTACAGGTGCCTCCAGTACTATCATACCATGGAACCAGTGCATCTAGAAGTGGACGCCTACCAAAAAGGACCAGGAGCAGCAAAAGGGACCAGTGGCATATGCCTCCAAATGCCTGGCTGAGCGCCAATCCCGCTACAGCAACATCGAGCGTGAGATGTTAGCAATAGTCTTCGTCTTCCAAAGGCGCCACATATACCAATACGGCAGAGAATTCACGGTTGTTACAGATCACAAGCCACTAGGGACAATACAATCTTCACACTGCACCACCAGACTCCAGCAAACGTTGTTGAAAGTCCAATGATATGGTTTCAAGCTACAATACAGACGCGGAGAGGAATCCTAAATGAACAAAATAATGGAGAAATAAACATGAACATTAGAGTTGATAGCATTGACTGCATAATAGAGGACCCCCAACACCTCACCATGGCGCTCATCAACTTTGCACCCAGCAAACAGGAAGATCTAAGACACGAGACTGAAGCAGACCCAGTGCTAAGCAGTCTCAAAGCTGTAGTCTCTACATGATGGCCTGTAGCAGGGTAATTTACTACTAACAAGCCTACACCCATATTGGTCGTTCAGCTAGCAAAAGAAGCAGGAGTAATATTCAAGGAACGACAAATCCTGCTCCCCAAAACTCTGCAACAGGATATACTTAACCAATTGCATCTAAGACACCAAGGCATTGATAAGAGCCGAAGACTGGCACGGGAAAGTGCATATTAGGTTAACATCAACCGGAACATTGAAGCAACATGCAAAGAATGCGATGCATGTCAAGAAGAAATACAGGGCCAACAACAGGAGGGGACCACTCATTCCACACACACCACCTACACGGACATATCAGATGATTGCATCAGACCTGTTTCAGGCTGATAACAACATGTACCTAATCACGATGGACAGGTTCACAAAATATTCACTCGTAGACCCCATGCCCATCCCAGTTAGCAGCCAAGCAGTTGCAGACAAGATAAAAGCCTATTGTGCCCTATTCATGAAATCATGACTTACAATGTGCCCCGTTCAAGCTGTTTATACAGAACTTGGAAATAAATCACATAAAAAGCTCGCCAAACTTCCCACAGAGCAACGGATTCATCAAAAGATATGTATGACACATCAAGCCTACAGTCAGTAAGGCAACGAAGACAAGCAGGACATACAACTGTGTCTACTAAAAATGCTTGCAACACCCATTGTGCCAGGCATCCTATCACCAGGGGGAATGATGTTTGGGCGATCCTTGGTCACCATGCTCCCCAGTACAGCGAGTCTTCAACCCAACCCAAAGAGAATCAATTGAGAAACAAAGGGCAAAAGCCCAGGAGCAGGACAAAACCCTCACGGAGCTTCCACCACTTCAACAAGGACAACCGGTTCGGTTACGATGTTGTAAAAACAGCAAAAGGAACCTACCCAAGGCGCAACCGAAAAGAAGAACCACTCCATAAGGATCCCAAGCATTACACAGCTCACCAACCCCCCCCCCCCCCCCCACCCCCCCACCCACTCTCCCCATACACATACACCACGGGATAACGTTCCCCCTCCACCCATCAACCCCTTGAAGAAGTAGCCGAATTGTGCGCATACCCCATGTTATTGGGAACACCAACTTATCGATGATTGATCGATAAAGGCGCATTGAAACTAGCTCTTTCGAACTAAGTACGGGAGTGATAAATAGAACCTGACGTTGGTCTTTTGGGCTAATTGAAACAGCCTCCGTACATTGTTTACAAAAATACTAAAATGAATATCGATTTGGACCACTAACTACTTTTACCATGTTCTTGAATTATCGCTCCAGCTCCGCCCATTTGCAGCTTCGGATGCATTGAAGCGTCTACTGTTTGTCATATAAGGGTAAAAAATTCACGTCACGTCAAAAAAAAAATGGAACTTTACCAAGGTCATTAACACAGACGGGGTCACCGATTTGACTCGATTTGTTTTATACCATTACTAAACGCATTAATAATCGGGCCAGACATTGGGTTTTCTCATTAGCTTAGCATAACTAGAGAAGTTTTGACATCTCCTGGACGGCACACTTTTATCATTTCTAGGAGTTTTATATTGTATTATTCATTATTGTTGATTGCTATAACTTGTACAGCCTGTTGAGATGTATATGGAATGGAATAGGCTTTAAATAAATAATCATTATCATTATCATTAACAGTGAACCTGTTATCATGTTATTTGGGTTTGAGGGCAAGACGTAATTTCGTCATGTCGTATGGCGGTTTAACCGGCTCCTTCCCACACAATGTTCTATAACTCATTTTATAGTTGCCATCGCTACCGCATCTTGTCAAAACAATTGACCTCTTTATGGACATAAAGTGCAAAAGTAAGAGGATCTGCATATGGTTATGTTTTAGGTCAAAGCAAACGTATCTCCTGCTTGAAGAGATTTTCTGGTCATATGCCTGACTTCAATAAGCCACATTAACACTTGCAAGCGTGTGAATGAATCATTATTTAACCCACATGCTGTCTTGATTGCCGAGTCACCCAATTACAAATGTGGCAATCAGAAACTACACGGGCATAATGATATAAGGATAAATATATAATATGTCGTGCGTGTGAATAATCTCTGTCTCAAAAGTGGAGCATCAGTTCGATAATTGATACATGCACACAAATACTAATGAAAGTCTCCGATTGTTCAACCACATTTAATCTAGGATCCGCTTTTTGTACGACTGCCTCTCCATGTCGATCGAGTCAATTTATATTTGAATACCTGCTCAAACGTATGCTGTTGTCTATCGCGACAGATGTGGCACACCTTGTGGATAATACATCGAAAGACTCGTCTTGTCTTACGATGTATTTGGTTTCAATTTGAAAATCAGCGCGCAATACTTTGCTTACATGGACAGTTAATTGGTACTGTATTTGATCAGCGAAACACCTTTAGTACTATAAGTGAAGAAGACAACATGGCTTTAGTATCCATTGTCTCTTGCCTGGGAATGATTTGATAAGGGTGCGAAGGATGTGATGTGATGAGGTAGATACTGATTATATTGACAATAAACAGATGGTCTTGTTATTTATCTCCCTGATGCCTATACAAATGTTCACAAAGGCTTTCCAAACATGGCTGCAGTTACGAAATAGTATTTTGAGACATTATAACATCGTGTAATTCTGGCGAAATCATGTTGCATCTGTGATTGTACAAATGATAAATTTAACTTAAATAGAGGCAAGAAGAACGTCGGAGTTATGAAGAAAACATATTTATTTCAGCCAAATGAGCTCAACTATGACAAGGAATGGACAGCAATTGAACCAATCGATAATGTATGTACTGTGTAATTTTGTTGATAATAAGTGGATACTCGTTGCGACGAGGAATATTGGAGCATTAACTGTCGTATTGTAGATTGGCTATGCACTTGTTCATCTCCGTGGTCGCGAAAGTGGGGTCGGACTGTTATCATTGCTGTTTTTTTCAATAACCAAACAAAGTGAACACCATCATTAACACATTTCTGACAGTAAACGCATCGTGATAGAAGAACAATAACATTCCTGTCATAGAGCCCAAAAAACAGTCTATGTTAAAATAGGGAGTTTACAGAAGATATACTTACTTCTTGACGATACCCAGCAAGTTTAATATCACTCTCTGTATATTGGTGATATGCTGATATACAAGACATTTACCATCGAATAGTGAGCGACAAATGCATGGGAAACCACAAAACACACATTGCAACATACAGGAGACGATATAGATCGATTCCATCAATAAACTTGTGTTCATGAAAATGCATATGAATGAATATTTACCGTTAATTTGCCACACACAAGGATAACCACAATGTTTCATAACGTGATCACATTGAGACAACATTAACACGAAGAACCACACAAAGAACATAACATATAAACATTATTAATTGTATATTTTGTACATTACAATATTCTTATTAACTACTTACTGTCCACGACGTTCTCGACTGCATAAGCAACTGCGACCATCTGCAACAAGACAGCGGCAGCCCAGCGTTCTGATCCCATGGTGAATAGTTGTATGATTGCAGTAAACCTGGTAATGATTTCATGTGCCGTGGATTTCATGTCCTTAAATAGTACAGTGCATTGGCTGAATTCAACATCCAATAAGTTATCCAATGCATCCATTATATAGAAATGTAACAGCTGGAGAATGACTGAAGAAGTGATTAGAGACGAAAGGTGCACTTCTTGGCTTAAATTTCTAACACGGTTGGCTTAATATTTCACTACCAATAACGCTTGAGTGCGCGATAAAAATCAGTAAGTCAGCCAATCATTACGTACCGAGAATGCGCTTGTGTGATATGATCGATTGGTATGCATGGATTAGCATACATTTCCACCCAATTAGATTAAAATAAATGATCAAGGATGTTGGCGATAAAATATGTCACGAACTCGTGTTCACTGCTCGAGATGCCCACAGGGGGAAATGATGTCAATGTGCAACAGCGCATAGAAGTGCACATGATTTTGCGCTCCCAAAATGAATAACATTATTATTATTATTATTATTATGTTGCATTACAACTGGCCACAGATGTCCATGGAAACGTTATGTTATACTGAGGTTTGACATCACTTCCAAAAACGCGGCTCCATCGCGATGGTAACAGGAAAATGGGTGAAGATGAAGGAATGACGCGATCTCCGTGCGCATCGGCTTCTGCGCAGGCTATGTTAGCATAGAGTCAAACATGTCTGCCATGGAGAGTGGGAATGATGATGATGATGTTTGTTCAGCTCCCCTGAAGTACCAGCGCCCACTTGGCACACTGCTCGTTGCAGCTGGCCGCTCATTTACGATCAAAGTAAATACTGTTCTGTTTGATAATGCTTTATATGACGCATGGGGTTTGATCAGCGTCATAAAAGTTTAACGATGGTAAATGGAGATATGACCAGCTTCGTCTCCTCGTAAAACAAGATCCCATTCCATGTTGATTTGATACCTTCTCGAAAATGATGCACGCTATGTTCGAGGTTAGTAAGATAGTTAGGTCGATTGGAGCATCATTCTGAAATGCATGCCTCGCGGTATCGATTTTCCCACGATCTAATAATTTTTTGGTCTGCATTGTGGCTCGGGAATGAAGCTCACAAATTGCAATTAGGTAAAATATCATATCGACGCGGAGTCTTTGACTAAGTTTTTATATCGCGCGCGCAAACTGTCATAATCGCGATAAAGGTAATGTGAATGGAAAGCGCTGCGGTGTAACACTGTTGTCACGCCGCGGAGCGCCCAGGTCCTTCGTATATATGCGGTCGGCGTGTTTCACGTTTCGCCTACGGTTTGTATAACTACTGTGAGTTTTGTGTGCTTCCTCAGTGGTGATGGTGCACGAGCAGTTTTCAAATCCTGGCTAAGACACTGGTCCACTTTGATCACGACTATTACTCCACCAGCACCAAGTATCCACTCCCATTCTCACTGTGACTCAACTCTAATCTAAACCCCACAGTAACTTATCCAAATCCCAACAATGCCTCCAACAATGCAAGTGAACCCATCTTAATCTCTACAAAGACCACAATATTGTACAATATTGTATTGAATGATCATGGATGTCCAATTGATCCCATTATATTCAAGTTTTGGCCTTTAACGAAGTTTTGCTGAAAAATACTTCTCATTTGTTTAACTGAATGGTGATTCCAATAGATTAGTACACATTGCTTTTCATGACCAAGAATATGATCAATAATACATTTTATTTATTTGTCAATAAAAAAAACATTCAGTTCTTCACTACAACATTGTTGATTAGAAAAATATATGGTATTGAATATGTACATAACATTGTGTCACAAATCGGTTTATCTTAATACCTATATTTGGGCGGTAATAAAATCGTAAACTGCAATTGGAGTTGTAGGATTCAGACGAGATTTTCAGTTAACATCATTCATCCATGCATCAACATCTCCATTATAAAATGAACATGACTATTAAAGCTATATACACAGGTTCTCAAGCAGGAGACATATTCCTGGAATGATCAGAATCAAAGTGAGGATGACAGTAGCAAGGAACACCATTACAGGGAGTCAGATGGGGTCCCGCATGGAATGCTCCAATGATGGTCCATGGGGATCACCTCAACTTATGTTGATGATTGGGTAAAAGCATGGCAAAGAAAGTGCATATATAAAGAAGAGACAAGTCAGCACTCATACAAAAGTGTCTGTGTTATCGTCCTTCTTGGCACCTGGCAGCACATATGTAGGAGCACCATGTACACTCTCAGGGGTGGGGGCCCGTACCATGGCAGAGGGGTCATACTGCGTGGCACCCCCATACCCTACCTGGGGTCCCGTCCTATACCCAGCCCCGCTACTGCTGTACGCTGGGTGGTAGCCCACTGTGGGCGCTGCAGTGGCCACGCCGTAGCGGTTGTAAGCTTCAGGGTATGCTGATGGGGTGTATTCTTCCTCAACTGGGCGCTTCTCTGGCAGATAACGAGAGCTCTGCTCAAATGCATCATCGTCCTCATCGTATTCCTGGGCGGGATAACTTGGTTTATCCATGGTAGCAGCAAGTTCCTCCCTGCTCTCACTGTCAAACACAGCACTCATGATAAACACTATTGATAGGGGATTTAAAAGACTCAAACTTAAGGTTATGTGTTAATCATATTCAAAAACGTAAAACGAAAATTCAGTGTGACCAAAATTAACAATACCAACTATCAAATCATGCTTTGTTAGTGGAATTATTCTGAAACATGTTTCCCAGTATAATTGTTCCATGCTGCAGCCAAGTTGAGTGAGCACAAGAAACAAAGTGCCATAGACACTGGTCCACAAAAAAATACATCATTTGTTGACGTTAATAAAACAGAAGGGCAAAATAAATAAATTAGTAAAATAACATAAAAAGCAAATAACTAATTTGAGCTTGGCTTGTACCAGTGATCCCATTGGTGAGCTATTGAAAGCAGGAACGTTAGTTTCCATAGGGGAGCCATAGCAATCAGGAAGGTTGGTTGCAGATTAGCAAAGGTAAGAAAAAGGAAGTATAGTAATAGATGTTGTGAGTAAGGGTCAGTTATGGGGAAGATGTGTTTATGGCAGTCTTGTATATTGTACTTCGTTCAAAAGCAAGTTATACAGTGGCAACTTAATTTAAACTTCACAATGGGGACAATAAAAATGCACTTGAACACAAATGATGAAGGGATTAGGAACACTATACAGTAAAGCAGTAAGCTAACATATGTAAACAAGCCTCAAGCAACGTACAATTTCAATGCTTGTAATATCGGAATTAAGGTTAAGCAAATAAGTCCATGACTGTCTAAGAAAAATGACTGTCAAGGGATTGTAACAAAAGCAAGTAACTAACAAGCTGTAAACTAGTGTTTCACCAAATGTGAACACAACATGTTGCTATTGAGAATAGGACAAGACAGCAAGGCAACAGGACAAACAGAAGGGACAAACACACAGACAGTCACCATAGCAACAAAAGACAACAGATGCAAGTCCTTCCTCAACATGGCTGTCACTCATGAGGAAGCAGCATGACTACCCTCAATTGATTACACAGTGTGCACGATTGACCCGTGATTGGTGGATAGGACCCAGTAAGCATGCTGATGATAGAAGGTAGAAAATGATTAATTACGTGATGGCATACTCGTTCACTTCCCCGCCCATGGCCCCGACAAAGCCCGATGCAAACTCCTGTGCCTGTAGTCCTCGCACCTGCTCAGCTATCTCCTCCTCTGTGAACATTCAAATGACCACAAATAGAAATTATTGCACCCTACAAAAATTAAAAAACTACATTTAAATAAGGTCAAGTATATCCTTAAGGTATGGAATCGACTCTATGGATGCAAATAATCTGCCTTGATGTCCAAATCAAATACATTAAACTTCATGTCCAATCCTTTTTTTATTTGGGTCAAATGACAAAATAACACATATTCATAACAAAGAATGGGAACAATTTGCCATGGCAAACAAGTACTGACCTTTACGCTCCCATCTGCTGTCGGTGACCTTCTTGAGCATGTAGAAAGCCACAACAAGCATGACCAGGAGGAAGAGAGCAATGAAAATGCCGTAGAACCACATCGATGATCCCAGCTCAAAGTGACCTGGAGCTGCACACACATGCACCACACTGCTTAGGTTCATAGTCCAGCATGAATAAAGCACAGCACTCAGCAAAGAGAAACACTACAGGCGATATCCAACACAAGAGTTAACTGCTTAACAACCCAATCATATTTGCTAAACCTGATAAAATTTACAATCTCGACCACATTACACTAACCCTTTTCAGAGCATTACAGGATTAACTCTTGTTTGTCCCCATAGTGACATGTGTATAAAAAAATGCATTAATAGAACCTACCAATGCCAGATGTGATGAACTCCTGCCAGGGAGCAGGAGCCTCATGTTTTTCCCCGTTCTTTGCTACCACACGCACCTGATAAGGGGTACCTGGGATGAGGCCATAGAGTCCTATGTAGTAATTGAGGTATTCATCAGGGGTGTGTTGCCATTCATAGGAACCTACACACATTATGTCAAAGCACAGGTTATTTCAAATAAAAGTGGTGATTTGTCAATGCATTAAAATTTGGTGATTTTTCAATGCATTAAAATTCACAACTGCTTTAAGAGGAATTTAGCTGATCAGAATAATTTTCCATTGTTGAGAATAATCAGCTACAGTCAATACTGTGATTTTACCTCGGACCCTGTAGGATACAAAGAAAACGCTGCCAGGATTGCCTGTTCTAGAGGGCTCCCATGTGATGTTAGCAAACGTCTCATTCAACGCCACAATGGCAAACGATGGGGGTGTAGGAGCTGCCACAAAATCAATGACATAATATGCAATTGTGGTAGAAAATACACATATACTGGATAAGCACTTTGAACTGAATGCTGAATTATATCAAACTTAGGGGTTCCTGTCTACTTCTCACTTCATAATGAAGAAATTTGCACTCAATAATTAGTAAAAGACAAGTGTACATGCAAATAACATACCCCCTGGTGGTGATGATTCCATGTCGAGAAAGATAGGCTCTCCCTTGCCCTGTCTGGTAGCTGCCGACAGGTAGACACGGTAGAAAGTTCTGGGCATGAGACCAGTCAAACGCGCCTGATTGATATTCTCATCTTCAATAGGAGTTCTGTACTGCAATCGGCCCAGGTTTAACCCAGTAACTGAAACAAATCAATTATCATATAAGGGTAACTGAGGTATAAACACATATACGCATATGGTATTAAGGTAATGAGCCAATCAAAGCCACTCACTCTGCTGATAGGAGATGTTATATCCAATTAGTTTGCCATTCTCTTCATATGGAGGTGTCCATCGCAGCTCAAAGTGAGTCGAGCCCCTGGCAACTATTTCTAGACTTGCAGGGGGTCCAGGTTCTGTTGGGAGACAACATTGTTGAAAGTGTAATGAAAGTGATATTCAAATAGTGCTCTAAAAACCATTAAAATTGCCATAATTCTACATACATAAACACAAGATTTGTTGCATATTATGATCCAGGGAACGCAATCATAGCTAATCTATACAACATACCCCCTTCTGATGTCTTGAAGTTAATAACAGAGCTGGGAGGTCCGGCATAGTACTTATTGAGGACGCGTACTTGTAGTGTGACATCAGAATCTGGAGGTAGATACTTGACGGTAACTTTCACATTTTCTGGCAAGTCCCTCTTGACACGAGGACGGGGGTACTGCAAGGGGTCATTGATAATCACATCCTGCTCACGGATGTTGTAAGGCCATTCACTTGTCTTGCCAAACTGGATCTGTTCAACAGTATGAATTTTTCACCAACAATGACAACAGCAACAACAATCCAGGATCCATTTCAATGATTATGAAAATGATAACAGTATAATTTTATTCTCTTATAATATTCACACAATATAAACTGTAGAATAGGTAGCCATGACTAACCCTGTATCCACGGAAGAATCCCCTGATGTTTTCAGGATCTGTATCCACCTGAGTCCATGTTAGCTGAGCGGAGGTAGCTTTTACTGATTCAGGAATAACATAAACATCTGACGGGGATTCGTTTGGTTCGGCTTCACCAGAGTACCCTAGCACAGTCACTGGCTCCACACTAGAGTCTCCCTGAGCATTGTTAGCTTTCACCTTGATGTGGAAAGGTGCATAGTTGTCCTGTATGTCTGGGACTAAATAATGCCAGGCATCAGAGCGTTGCACATTAGCAACATTTTCTATAGCGTTTTCTTTGTCTGCACGTCGCCATGATACAATGTATTTAAAATCTGGTGCATTCTGCTCTATTTTGGGCATCGGCTGAAATACGAAAAAAATAATTCCAGATAAAAAAAAAACACAAATGAAATTCTGATAGTATTGTAATTAACATCTTAACAAAGAAATGCATGAATGATCTCTCACCGTCCAGAAGATGACAAGATTATTTGGCAAGTCACCCTCTCCAATCACATTTTCAGGATTTTTATCAGGGACATCAGGTAAGGTACTACACATGACTTCAGTGTGAGCACTCGGGGGACTCATCCCTATCTTGTTTCTGGCAAGAGCTCGGAATGTGTAATTTCCATATGGAGACAAGTAGACTTTTCTCATTCTCTCGTTCTGTGATATATTATTGGCAATATCATACCATGTGTCTGGTGTAAACGATGTATTGAATTGGACCACAAAGTTGAGAATTGGCGCGTAGTTCTCTTTGCCTGGTTGCCAAAACACTTCTGCATAGCGTTCCTGGTTGTAGCATCGAGTCCAGACATTGTTTGGTGGATCTGGGGGAGCTACACAACACACAAGGATATCAACAAACAGTAAGCATAGGATTATAGCACCTGAGAAAGGGGTGGAGTTACCACATACAAACGCAGACTCTTTATATATCTTAAAAATAAACTGTTGTAAACCTGAAAAAGCCTGCATCTTTATAGCACGTGAATCTCATTAATACATATCATGATGTAATTTCCATTTTAATATAGATGAATAAAATGATGATCCTAATGGAAATCTAAATATGATGATTTACCTTGTACAACAAGTTGCGCACTGGCCATGCTTTGATCCAGTCCATTGCTAGCCACACAGGTATATTTGCCGGTGTCTAGACTGATGGTACCAGATATGGTCAAGGAGTTGTCCATATCATTCTTAAAGACTCGCTGGGCCAATGCATAGTTTATCATCTGATTGTCCTTCATCCAATCAATTCTTAGATTAACAACTTCTTCTGGGTCAGTGGTGGCTGTACAAGTGAACTTAGCCTCTGTTCCTTCATATATCATAACATCCAAAGGTTCTGTCTGAATCAATGTCTTTCCTGTAATAAAAGGTTTCCAAACACTCCACTTTTATGATTCCTGTTGAAATGAGGCTAAAAATGTTTTTTAAATACATCTTCTACATGCTTTATTGTGACAAAATATTTAATCACAAAGTCTCTTACTTCTAACCACCAAGGTTCCAGTGGCACTAGCAGTACCCAACTTATTTGTGGCTGTACATGTGTACATCCCAGCATCCACCAAGGAAACATCCTGACAAATGAAACATGAACAACATAGTTAACATCAAGTGCTCAAACAAAATCAAAATATAGATTTAATACAAGAAAATATGAAACAGAAGCAATGCCAGATAGGATTAACTTAAATATTAAAGACAATCTGAGGCAGTGGTGGGAAAAGGTATGCAGCCATGTATAACATCCTCTTACCTCAATTTGCAAGTGACCTTCATCCATGACCTTGAAACGACCTCCAGTTAGCTGCTCCTGTCCCTTTCTCCATACTATTATAGGTTTAGGAGAACCAAACACCTGACAGGTCAGATTGATGGTCTGACCTTCTGCAGCTCTCTGAATCTCCTTTGGGGGGTCCTGGATCAGGGGAGGTTCAGCTGCGGCAAAAAAATATCCAGCCCTCAATCTGGTGATTATATTGTATCCTTATCATGTAATATCCTCACAGAAAAAATGGATGATAGACAGTGATTTTGAGGGCATACTCACAAAGCACATTAAGGTAAGCATTTTGGAAGATGTAGCCATGCTTGTTGCTAGAGTTACATTGGATGACTTGAGCATCATCCATGGTCAGGTTGTGGAAAATGAGTTTGTTTCCCTGTAGTACACGACGGGAGTCAGCAGGAGTCTCTGCATATACGCATGCAATCAAAGACATGAACACAGAGTTAATTAACTTTAATGTTCATCAGCTACACAAGATCAGTTACTGGCAAAAGCATGGGAATTATTAGTGGATAAAATATTGTTTTCCACTCAAGCCTTAAAAAAATAAAAATTGGCAAATGTTGGTAAAAGTTTGATAATGATTCTCTCTTTTTACTTACGTGAGATTGGAACACCATTTAGGAACCAGAAACGGACCGGTTCAGGTTTTCCAAGAGCTTGGCAAGTGAATTCAGCCTTCCCTAACTCAGCCCCATTGATAGACATAGGCTTGCCGTCTGGTGTCCAGTATGGGGAAGCTTAAACAATGAAGAAATGATTTGCAAGTGAGCAGCTTCATAAATAGAGATCAACACTGAAAAAGTATCCTTTTAAGAATAAGCATTCAGAAGTCAGAAAGTCATTGTAGGCAAGCATCTTAAAATTGGCTAACCTTCAATGACTAGGTCAAATGATCTTCTGATAGGAACCATAGCTTCATCATTGATTCCCTCACACTCATATTTGCCATCATCTTCATACTGAACATTTTCAATCACCAACTCCTGGCCAAAGCTTTCAGGTCTGGAGCGGGGTGGCATATCAGCCCCAGTACGGCGCCAATCTACACGCGGTGTAGGGCTAAAGACAAAATCAGTTATGTCACAATGTTTCCTAAACAAAAGCAAACAACATTGACATATACATCTATGCTAATGAAAATGTTACCTTCCAGAGAAAATGCATTTGACACGCCAGGTTTCCCCTCTTAGTGCCACTTGATGTGTTGGTGCCTGCCAGAGAATACTAGGCGGCAAATATTGTATGGTTTCTGCAAATATAAAGGACAATATCACAGATAGAATAAAAACAATACACAATATTTTTCTAGGACAACAAAATTATACTTAACCCAACATTACAATTTAAGTTTATGTGATGTACATTGAATGATAGTACATACGGCCTTGGGGTTCTATAACAGCATATTCTCCTTGCTGTATGCTTCTCATAACCTGGTTCTGAACAAAACAAGCATATGTTCGCCCCTGCTTGGCATCCGAAGCGATAATGTGAGCAAAGTGAAGATTTCCTGAAACACAACTCACTCTATTTAATCATACATCACACAGGCATTGGTGCAGCATACCTCAATAATACCAAAATCTATTACAGATAAATGATTTGCATTTCCTGAATCATCATCAGTCTCAATAGCAATTAATGCAGCCAAACAAACCTTCAGGATCCATTGTGACCCTGTCAGTTAGATCAATGGGTGTAAAACCGTCACCCTCAGCTATTGTTGCCCAGAAATGTTCTGCCTTAGGAAAACTTCTAGGCGGAACACATCTTAGTGTAAGGGAGTGGCCCAAAATTGGTCGATGGATCCGTGTGCCTTGACTAACAAAGGGCTCGAGAACTGGGGGGAAAACATCACAGTTGTCATAAAGACGCGGAAAACCAAATTTGAGATCAGGGAGCATGCATCAACCAACAAAAGAAGTTCACAGTCACAAGCTTTTAACTCACTAGCCTTCCTCAAATCTATTTTCACAGTGAGTGCAGTGCCGACAGTGTTCTGAGCAAAGCATTGGTAAAGAGCTTCATCTCTTTCTAATGGATTAGCAAATATAAGTGTCCCAACACCAGGCTGAATGGCTATTCTTCCATCGTTTCCACTTGGATCAAAGTCTTTGTCATTCATTTGCCATTTATATCTGCCGAAACAAAAGACAAATATTTGTACTTTAATAGTGCATGGGTTGCATAGAATTTGTAAGAAACAGGTTTATGTTTGAATTGTAGGTAGGTTAGTTGAACAGTTGTAATATCAAACATGAATTTACACAGCACCAACAGCATCAGATAACAACTTACAGAGGTGAGGGTTCCCCTATTGCTTCACACGGCATCTCTATACTCTCACCCTCACGGAATGCCATTACTTTGGGAGGCTCCAAGCTTATCAAAGGGGGTATTGTCACTAATTAACAAAGAGCAAAAAACAAATGGAGGCATAAAACACAGAACAAAACCGTATGACATTGATGCAATTATAGGAAATGAAATACACTGAACGAGTGTTTTCATTTTCAAATAATAAATATAATATTGTACTAATAAATGCAGGCACCTGCACGTTGGCCTGGTGGGGGGGTTGCATCCTGTGCAAAGACCAGTGTTGAAAGGAAAAGGTACTTGAGGGGCCCCAACATTTTGCAGGTTATGATAACTGCCTGCCCATGTTGCAGTTACAGAAGAGCCGTTGCTGTTCCTTTTGAATGTGAATCAGTTGAGTTGGTTTCTAAGACATCTGGAGGATATAAAAAAACACACCATAATGTTTTTTAACAAAACAAGAAAGTACAATGACTACACAGCGACTCGGGAGCACAGATGTGTATGGTCCTAACAGCATGTATGCCTTATAATGTGTGGTAATGGTATATTGATCACAAATATTGTAATCACTTCCAAATCAGACACATGTAGCATTAATTCATGATGGCATCAAGTCCAAAACGTAGAATGTACAGGTAGGTGATGCATAACTAGATAATGTACCATGAACAGGTGAAGCATAACCAGGTAACATATCATGTATAGGTGAAGCATAACCAGATAACGTATCATGTACAGGTGAAGCATTACCAGATAACATATCATGAACAGGTGAAGCATAACCAGATAACATATTATGAACAGGTGAAGCATAACCAGATAACGTTTCATGTACAGGTGAAGCATTACCAGATAACGTATCATGTACAGGTGAAGCATTACCAGATAACATATCATGAACAGGTGAAGCATTACCAGATAACATATTATGAACAGGTGAAGCATAACCAGATAACGTTTCATGTACAGGTGAAGCATTACCAGATAACTGCCATGGGACAATGCATGAAAGATTCTTAAAGAAAGAATCACTTCATCTATGAAATTTATGTGATTCATGAACAAACATAGATAACTATATACAATTTATATGTCTTTTGAAAAAAACATTCAATGTAAACTTATTAGAACAGATAAATATGTGTTACCAGTTAGTTAAGTTGGAGTTCAATTAGCATACATGAGAAAAATACCATCATTAACAGGCTAATCTACCAAAATACCAAGTCATTTAGCTCATCGTCAAACACGGGTCAGTATCAGAAGATTACCACAGTGGTCGTATAAACAGTAAACATTGTTTTAAAGTGATCAAAAGCTCCAGGGAAATACTCCCTCGGCCTCGGGCACCTGTCACTCTACCCAGCAGCGCCATCTTGTTGACCAGATATGTAATGGGAATTCACCAGATTTACTTTCCACTGCACAACCACTATGTTTAAATAATCGATGGAAACCGACACAAAAGAGAAACAAACTAAGTACTCAATTATCATGGACAAACCTTAAGACTTTTATGTTGATTGAAGCATGTTAATAATATCCGAGATAGTGCTGTCGGTTTGGTCTTGATATCTTGCACCTTGTGTTGTTTCGACCCACTTACTTCGGTGACCTTTGATGACACCAAAATAACCAATCAGCGCGCTCGTCACCTGTACAGGTAAAGCTGCCATGACGTCATTCTGGGGTTTCCCCTTCACAAAAGGAACAGTCTTCCCAGCCCATGATTTCTGGGGTTAAACAGGGAGAGAAACAACACTATATATGGAGAATCTTGCAAGTCTTTTGACAGTCGCTGGCAATGAAAATGACGTTTATTGGCAATCACGCGCCCTCTAGGAGCATAAACAATCGAATTATTAACATGATTTTGATCGGATAAAAGTCCAACATACAATACAATAAGTGTGCAACTAATTCTACCGCAAAACTAAAGACATTTATACAAACAGTACACATAAAGCATAGTAATAAGGTTAAATTTCTATGTGTGACCACTAACCGAGACACGTGCAACTGATGGTGGTTGGCCATTTAGAGCCAGTTTTCTTATCTCAAGCGATTCCCTTATAAATTTGCCAATGTTCTTACATAAGAGTTTGTTCTCGTTACTCATCACCCATATATATATGTCATGGGTGACATGTAAGAAAAATTGTCGTTGTTTTGGCAATGTCGTTGAACAGTGAGGCTATTTTATTTGGGGCTAGTGATCATGAAGTGCGTTTCGTCTTCTAGCTGTAGCTTGCATTGCGCAACACTGACATATACTTGGATTTGGATTGGGGATGGTTCCCCTCATTGATTCTATATTTAATGGATGGGAGCTCAGACGTAGTTGTGATACTGCTGTTCTGTGGTTGATATTGTCTATGTTTTATGAATATTCCTCAAGTCCAAAGTGTCGTTTGAAAAGTTAGTAGGTTCTCAATTTATTTCCCCCTTGTCTTCCAGATAGCTAGGCTGTTAGTGTTGTTTTTGAGTTTGTTGTACCAGAATTTTATAGAGGGTTTTTTCATAGCACATGCATTCAGCTCTTTTCGCTAATATCTTTATTTTGTTCTCAAGTACGTTAATGTGATAGTATTGTAAATGTATATGTATAGGCTCCAATATTGATGGTAATTCTCCAAACCATGACTATTTCGTTTTAGGATATTCATTTTGACTTTCTATTAGTGCTTCTTTGGCTAGACTGCCTCCAGATTTTAATTTGATAGAAAGAAAGAACTTTTAACACGTAGTATTCTCCCATAGAATTTTAACTCTAACTGAGAAAGTTTATTAATTATTATCCAGAGTTTGTTCAAATGCATTTGGGGATCATGACTGGGTCAGTCCATTATCTACTCCCCACACATCAGAGCATACTGTATGGCTCTGAAGTGTGCCATATGGCATTCAGCATTCTGCGGATCAAGCGAGTAGAAAGACATTATTCAACGTTTGCTGCTAGTGCGACCAAATTTAAACGTTTGTGACAGTGATATTAGGAATAATCCTTTTTTTTTTCCTTTAAATGAAAATCATGACTATTGAGCGAGTTACTTATACTGTACTTGAAATAGTGAATCGCCTTTAACTTCCGAGCAGCTTTTGCATACATTTGCTCTTGAAGTAGACCATTATGACCCCACGATCGCGACATAATGGGATCATGACAGTGTGATCATAGTGGTGCACTAAAAGCTACTTTCCTCAGTTAACTGTGCATTTGACTGGCGCATGTGAATGTCAGAGTCTGGGCTGTTTAATTATTTAAGGAAATAATACTTGTGCCTCGTAAGACATATATCATCAGCGTTTAACTGTATCGACAAAATCATCTTTAACTTCCTACAAGTAAAGCTGTTTGATTCACGTACTCTCGACAAGATGGTGGCAGCTGGATTTTTCAGTCAGCGCACCTAGTTGCAGTTATCACCTAATACTAGGACCCTATCATGGCAATCACAACTGTTCGGATTATGCTGTGTGTTTATCCCAGTATAATGTGCTCATCGTCTCCATGATGATTTGTTTTTCCTATTTGTTATCTACGTATAAACCATGGGCAGTCGTTGAGGCAAAAGTGCCTATCAATTTAGAAGAATTGCACGCAATGTGGATTGTGCGGTGTATAGCAATGGGACAAAGTGGTAGGTAATACTTTTGTAACCACAGGGAGTACCTCTCAATACCAAACCATCGCTCCTAGAATATAATGTGACTTGGGAAACTTCTATCGTTTTAGATTGTCTTTAAACTCTCTGGTCTTGAGATGCTCCGTTATTTAAATCACTTCCATGCAATAATGGTGCTTCTAATCGGGCACAGTCCCTTCACCTTATGTAAGTATGGAATGCCAGGTGCACCAACGAGGCACTAAACATATTGTTTGGACACTTTTTGAAACCAAATTGGCCAGGCACAAATGCTGCAAATATATGTTAACAGCGTATCCTAATGAACAACGCCTGTATGCTGTTACAAACTAGTTACTCAAAGCTGCTGTGAAAGAACGACTGCCATCGCTTGTTCCTTACCAATCGTACCATAACACGCAGTCTCATTGGATGGAGGACGCATTGAGATCAAACAATAGAGGTATCTTGCATGTATCCGATTCCATATTCTACGAACAAATGAGCATTGAATATTAGTACGTTATATCATGGTAATGCTGTGTGATGGATCAATACAGACGTCAAGATTTGGGTGTTTTTTTTAAGTATTTCTTTATATTTCAACATAGTTCAAAATCATCAATACACAGTAATTTACAATGGAACAGTAGCAACAATGCATTCAATATCTAACCTACTGAGACCAATGCAACACCGCAGACGGCAATACACATCACAGATGAGCGATTAAATCAATTTTACACAAGCAGTTATCAGTTGTATAGCAAAGTTAATATAAAAAAAGACAGCAGGTCCTTTGTCCCAATTAATACATTTATTGCACCCGGCTCTCTGCTTAGATGTTTAACATGACTAAACTGGAACCCTGGTGATAATTAAAGGTTAATATGGCAGGCATGACATGATATCTGCTTTAAACAGGATGAGGATCTACTAGTTATGACATTAATACACAAAATTGTACAATGCATATTGCTTCCTATGATTACAAAATAGTAGAAAATGATTATTTGATGTTGTATAATATACAAATCATTTGGGACAAATAACATCTGAATTTCTGCTTGCATGTGTGTAATGAATGCAAAAATATATATGTACAATACATACAATAAATTAATTAATCACTTGAAACAGTTCCCTTTTAAGAGTAGGATTTCAATACTTTGGCAGTGTATAGTAATTTGCACAACATTAAGAACCTTATGAATTGTTGTAATAATTGCGTCGCTTTTCAATGGGTCACCATTTCTATTCATACAATACAAATCAGAGGTGAAATAAATCAAAAGTCATAATCAAACCAACTAGAAACAGACACAGAAAAAAAGTAGTTTGCAACTTACTTACACACTTATTCATAAAAATAATTTCTATATAAGCATAAATGAATATTTGATCTTAGACAGGGAGCTTTAGTTCAATTTGATGTCAGCAACATTATCAATAAGATGAGAAATTAGCAATGTTGACGTCCAAGGCACACAACATGGACTGGTTTTTGAGAGACTGGGTGTCGACAATTAACATAAATAGCTAATATCAGAAACACACCAGAGGCATAGACAACCGTGAAAAGAGATCAAGCAAGAAACATATGTCAGAAATAAATACAGGTACATATATCAGTCCAATTAATAATTCACATCACAATCAAGAGTTGTCATTTTGTAGTCATGTGACCTGTCATGTGATGTCACCAGGTGAAGATGAGCATTATCTGTAACGACAATATAGATGAAACAATGAGAGCTGTTTAAGCAGTAAAGGAACAAAACACTAGTCTTAATAACCTTGATACAACACCACATCAACAGCAAGAATAAGATATCTGTTAATTACATTATCACCTTTCTTTATTATTGAAGAACTCGATAAATTGTCAATGTTATGATAATCTGATTTATAACAACTAGATGAAAACCGGTATGCAGGTATATTTTATAATTCAAGCATGCAGCTAACATATATGGTTATTGATGAATAAGATCTTGAATGGCACAGAAATTGATGACCTAATCCTATGAGCAATGAAACAAAGCACCAATGAATTTATTCTTAACTACAGATGAGTTAACATGACAGATCATGCTGAATAAATAACAATCATGCCAAAACAATGACGACAATGAACTAATGACTGAAGACATAACGTTATGATGTAAACTACAGTGCTGGTTCCAACTTTCGTCATACGGTAGTTTCAACACTCAGCCTATGAAGAACACAACGTGCAAACGGAAGGTTAGGGGTGCAAACTTAAATAATAAAAATTGAAGCCAGCAAAGAAGACTAGCACAACACTGAAACTTGCACCAAGAGGCCACACCAACATAGAGATAGACAGACAAACGACAGATAGACAAAACCTTTAGCATAATCTCACTTGTATAAATACACAGATCACATCTGAGACCTGAAATGGCGATCACATTTTTAATTATAAACGTGCAATCACCAATTTGAAATTCATTTAATGAAAATAAGACAAATTTTTGACAAACTGCAATGCAGATGTATATATATCACATTATGACCCTTGTAACTGCGATCATAACGTGCAAATATCTCCCCGATCACTGCATTTGATTGATGCATGGTACTCACTCAGATTCAGTAATGCTCCCATTATGAGTCAAAACAGCTACTTTCTCCCGGGGAGAGTTTGGAGATAGTAAGTGTCCTTCAAATGGAGGCTTAGGAGAATGTCTGTTGCTGAGTTCTACAATACAAGGTTATTAAATAAAATATTATAGAAACTGGGTGGTTGATCATAAATTGCACATTCATATCACACCAAACAAATTGCCATGCTACTGGCAGTATTTTTCCTTAATGGTCAGAGTGAACAAATTCTTCCCATAGTTATTTCGGGTCTAATGCCAATTATCTGCCTTGTACCTGAACTACCGTAGGATCCGTGGTGTTTCTTCTCTGTATCACTGCCCGGTGTTACTTCTCCTGGCCACTTGTTGCTCCGCCGACCCTCAATTCGACCAGCATGCATTTTCTCCAACTCTACACGTTATCAAAACATCAACTATCAACATTCAGAGTTCATAACAAAATATCTGATGAATTACTTAATCTTATATGTATGTTTAAGTATTTGAAGTTTGTGGTTAACTTCACACCAGGCATAGTGTGAACCAGCATGGCATGGTCAGTAAAATCAACTACGAGGTGTTATTATTGTGAATGAGGTCACTTACTGAGGAGAGAGGGAGAGGTAGGTGTGTGATGGGAGGGGTAAGGAGGAACTACAGGTGTTGACGACGGCTTAACAATGCCTGATATGCAATCACAACATGCACACTATAGCGCAAGAGGTAACGATGGCAGAAAAGAAGCATTAATTGAAGCAAGGGTAAAAAACCAAGTAGATATTGCTAAATATACATATTGAAGCTGCATACCATTTTAAATCATAAAAATTCTGCTAAAAAAAACTTGAAAGAATGTTCCCCGCCAATTTTTGACATTGATATCTAAAAAAAAAGTCCAATTATAACCATGGATAAATTTAAGAAAGTTTGATTGCATTTCTTTGAAAGGAAGTAATAATAAAACCTACTAAGCCGATGGGAGACTGCAAAATGGGAAGATTTCATACCAGAAAATATGGAATTGTCCAAGGGAAGACACTAAACCCATTTTCTTTTCATTTGAATACTTTCTTGACGTAATTTGAAGGATGTTTGATGATTTTACAAACAGGGACAGCAATTAAGTTATTTTTATAACTGGACAATAAAGAAAACTGAATCAGAGGCACATAAAATCTTAGAATAATGCACCCTTAAAAGCCAGCAACATGTGTTTGGTATGTAAATAAACCCAACCCAAAAAAATATTGGAATAAGGTAAACAAAGACAATATCAGTCAAAGCTAGAGGCCTGCAAGAAACAGATATCCCCAAATGACATACTCATTCTGTGAAAAATGCAAGACTCACAAGGAAACTATATAGCACAACACAGCAGAGGCTGGAAGTCATGCTAGCTCGGCATAATTGACTGACCTTTGAACTTAGGTCCCCACCCACAGTCATCATCATCATCATCATCATCGTCACTGGAGTGGGACGAGGCCAGCTCTATATCGGGATGCTCAACTGCTGACAACTCACTGTCAGAATCTGTCTCCTTCTTCTTGCGCTTTCTGGCAAAATTATCCACAACTGAAGGCAAAATATATATTTTTGGGCTTGTTAAAAAAGCTCAATCATGTAAATTTCTCATATGTTACAGATATTTGACAACTGGAAAATGTAAAGATATCTGTGGTAACAAATATCCATGTAGTTTGAATATAACATAGGAAATAACAGTGATCTCTCATCTCACCATCCATGCCCCCTTGATGGTGGTGGTATAACGCAGCATGATAACCATAAGGTGGGATGCCTGCATTACGTTGTACCTCCACTCCACCTGCAGACGTAGGTCCGTTATTGGACGTGGAAGTGGAGCTGCTATGAGGGTAGAAATAATCAGGTGGATAGATAGCTCCGCTAGATTTGCCAGTAGATTGTGAGGTGGTTGATGTAGTGGACACACCGACAGCAGCACGGGTAACATGGCCATCAAATGAATGCTCATTGTGGTAGGACAATGCTGACCGCTGTAATAAACCAAACACAAAACATGCTACCCAAAGAAAACTCAAATAATCCTCGACATCAAAGCAAATGGGTGGGACTTAAAGGGTAATCGTCAGGCCTAAACACATTATACGTTGAGCCTTAAAGCAAGATAATGTATAGCGAAAGCTTGTAATGATGTAGGCAGGTGGATGTGACATACGCTGAGCATAGAACGCTGGCCTGGGCTGAGGGTATCATCAAGACCCTTGCGACCTTGCCATCGATACCATTGGTACTTCAGCTGGTTACGGACCTATACACATACACATGCAATCAACATGGTCTTTTCATATTATCAGGAACCTCACTCATATACAATACTGACATTGCAGATATAAGAGGAAATCCAGTCAAAAATTCAGGTTTAATCTCAACGTCTTATATGTTCACCTCTTTGCAGAAGAACACATAGGCACAGAGCACAAAGACTCCTTCGACAAATGAAAGGCTGGCAAATAGGTAATGAAAAGCAGTAACTTCATGGTCATTCACAGACAGAATCCCGAACACCCAGGCTAAGCTGGCCAGAGCCACAAACAGGATAGCCACCTTGAGGCCATACCTAAAACAAAAATTCAATGTCATCACTCATCTGACTAACAATGCAATGAAAGTGAAAATGAAACAATTAATAAAGGATAAAAAAACCTTTATTAAGTTTCATACGACAGACATAGAATTGAGCTTCTCCTCACCTCACAGCTCCCATATCAGGGTTTCCTTTCTTCACCGGATGACAGGAAGCGTTTACCGCGAGGAAAAACACCAAAGAAGTGAGCTGCACAGAGGACAGAAGAAGTAGGGGGGTTGATAAACAACAAACAGGCAATGGTATACTCACATAGGAAAATACTTATTGAATGTCCAATTTAAACGTATGATAAATATGATTTGGTGAATTAGATGACAGAAACCAAATATGAACAGACCACAATTGCAAGGCAGACTGGGCCAGCGAGACTCCAGAACAGCAGGTGGTCATAGCGGATGATCCAGCAACTGACAGACACAGATGGGCCAATGATGACATTTGTTACTGTTTGGTTTATAGGAACAGTGTGACAGTTCTGAACACAACTCACAATTCTCCGTTGTAGTAATTCTCTGTCCTCAGACCAACAACCAAACTGACGATAATGCCAGGCAAGACTGAAACAACACAGCAGAACAACAAATAGTGTGATGCTCTAACAATCCATGTGGCTGAACACTGTCGATATGAGGTAGTGATGACATGTGCTTTTACCATAGCCTATCATGTAGTAGAACTTCATGGCCCCCAGGTTGATGTTGCGTATTTCCGAGAGCATACGGTAGATGTGTAGGGCCTCAACAAACATCCAGGAGAAGACACAGAGCGAGAAGAAGTGGAGCAGGATAGAGATAATCTTACAACCCATCTGGAATAACAAACCCACAATCAACAGTCAATATGTGTTTAAGATGAAATCAGCAACTCACGACACTTCTATACTGGATGGTGACTTGATGCAGAATTCACACAGATACAATTTTGGAATTGCTTTTTCAATATCTCCGTTTGGTGATGTGTGGAAACATGGCACAACTACATAGCGGATTTTAATCAGCAACTGTTTGGATGTGAGTAGGACATGTTTAGTGTCACACGTGTAATGACCTACCACTGTATCTGTGCGGTAGATCCCCAGAAGGAAAGTGATGACAAATACAGAGAGGCAGAAGACGACGTTCATGTGGATGGTGTTGATGTTTGAGTTGAATCGTTTGACGCAGACGAATAGCACGAAGGTAACAAACATGCCAAGCAGAGCCAAGCTCAGCCCCACATAGGTCACCCAGTGCATAGACCTCTCCATGGAATGATGCTGCACATCATAACGTGTATGTAACATCATAACGTATTGACATTGTCTATAGAGTCTGGGGATAGAAATAGGATTGAATTGTAGTGACAGGGTAGATGTATTTTTGACCAATCGATAACCTCTGAATGTGACTGATGTTGGTTTTAAATATTGTGTTACAAATGTTTTCAGCCAGAATGGTGTAACATTTACCTCAATACTTGAAACGTCCATCAGTACGGCGAAGCTTGAGAGGTGATCACACTGACAGGTGACATGTTGATGGCCATCTTCCAGTCGATGTGAGGCGAGGTAGCATCCCTCCTTCGACCACATTCCACTCCATGCTCCACTGTTACTGATTCACACATACAACATGAACGTAACAAACCCTCATCAAACCACCAGCATGACTGACATCTATTACCAAAACCAAGATTAGTTTTCTTCATGATAAACTAGAGTATTAATATTATATACAATCTCGGCTGACACTCCATGCCTTCTGAGTCAGATAATCTTCTCAAACAATAGTACATCTTTCACACAACCCACAAACTTACCTTCTATCAAATCTCCAGTAGACACATTGAGGACTAGTTCTATTCTCTGACACAGATTGCTTGAAATCAAACACCAGTGGTTGAGGCAGCTCCCCTTTTATAACGTTGTCTCCTTTGACCAAGGACAATGTGAATACAGGTGTATTCACAGCCAGATCAATGTCATTCAACACTCTTCACAGCCACATACAAACAGAACTTGCTGATCACCAACACTAAGTGCAGGGTGCATTAACACACCAAATAGTTTGCCGAGGAATAACATTACTGGACGTTAGCACTGACTTTCAAAGGATATCTTACCTGACATCATTGTCATAGTTGGTTGGGAGGAGCGGCCCCAAGTTCTTATAGAGAATGTAACCAACATGAGCCAGAGGGGTGGCAAGCAGCAGATCTACTGGCACTGGATCATCTGAATCAACAAATCAGATTAACCAATTAATCAAAACATCCAACCAATCAGACCAAACAACCAATGAGATCAATCGACTGGTAAACTTAATCATCCAATCAGATCCACTCAATAATCCAATCAATAATGATCGAAATGTAACACATGGCATTACATTCCATCAAAACTGTAGTTAGATGTAGACATTGGTTGGATCAACTGTACTGTACTTCACAGCAGATGCACTTACTGTGAGGTGATTGGAGAAGACTGGTGGGTATGGACACCTGTGTGTCTTCATCAAACATGCCCTCCAGTCGCACTTTGTTGTTATATTTGGGTACTGGTATGTTAGTGGCGTTGTGCTGTCCAATGGAATCCACACCCAACACTGAAATAACCATCATCAGGTTGACAATAAGCATTGCACACTGGTTGTCATGAAGCCATGTCAAATAAGCAGAGGAAATGGTAAGCAATAGAAACAGTAATGATTCTCTTATGCCCATATCTAGAAGCCATTTCGTCCTGAATCTCAATCACACCCTACCAAGGTTTGCATGGACGATGTCAAATGGTTGGGTAAACACGACGGGCATGTTCCTGGCTAAGGTGACCGAGTACTCCTCCAGGGCATGCATCAGGTCAGACACCCCACCTCCTGTATATCTGGCTATGGCTGACCATGACATATTGTATTTTGGTTCCAGAGTGCGCCCGATGGAATTCACCAAATTCTGTCAAAATCACAACACATGAGGTAAGTATTTTATATGACTGTTACACTGAGGCCAACTAAAAAAGACAAAAGCAATTAATACACAATCATTTTAAAATACTTTACATTGAATTGTGTAAATATGAACCCTTTAAAGCTCATTTACAGTGGAACTACAAACCTGTATGAAGTTACGGTTCTGTGTGTGGGTGAGATTCAGACCAGATTGCAAGTTCTCAAACTTCAAAAGATGCTTGACAATCTGATATGTAATATTGATGTCCATTCCATAAAGGTTGGTTGTGAATTCTGAAGCCTTATTCAGTTCATCCACCAGATTCTTGGCTACAAAGTTGTTGATTCTCAGCCTGGCAGTGTCTATAAGTTTGAGCTGCAAATTGGGAAGAATCAGCTCAATTTATATTTCAAATGTATAACACAGAAAAGACAAAAATGAAAATAGCTCATGATATAAAAATTGCCCAAGAAAGATAATTGCTAAGCGACCAACCTGTCCATGCAGTTCAGAAAATGCGACTGATGTACAGTCAAATAGATCGGGATCTACCCAGCCTGTGGACTCATTACAGGTGCGGAGGGCCCGCCCCAGTGTTCCCCATGGACACGCCTGCGAGGCAGTGTAACCATAAAACGTCCTTTCCCACCAGATGCCAGCTTTGAACGAGCGCGGACATGAATCCGTCACCACCTCACAACCTCGCACTGTCACCTCTGCGAAACGACTTACGCAGCTGTCACATCGACGTCCTACCACACTGCGTCGACAGCTACACTTGCCAGTATAGGGATCACATTCACGCCCCTCAGAGCCGATATCATAACACAGACATGGCAGACATACCCCCTCCTCTGGCTGGTAATGGAAGGCCTGTGACCACATCCCACAAAAGAAGACAAGTGATAAAACCAAGCAGGAGTAGGAATGGCACTTGTTGACTGCAAACACCACCGCAACAACACCCACCTTACACTGACACTGCCCAGTGCTCTTGTTACACTCTTCCTTGAAGCCAGCCTCCGTATCACAGCTACATGGCCCACAGATGGGACTACCCCACCAGGCTGTAGGACAGTCCTCTACAGCCTTACTGCTGCAATACTCGCCTGTATATCCCTGGGCACAGTGACACGTGTAGCCGAGGGAGGCACTGGCATTGTGGCGGCACTGGGCTCCATTCTGACATGGGTTGTAACTCTCACACACTTTATTGCATTGGGGACCCAGGTAACCTGAACATATACATGATCACAAAAGAGTCAATACAAGGGGAAGTCACAAACACTATATATACAGTAATACATAAATTCAATGTGAATTCTAATGCATGCATTACCATATCCAAGGCATAATATTGCATGCTTCAATATTAACAAATGACTACCTCAAAAACACACATGACAACACCAAAAACAATGCTTGAGATAGGGTCAATTACAGGATGCGTGATAATCTAACCTTTATCACAGAGGCATTCACTGAGCTGCCACCGATCCTTACAGACACTGTAGTCTGGACAGAGGGCGCCACCAGCACACACCGGCGCTGCATGACAACCAGTTGCTGCTCCTTGAGTCTCGGGCGAGGCCAACACCGACTCACCACTGTTACCAACACGTATATCCTGCAACACATCATCACACAGTATGTCTTCAATCAATCTCTATCTTACTCAAGATAAATGTGTATCAGCTGTTCATTTTCAGTGGTGACTAACCTTGACACAGCCTTTAAGCCCTTTGATCACAACGGTCTCAGATCCAATACGTTGAACTTCTCCCCCGACCACAATACGCCCAACAGGCTGGCCCACAACCCAATCCTCCATCGATGACACCTTCTGCACAAACCACAGAATGTATCATTGTGAGACATAGACAAACATAATATGATTGATGAAAAAACTGTTGTACACTTTAATTTTCCTCACTTGAACCTGTCCAAAATCAAGGGAAACAACAAATTGTTTGCCATGAAGCCATCTTGCTTCCAGGTAGTGCCATTCTCCATCGTTAACCTGAATATTGTCCAGAACTACTGTTTCCTCTCTTGCTTTGAAATGTACAAAGCCATTAATCATCTGCAAGTAAACGAAGTATAAAAGATTAAAATTCATTCAGAGATCATAACTAAAATGGTTTCAAATGTGAATTTTTTTTTATTTCAAGGAGGACGTAAATGAGGAAGGTCTTAATTATAGCAGAAAATTATTTATGCCAGCTGCCCTTGACTACAGTCATACATTTGATATAAAGCCAACACTGGGTTGGTGAGGATGACACAATAATAGCTTGTATTGTTAGACATTTATGTCATTTGGCCTTAATAAATAATGCACTCATGACTTGACTTCCATTATTCACTGAAACATTGATAGATTGATACATTTGCCAATTATTTGAGACACTGAGAGACTATGACCTCCATGGTAACATTGTCCTCTGGGTTGTCGATGGTGCCCGCCCCCACATTAACACTCATCAACAGAGCTGTGTCTGTCTGTCGCGTGCGGAACGATAAGCCATTAAACCAGGGTAGGTTGACATTTGAAAGGCGGTGTGTCGGGAAGCGAAGGAATCCTGCTCCCTTCAGCTGCATCACTGTGTCTATCCCTGCTCAGACACAATACACCAAGGGGGGAATGACATCACAGAGTCATCCAGGTAATGAATTTCCAGTGATATAAAACCGAGAGATTATTATACACAGACTTACTCTGAGTACAGTCCTTGCCACCCCAGCCGTCAGCACACTCACACATGTATGTACCCCATGCCTCTTCACATTGTCCTGGTGAACATAAAGAAAGACACATTGTCATCCACATTGTCATAGTCAACCACAAAAAGATCAATATATTTCATCTGAGACTCCATGTATAAAAACCTACCTAAATTAGCACAGGGACTGCTGTCACAGAATAGCTGCTTCTGTGGACAGCCTACCTGAGTGCCATTATTCCACACGTAGTCGTTAAGGTCCAGATACTCATGATCAATATATACATCTCTAATGCAACCAGTAAAATGGGAGTTCTGCACCTGCAATAAAAGAGCATCAGAGCAATCAGTACCAATATCATGCAAATGACATGCATACCAATGTTTTCTAAGGTTAAATTATCATAGTATACCTCTCACTGTGTATCAATATGCTACTGTGCCATTTTCAAAACGATTTAAGTTACATATATAAGCCCACTGTTACAAGATTGAGTTGGAGTCAGAGGACGCACCTGGAAGTCTGTGGGTAGGCTAGGTAGGCCACCCAGTTGGAAGGGGCCTGTGAAGTCAAGGAGACGGTGACATGATACAATCACATCTTCACAGAGTGGGCTGAGGACATGAGTGACACGGGAGGCACAGTGGTTGTTGAGCTGTGATCCATACCGTATAGCTACCTCTGCATCGCAATCATCCCCCACCACCAGCATGGCTGTCTGTAATCACACAGATAAAACACACACAGTGAGATGGGTCTTCTCACCTCAGCAAATTAACAACGGATGTTGTGAGGAGGTGGTATGAGATATGCACTTTCTAACATCTTTCAAAGATTGTTACCAGGAATAGGAAATAACACTGTTTTAAACAGGCAGAATCTCGACTGGAAAAATCCGAACTCTTTAATGTTGTCCGATACGTATAACCAATTAAGATCAACCAGGAAAGGAGATCCAGAATTTAATTTTATTTTCCTATCATCGATGATACATATCAAGAGGAATAAGACGATCAGTGGCTTCCACTATATGACTACTAGCTGGGTGATAGGAGAATTACTGATGTAGAGGAACCACAAAGTTACGATATGATAAGTACAAGCCATGACTTATGCAGCAGGCAATGGATATGTAAATTTCTGACAGGTTATAAGATTCACTATATGATTTTGGTAGGTCATCTAAATGCTATGAAATAAACACCCTGTAAATATATACATTTGCACAAAGTAGCAATGAATATTAATTAACCCTGACTTACCCTGTTATGGTAGGTGACCGTGACGTTGTGCCAGTTGCCATCACTCACACCCCACCTAAGCCCTGCCTGTGTTGTGTAGGTTTCATTACCCGTGGAGAACGAGAATTGTAGTTGGCTGTTGATGATCTCAAGCGCAATGAAGTCATGCCGCTCATTGTAGCGACCATTGTAAAACAACAGGGCATTTCTCTCTCGTGTGGCAAAACTGAAAGCAATGCATGTTTGATTCTTGTAAATGATAGATAAAACAAGAATTCAATTTACCAATTAATGAACTTGGTGACGAGCTACCTTTGGTTACAACAAAAATACAGAACGTTTATTATATTAAAAAAAATTAACAACCTCTATGATGACAAAAACTTCCATGAAAACTAAAAAATCATAGCGCGGCTCTGACTGAATGGTAATGATGACAATCATTACCGATGTCACGCCTGTTGGAACATTAATGCATTACGTACCACAGTATGGGTTCTGTGCAACATTGTTGCCGACCTTTTAAAAAAAATCTAAATTGTTTAAAAAATTGTGACCTGTATAAACCTGTATAAAATTGTTTTCTGCATAAACGTGACTGGCAGCAGGTGACTGAATAGCTCCGGTCGAACGGCAACATGAATTTATACCGTCTACTCAGACGTCTTGTAGGGCTAGTGACTGAAGGGAAGAGCGAGCGTTGTATACATTATGATCACACTGACCCAACAGTTAGACCGTAATGATCGAAATGTGTCAAAATATGCAATTGTCGAATGGTAAGACTGATGTATACATTTGACAAACAATAGGATCCTATCAGTCTAATGCGTCCATGTTGACTCTCGTCAAGTGCGAGAGCTAACGCGATTAACGTCATTTATCGCCACATCCAAGGACATGATATTGTCTCTACCCTCTGACAGAGATAATGTATACAAATAAACGACGTAGTTGAGCCAACGGGGGAAACTAGAAGAGCTTCCCTGATAGCACTGGACGCCCAGGAATGGTCGAGTGGTCTCGACTTGTTTGGTCACCACCACAGCTGCTCGGTTCCCGATGCCATGCTTCCGAACGCCGAGCCGCTTTCGAGCGCCGTGTCCCTATCTATATAGATAGTGGCGAAATTAGAAGCGGTTTTTAAAAGAATCAAGGCTCCAAGTCGTCAAAACCACAGCGATTTGCATTGGCCTGCCGGCCGCAACCTTCTATGTATACATAGAAGGTAGCGGCCGTCAAGGCCAATGCAAATCCCTGTGGTCACAACGTTATACGTTTGACAATGGCACCATGGTGAGAGGATCTGTGACCTCTCTTTAGGTCAAATTAAGCCTTTCATAAGCTTTGCGTGTCGTGTCTTCGACTTCTCAACCCATGTGGTTATCGGGTTATGATCATGGTTAGCACGCTTCATATACCCTCCAGACCGAACACACCTAGTGCACAGATGTCGACACAAGATGTACACAGCTCCACGACAAACAATGTACACAGATCTACACAACACAATCTCCACATCATAACAATACTGATAAAAGACGCCAGGCACTAGGGGGCCTTACTCAATCATAGAACCGAGAAGTCGCAACAGAAGCCCATTTTCTCCACCATGCAGTAACATTGGTAGGAGGTCGGGTGCTGTTGGATACAGAGCGGGAGCCCTCGGGGTCAGACGTGGCTAGACGAAGAGGTCAAGTGCTCCAGCGTGGCCGCAGACAGGCATGTGGAGGTAAAACTGATGAAGAGCTATACGAAACGGCAGTGCTCCAGCATGTACGCTTTTATTTTACTGGATTGTAACATTCGAGGTTATCTCACATGTCGTTTGTAACATTCGTTATATCTCACGGGGTGCGTTGAGCATGTACATTTATTTCACATGGATATTAACATTCGCATTATCTAACGGATTGTAACATTCGCATTATCTCACATAGATTGTAACATACGCATTATCTCACATGGATTGTAACATACGCATTATCTCGCATGGATTATAAGATTCGCATTATTACACAGCCATACTTAGTAATATTCCCTGTATTCCCGGAAGCGTGTAGCTTGTCCTCTCCTAGACACGAGCCAAGCAAGGGGTTTTTAGCAGACACTCTTATCAGTTGGCGGTTTAGTACTCCTCAACCCCCACCCTGATTAAATATGCATGAGAAGTACTACCATCCATGTCACGGAAGGCTAACTTTCCATTCCCGCTTTATGGCGATCTCACAGCCGCAACCATAGCGCGATTCGTGGTTCTAACCCATATCATCAACCTATAGTCTGTATTTACATCTGAGACAATTAGTTCTTTACCTCGTCACACACTCGGGGTTTTACAAGCAGCCACACTGAGGCATGACTGCATCAATGCCTAGACTACATGGTTATTATGTTATCGAGTTGATTAAATGCCACCGATATCCTGACCTGATGCCAATCAACCAACCAGTGGTCACCCTGCGGGCATAACGTTTAAATTTAATGAAGGGCTACCCGATACCCTTCGCTTTTCAACGACCGTATAGTTCATTTAGCAGGCATGTCTGACATTTACAAGCTTCGTGGGGCGAACAGAGAATTCAACAGTCAGCTTTTAACAATATGGCTAAGGGCAAAAATGAAGAATTAAGCTTTCAATTTGGTTTTCATGGAAATGAGAGGGTGGGTTCATATGCAAGGAGTCTTTGGGTGAGCGATCGCTAATAGGTATTTGGGTTGAGATGCGAAACGAAACTACTTGGTACACATGGCAAACACAGGCCGCGTCCACCACAGTAGCCTGCACAACCCCGCGTCTCAGACCTATTTATCACCCGGCGTACCCCGGCCTTTAATGCCAGCCAACACACCCCCGCTGTTCAGCGCGGCCCGATAAGGACTACACAGCTGGTCCAGTATAGAATTGTACCAACGACAACCACGTTATTTCTTGTCTTGAGAGTAATTTTAAGGATTGCATAACCAAAAACGCGTCATGTAAGGAATCCCAACAAAATGGCACATGACTCATGCTGCCCAACAATGCATGTTTAAAGAGAGAAAGATGAGTGGACATTGATCGTCGAGTTATATTAGTCAGAGACCGGGACAAGCTTAACCAATTGCACATGAGGCGGAAATGCGATCAGCGCTCCGCGGAGTACTGTTTCAGTACAGAAAGCCAGGGTTGCGTTTGATCAAGGAAAACCTATTTCAGAATTGAATAACAGAATTATACGCGCTTATAAAATGAGTTATTCAAATTTGTTAATACCGAAGGCAAATGTTTGCATCTTTTAACATAACTGTTTCGTTTAGCAATGCATGTACAGTTAAGTATTGGTGTTCTGGTAGCGTTTTACCTAACTACACCTTACAGAAAGAGTATACATGTATATAGGGTTGAGGTCAAATACATTCAACGGCGGGTTTAAAACACTTTTTATTCAGGTATGATACATGTTAGACAGACGCTTCTTGTTGCGGTTAAATCACCGTCTACGGCACCGAACACAGGTGCCATAAACCGACTAAAGGCTATGTGTTAAATTCGGAAGTATAAGAAAATGAAAGTTGTGGTTGTGACTGTGGCTCTGTCTTGGCTCATTCGGGGCGTATCTTTCAGGGTATACGGTAACTGCGTCGGTAGCGACTGATTTACAACGGGTATTTGAATGTCGGGTGCTGTGCGTTAAGTGCTTAGGGCACTTGACGGCATTGTCATCGTTGGGTGCGTACAGCCTCTTGAAATTGATAGTGAGGGCATGGGGTCGGGGTGGCTAAAGTGCACACACCCCACTCACCAGCACGTTTATATACCCAGACGGAATACCCGTCGTATGGAGTAATGACCGCACTACGCATGCGGTCTTTGGACTCGACAGTAACTGGAAGTCATGTCCGTGATAATACAGGGCTCATATCGACCAATCACCGGTATATTGCTGTCTGAGGTGACAAAGTGTTCAATGGCGCACTTGAGTCAGGATAATGTATCTCTGGACTTCAAATCCGAGCAACGGCCAATAGACTCGCGTAATAATAAACAAGAGGGAAATCGACTACAAGGGGTATATGTTAAACTATCAAATTACTTATTCACGAGATGAAGAGATTTCCAAATGGGGCCAAATGTTTGGACCACTGAGTTTGATGCAGCCCCAATGGTGAACGAAAACCTCAGGCACAAATGTAACGCGAAAGTAATCATTAGTTGGCGTATATCTGCCATATGTCAACAAGGTCCCACCATTAACGAACTGCGCCATTAATTGGTCATTTCCTACGGCATGCGATAGGTCTGGACATTCCTCTCGCACGTCATGCCCCCTCGAGACGAGATAGTGACGTGACGTCAACCTTGACTTGAAGTACGGCGGTAAATACGAGCACGCACTGGAGACAGGCGCCGTTCCCAGGAGGAAAGTGGTTGCCAGGGAATTCAATGATTGTTCTTAGTGACGAGCGAATGCTGGAGATAGTTCTGTTATAATTCACACGCCCACTGTATTCCAGAAGACGACTTTTTGCTAGAATAAACGCGTAATTTTAATAGCTATATAGCTACAATATAAAATAGTTACAAGCAGGACGGGTCGGTTCTGGCCACGTTGGTCCTGACAGATCCGATCATGGACTTTATAGTTCTTCAACAGCGATATTTATCTCAATTCCGCTACTGCCAGCGCCAAAGATCTATCTCGCCTTTACCTGATCAACCACACCGCTTCCAAAAGTGCAATAATAGCGCCTTATTTACAGTAACCACTATCTAGAACAACATAAGAGTTATCAGCAGCTGTTTTCACCACATTTCACCTGAACATCAGGATTTTTGCGGGCGGGCGAGCGTCCAACAGCTGACGATGTCAGCATAGGTATGAGAGCGACCAAAACTAATGTGGAGTGCAGTGGCATACGTATTCTTGTCCGGTTAACGCAAGCATGCATAAAGCAGGCCCTGATAGACATCGCACACACCAGACTCTCAGCCAGACAGCTATTCCTGGAATGACACTCCAGGCACCTGTGTAAGACTGAATCACATTTACTGACATGCTTTTTACGAGGACAATACGGGCCGACTTTAAACCCACAGACAACAGCTGTCTCGCTTCTACTAAACACACAGCCCTAACACAACTCAACAAACCTCGTTTAAACACACATCTATCTTCCTTTGTGAACTGCATAGTTTAAATAGGACGCCCATAGCCTCGAAGAAAATATAAGCGGACAGGTATGAAGCGTAGTCAAAGTGAATTAGTGACTCTAACGGGTTGTTTGCGTGATGGACGGGTCTGCCACAGGGGGAGAGGGGCGATGACTATCTTTCGATTGGTAACATCAGATTCATAAACATACATTGCAGTCTCATAGGGCTCATTTCAAAAGGACATTCTTTAAGGCTCCAATTCTCCATTTGTGTGTGGTTGTTGCGATTATTATAGTTCATTAGTATGGCCCACATCAGTAAATATATGACTCACCTAAGTTTGATGTGGAAGCGATAGCTCCGTTTCAGTGAGGCATACACAAGGAACGTTCCTCGGTGGAAGGACCTAGTTGTGAGCTGACAGGTGGACGTATGGTTAGCTAGTTCCTCACAAGCAGTACAGAAGTTATCATTGCCAGTGTGGACGTTGGCGAGGTCCCCAGAACAGAGTTCACAGCGGAATCCACCCCTGATGAGAGGCGAACAGCGTGAGGGGGGCTTACAGACATCGGCGGGACACGTCTGGTACTTCTCTGTCTCCATGTTGTACTGACACTGGGCACCTGCAAAACCATGGGTACAATTATTACACGCTTACAAGTTGATACTCGTCCATTCCAACTAGTAGCCATTCATTCATTATCATGTGGTTTTTAATCAACGACTATTTAGTGTTTGTACTGAAGACGCGGACTTAGATGAACATTCTCATAAACACGGAGTGGTAAGTGTTACTTTTACTCCATGCTAATTGTGCAAAGAACAGAAAAAGCATTGAAGTGTGTGGGGGAAGGGATGGGGGGAGACGCTAAAGCGATTCTGATGGCGGCGCTTTAAGAGCTATGTGGTTTGTAATAGGAAGCAATTATTGCTAAATGCTGGTAAATGTCGTCTAATTGGACCATTGAATCGTCAATTACTTGTCCCATATAAGGATGTGGATTTTACGACAGCGAAAAACATAATGAGATGGATGTTTGTAACGGCTGTAATAATATAAACAAACTGAGCTTTCACACGGCTTGGGTTTTGATGCAAAGTGATCCTACAAATGGTAGAGTCATGGGTGTGTTTGTCATGGTGGCGGGGTGACGGGTTGTCACTCGTCATCCCGCACCCGACGGGTTGTCACTCGTCATCCCGCACCCGACGGGTTGTCACTTGTCATCCCGCACCTGACGGATTGTCACACGTCATTCCGCACCTGACGGGTTGTCACTCGTCAATCCGTACCTGACGGGTTGTCACGCGGGGTGACACAAGTGATACCACGTCCGGTCATGTTATCTCCCAACCCAACCGTCTTAGAGGCATCTGTCACTTCGCCATAGAGTCGGTGATTCACAAACGCAGTCTATGTCTAAATTGCCCTCGATTGGTCTAATTTAGCAAGCATTGATACACAACGAGTTGGAGGAACAAGATCAGTGTCTCCAATCCAAAGAAATTGTCTTGACATAATCTCGCGTGAATAGATCCATTCTTATATTCACAACAGAGCAGCAAAGGCGAATTCTAAAGACGCTCACTTTCATTCATCTTTCAATTACCTATTGTGTCTGAGCTTGGTATTATTCTATCAGAAAGAATGGAAAGCCTGTAAAGGTGTCGCCACTTGATAACAATGGGTATCACACACGCCCCACTGAGGACTCAAGGAAGATACAATATTACGCTAACTTGGGGGCTCTGTCGAAGTTCTAACGACCGTGAACATCCAACGTCTCGGAAATCACTTCAGACTGATTGATTTTAATCGAAGGACTAAGCTAGTGGAATGTCAAAATAATTCAATTGAGTCTCCTTGGGGAGTGCTATCCAATTCAAATACCATAGCCCGGGTTGGATGTGACCACATCGGGTGACGTGAAGAACCCTGGAACCGATATGCCACGCTTACTACAGAGACCCCAGGCAATGATGCGTGACACTGAGTCCTCGAAAAACTCATTTTTAAATTGCTCGAGTGGGTCATGGACAGCACGGGCCGTCAGTATTGTATTCCGTGACTTAAATCTCGTCTGATTGAACTCGTTAATACAAAAATAATGACCCAATCATAACATGAATACTGGAGGCCATTCTGCATCGAGAGTCTCTCGAGCTACCGTCAAAGCAGAACTATTGATATTGCGATACGAGATCAATACATTATCTAACATCAGTCTACACTCGACGAAACAAGCATTTGTAAAGGACTGACGATCTCCAATGAGAGGGTCCTCCTAACCGAGGTATCCACAGCCACCGAAAATGATATTACCTGAACGTCTATGACGTCACACACCGTGGTAACTATGGTCACGAGGCGCACGAAACACACGCATTATTACGGGTATCTCCATCCTATACACAATATTTCAGCTCCTTAGATAATTTAACTCATCGTACAATCATTCCAGAATAATTATTCTAACATAAGTATGCTACCCATTTAATAATTATAGTCACGGTTCTATTATACTTCTATTATAATTCTTAAAGCATATCGTTTTATTTCCATTCCAACCAACGGCTGTTTTCAGCTTCGTTCATTCGTGCCATTGCTACTGTCATGTCTGGCGACCAATATAATACCATTTTAATTGGCATATTTAGGAATAAATCCTACATGGACCAGCAGATCCCTGTTAGTCACGTAATAGGTACAGATTTAATGTTCCACGACGGCCAGTGACTCCACCTCGCGTCACTGCCATCCCACCAACCATCAGACGTGCATGTCATGTACATCTACAGCGGAACATGAAAGCAGAAATGGCAAATCGATTCTCTCCCGCCCGGTGCGACCCTTTCTCCCTCTGAAAGACGGGCATGCCTTTCGCAATCAGCGCCCCACAGATGCTGCTTCGGCTGCTGTAACTGGGCGAAGATACAAACGCTGGAATCATCATCACCTCGCTGGATTTCTGGCCTTAGCTAAGCCACCCAACGGCAAATCCTATCGTAGTCAGGAAATGTTCAGAGGGTCACATCGTAGAAAGGCAGAAGACGTACATGTGATGTAGTTTGTATCAGCTGTAGTTGGCCTGTCTATGCTCTGATAAAACACACTCTCATAGTACAGTACGGATCCATGTCACGAGACACGCAACGAACGCACAGACGATAATGACATTCAAAATCAGCTTCGCCATAAGCAACAAAACCTTCTTTTTTCACCGTCCACTTTGAATCCTGATAAGCACCTTCATTGTCCATTCATTGAGCCTCGACACACGCGTGACCACCGATTCCCGATAGAGAACACAACAAGTGCTATACCCACAACCTTTCTCGGTTTTTTAGATGGTCCCAATCATATTAAATATGGCTGTTACATGGAGCTGCAAGTTGAATTCATATACATCTACCCAAGCACAAGTAGCGGATATCCATAAAAAAATGTAAGATTTAACACCCAATCAACGATCTATGATAGAAACAATTCAAAAATTTGAGCAATGTGTTTCACAAACACAGCGATATACAAGTTAACAGAAGGATTATGGCTATGTCGCATATTGTCATGCGTCACTTCATGTAAAATATCTCTTGTAACATAATAACCAAACACTGCACTGCACAAGGCGACATCTAGCGAGTCGCAAGGCAAACAACACAATGGACAGTGATGGCAAAACAAACGTATGTTTTGGCAGGAATCAACACTCAAGTTAACCCGTCAGACAGGGCAGGCCGAGACTCATGGTATGACACACCGCCTCAGTTTACACACGACCCTTACATCTACATCACCCAACGAAAACATCTAACACAATAGCAGGTAATGGCTTTAAATCCTCTATATCACAGACGCAATGGTGGATAGATTCACATAATCGACGGTAATCTACAAACGTGGTTAAGACGGATATCAATTGCTTTGAAGGCCCATCGAACGGCGCCTTTAACTGCATACCCTCATTGGAGTGAGAGTTTGGTCAGGTCATCACGGATGTTGAAATTAGGGATGATAGCTTTGGATTGCGATTAGGGCCGGCAACAACAAACAGTGAGAGAGCAATACGAGGGCAATCCATGACGCAGCCAGATCCACGAATGAAGGCCTTAAACATCAATTTGTTTGACGAATATGTTGATGAATACTTATCGCATTTTTAACAAAGGTGCAATTAGTAGATTACAAAGCGTTCCATGAGGAAAGCAGACATAATAGGAAGTTGATGGGCTACGCCAACAATACCCCGTAAGCTGGCGACAGACGCCCTGACAGCATGGGACATCTCATTCATGTGGTCGGGAGAAGAACACATAAGTCGGTAGCGATAGGTGCTGCTTCATTTGCCTAGTGCCAAGAAGTGTTACCATTAACTGCACCATGGAGAAATGAGGCTAGTCCTCTGGAAGTCCGCCACTGCGATCTACTTGTCAGCCGACAAAACACGATGCTTATTCTTGTTGCCCATTATCGCTCCACCATACCTACTACTTCCATTGGAGTCTAACATATCTGCCACAGAAGTCACCACACACGTACCTAAAACATAACCACCCAGTCCACGCCCTTCTGTCACTCATAAAACACACCAGACCCCAGCGCCCATGTAGACGAACGAGCGTCCATACGAACGACTCCACTCAAAAACACTGCATAGTATGGTTTTTCAAAACTTCAACGCAATGAGTTTTTGCGTTTCCATGAAGGGCGAAGCCGCCAATCACAAAACCCACGCTTTTGGCCTGATGTAAATACAAACAGGTGAACGTCGCTTAGGACAACAACAAAGGAGAGGTCAACAGAAGTAATTGCTTGTCAATTATCAAGCTGCCAGTCCCGTTTCATCGTCGCCCCGTTACAATCAGCGTACATAACGCCTAGCGGGCAGCGCGTTATACATTGGAATGTCAGGTATGCATGTCACACCGCACACAGCCACTGAGTCACAAAGACCAAATTTGAAACATTAAAAACAAAACCGAAAGCGGGATTCTATCGACATGGCTTTTAGTTTTGTCGCTAAATATTGAACAGACATGGTGACGACCACAATGAAGCGCTTGAGGTCATGCCAAGTAGAGGCGTGGGCGGATTGGGGGATATGACAGCCAATCGACAGCTATATTGTTATAGTTAAAAGAGTTAACTAAGACTGCATAGGTATCTTCCTGAGAATGAGTATAGCCGTATATAAAGTGTGATATAACAACAGTGAGCAACAAAGTAGCTTTCAAGCAGCACCAGCAATCGACAGAATCATTATTGAACTGCTATGAAAGCCTATACATGATAAAAAGGGTAGGCTACAGACTGTAACCAGCTCTCCTGTGTTGACTGAAAGCCACTCTACAACGGGAGTAAATAAGCCAGTATTCACGAGACAGCGGATTCCTGTCATGGTTGTTTGCACGACTGAAAGGAACCTTTTCACAAATTTAGTCCATGAATTTGAAAATACTCTTCCATGCATAGAATGTCTAAGAGATTCCAAAACAGGCACCACCAAGTTATAATGTCAGTTAGGACTCTGTATGAGGTGAGTCACACACACCTGTACACCAATCAGATTTACCTGTATAAGGTGGGTCAAATACACACCTATACACAAATAAAACTCATCTATGTAAGGAGGATGACACACACACTAATCAGACTCACCTGCATAAGGCGGGTCACACACACAGGTGTATCCCCCTTCGCGTTGAACACAGCGCCCATTCTTCCCACACGGACTTGAGTAACACAGATTGACCTCGACGTCACACAGGAGCCGCTGTTCCGATCCTACAAACATTCACACATCACCAGACACACTCAAGCACGACCATACCATATAACAGACATGATCCATAGACACGCTTAGTAGAATTTACCTGTTACTCCTTGGGGACATTGACACTTGAAGGTATTCATCGGTTTGATCGGTCTGAAGAGCATCGAGTCAGAATGGACGAAGTCGCTAGCGTTGCCGAACTTGAGTGTTGAGGCGCAGTTTTCCAGGTTAAGGCACGGCTCCGACAGACATAGGTCATCATCAAACGGCAGTACCTGGACATGGGTAATCATAAGAGATACAGAGGCAGGGTTGTTACAGTGAAAACAAGCTACAGGAATCAAAGTATTCAACATTATAATGTAGAAAAGAACACTCGCGTTTACGGTCAGAATATATACAAATATACACAAGAGTTGCAGGGACCAAAGGACATCTAACATACACGAGGCCTTTGAAGTGCTACGCAGATCAGGTAAGTGTGTATGTAGCATTTACTGCATACGCTGTACCGGCAACACTTCATACACACCGCTCGTAAGTGGAATAACATGCGCGCTATTTCACAAGTGGGCCGTAGCTATCATGGGATGTTGTGGCAGCCACATCAAGACCAGTAGCGAGCACTGATAAATCATCACCCATAACACACAAATCTCCACCTGCCGAGTACAGGTGTGACTACACTGTCACGGGTTAACGCTTACTGCTTAAACCACTCGGCAGTGTGTATCTATCTATTCAGTCGCTAGCGTAGCCTTCATGTGTGGTTCTCTCTCTCTCCGCGAGTGCGAGGTATGCGGTGTCAACTTCATTTACCACCTTATAACTGCTCACAATGCGGATTCTCTTAACTGCATGTCACGTTCAGACAGTGCCTGTGTTCAACACACAACACCACATAGCCACATACAGCTTTACACCTTCTTTTTAACGTAGAATAAAATTGATGACACGGTTAAAAAAAGTCGTGTCGGTCGACATGCTTCGCACGCCTCACACCCTTAGCTTGCAGGCGATCGCGATCTCGTTTGCTATGCATTATTGTTCACTGCACGACAATCATATGTTTCAACAACCCAAGTTACCACACGCTGGGGACGTGCAGCCTTACACGGCCCCTTGGAGGCTCACGAACATGTTACTTGTAATGGACCGTAGCTTCCATATGAGACTCACAAACTGGGGTGAACACTGGTTCACGGCCCCGGCGTTTATGATTGATTATACTCGCTCCTACACTTGACTACGTACACACTGCAATATCCTAGAACTGAGGAAGCATGGATGGACATAGTGCCGTGACAGTGGGTGGTATACCAGCGTGCCGGACATAGTGCAATGACAGTGGGTGGTATACTAGCGTGCCGGACATAGTGTCGTGACAGCAGGTGGTATACTAGCGTGCCGGACATAGTGTCGTGAGAGCGGGTGGTTTACCAGCGTGCCGGACATAGTGCCGTAACAGTGGGTGGTATACTAGCGTGCCGGACATAGTGTCGTGACAGTGGGTGGTATACCAGCGTGCCGGACATAGTGTCGTGACAGTGGGTGGTATACCAGCGTGCCGGACATAGTGTCGTGACAGCAGGTGGTATACCAGCGTGCCGGACATAGTGTCGTGACAGCGGGTGGTGGTATACCAGCGTGCCGGACAAAGTGTTGTGACAGCCGGTGGTATACCAGCGTGCCGGACATAGTGTCGTGACAGCGGGTGGTATACCAGCATGCCGGACATAGTGTCGTGACAGCGGGTGGTATACTAGCGTGCCGGAAATATTGTCGTGACAGCGGGTGGTATCCCAGCGTGCCGGACATAGTGTCGTGACAGTGGGTGGTATACCAGCAGGCCAATACGTCGGCGTTCTGCGGGTATATCTCTGCGACCAACTTATCTCGCCTCATATACGAGAGACTGGTGCCACTGGACAGATCCATTACACTAGCCACCCATGACAGCGACTTGTTGCGTGAAGATTAATGACCGGGCATTTCTCGTCAAGGACCTCGTCTACAGCTTTTGCAGCATGTCATCAGTGGTTGCTAGTACCATTCAATTCAAATACCTAACACATTGCACGCAGGATATTAAAAAAATACAACGTCCATTCTATGTCATTGCTTTATATGGGAAACCTGGCAACAGTTAGGATTCGATGCGCGTTAGGAGATTACTGAACTGAATCTCCCCAACCAATTTGGCAGGTCAGTGACGAGATATTACCTGATAACGCCGGTCTTCCCCCCTAAATAGCCGTATTTTCACCCACAACACATACTGCTAATTGAGCCTTTCATTGCAATCTATCCAGTGATCTACAGTGTAAACGACGTGCTTACATCGAGTGCTATGTGGCTATCTACGAAACGAGTTCATGGTCGGACACATAGGGACCGATAACGTCCCACGCCTAGAACAAATAGCGCTGATAAATGGCTGTCAATGCCGGAGCGACATGGCTATCACGGGCTAGAAGGGACTCAACGAAGGGGCGAAGATGACGCGCCAAGATAACCACATTGTGATGCTGACATATCTAGCGGTATGTGTGATTGTGTGTTAATCCTAATGACCGGGATTTGACGAGATAAGCGTAGAGCCGGTGATAAGGACGGCGTATTGTGGCTCAATAGAACAGAGTAGAAGCCGAGACAAGCGTGTTGCTAGCAGCATGGCTACCACGAGCAAATACTCCACATACCATACATAGGTTGATGTTATTGTACAATCGCAGATATGACATAACAATGCTATTTAGGAGAGTCACATAAGTACAGCCTTACATGGGACAAAATATACTGATAGCTTAACAAACAGCACGAGAAATATGTGAAATAATAGTCAACGTTTACTATTAAGTATTCAGGAGTGAGTTATCTTACAAGTCAGCTATCAATATTGCATAATGATATATGCAACACACCAATGGTGAGCGAGCTCATTAAAAAAATTGGGCCAATCAGACAAGAGGTTCATTACAAATGGGTGTCAAAGCAGAAGCTATACAAGAGGTGCTCTTTGTCACACCAAACCCAACCAAGAGTTATTGATAACAAGGAACTCTCAAACTGCAGTAGAACAGATACATAGGAAAATATCAAATTACCAAACACAAATTTACCCATGCAAACAGACTACTGAAGCAATGTTACCTCCAGAGTAGAGAGGCGTGTGAGCAACATCCTCTGTAGATAGACTCGCTCTCGCAGCATCTGGGGTTCATAGAAGATGTCAACACTTTCAGCCATGCGCTGCCTCACGGAGAAGCTGACCATAAGAACAGGCAGTGTGCTGTGGCCTTTCACATCAAACACAAACACGTTATCAGAGGTCGTCTCCATGATGCTGGCCACCGCTGACATGAACAGGAAGTAAAGATGGGAGAGGAAAGAATCTTGTTCGAGGTCAGCCAGGTGAACTGTGATGCTGTTGTACAACATGTCCTGGGTGATGAGGCGTACAAAGAGACGACACTGAGCGCGTACCTCATTCACACCATCTGCAACAGTCATCCATGTAAGAATGTTGAGAAAATACATCAACAATTTACTATATAAAAGAACTGCTATTATTACACATTTGATAAGGGTGCCTTATGATATTATATGAACACAAACACACCTGATACACTGACTATCAGAGTCCCATTGGTGGCCACATCAGAGTTGAGTCGCGAGTTGATCTGTATGCTTCCACTGCTCTCATCCATAGCCAGTAATTGGGCCTGATTTCCAGACACAAATCTGTACCTTAGCTTATCGTCAACATCAGGATCGTGAGCAGGAACATATCCAATATGTCCGGACGGAAAGAAATTGGCATAGTTGTTGAAGATGATGACAAAATCCTTGAGTTGGGGTTCATTATCATTAACATCCTCCACTCTAATATGAACTGATGCATCAGCGAAGAGATGCTCAGAGCGGGCTTGAATAATGATGTTGTAAACAGTTTTGCCGCTCTCATAGTCAAGTTCTATGAGAGTGGTGATGACAGCTGGTTTGTTTCGTTCTGTGGTGAGGGCGAATGAATCAGCATCTTGCCCTCCCACTATGCTGTACTCCACCTCTGCGTTTGGTCCAGTATCAGGGTCCTCAGCTTCAATAGTATGAACAACAGTTCCTACAGGACTGTTCTCTTTGATGGAGAAGTTTAGTTCTGAGCTTCGGAAGAGAGGAGCATTGTCATTGACATCTAGGACAGTGATGGAGATAGTAACCGATGTGGAGAGTTGTGGGTTTCCACGGTCCACAGCATATGCTTTCAACTCATACTCCTCCACCCTCTCCCGATCCAACACACGATGCACTCGAATAATACCCAGAGTAGGATCAATCATAAAATCACCTCCGCCACTGTCTCCTCCATCAAATGTGTACCTCACCATTCCATTGTTGCCCACATCGTCATCAGCTGCCGATATGGTGAGGACGCTTGAGCTGACATAGGCATCCTCTGGGATCCTACCCGAATAAAATGCCTCAAGGAATTTAGGAGCATTGTCATTGATGTCGATAAGAGTTATCTCAACATCTGTGGTGTCTGATTGTGGTGGTCGACCATGATCCGTGGCAGTGACGCTGAGGATGTAGCTGGTAACTAACTCACGATCAAGCTCCTTCTTAACTAAGATTTCACCGGTGCCTGCGACCATCTGAAAAGCGTCATTGTCATTTATCACATAGGAAATCTTAGCATTCTCACCAGAGTCCTGATCCAGAGCAGACACCTGCAGTACTGTAGTTCCAACTTCAGTGTTTTCATTAACCTGCACCGAGTAGGGTGCATTTTGAAATACAGGTCTGTGAGTGTTGGCATCTGATATGTTGAGGAATACAGAAGCTGTGTCGACAAGGTTATGAGGGTCAGAAGCTGTCACTGTCAGAATATACCTGCTCTGCTCTTTATAGTTGAGTTTTTGAGCTACAGTAATAAGGCCCTGGCCCATCTGGTTGATAATATTGAAGGCTCCCCGCTCATCACCAGATGATATGGAGTATGTGACGCGGGCATTCTCATCTTCATCCGAGTCCACAGCAGTGACAAGGAGAACAGGACTTCCCAGGGAGGCTTCTTCAGACACCACTTCATGGTAAACACGGGGATTGAATATGGGGGCGTTGTCATTCACATCTCGAACAGTGATCTCCACATTGACTGAAGCAGATCTACTGGGAGATCCTTGATCTCTGGCTTCAACTTTGAACAGGTACCTGTCTTCGACTTCTCTGTCAAGAGTTTGGGTGTTGATGAGATAACCAGTGTTGCCATTGATGCTGAAGGGCAAATCCTCATCTGCCTCAGTGATGGAGTAGATCAAATCGGAATTCAGCCCGGAATCTTGGTCATACGCCAGAATTTGAATGATGGAAAATCTGGCAGGTATGTTTTCTGGCACAGATTCCTGGTATAAAGAAGTGTGGAATCTAGGGTCATGGTCGTTCACATCAATGACCCTCACCAAGACCAACGTGGTGTTGCTGCGACGGGTAACTCCATTATCCTCCGCCCTGATTCTCAGACTGTAGGTTGTTTTCTGTTCGTGATTTAGCGCTTTTTGCAGTGACAACTCCCCAGTTACATAATTAATAGCAAACGTATTACCATCATTGCCCCCAACGATGTGGTACCTGACGCGGCCATTCTCCTCAGCATCAGTATCAGTTGCTGTCACATGTAGTATGACAGGGTAGTCAGACACATCCAAATCCTCTCTCACATCAACAGTGTAAGAGCTCAGGGAAAATTGAGGTCGGTTGTCGTTTTCATCCAAAATTTGCACCTCAACAACAGCTGTGGCAGTCCTTCGTTCAGATAGTTGGGCCTTATCACATGCAGCTATTTGCAGGGTGTAGTTTGAATGGCGTTCTCTGTCCAATTCTCCTCTCGTGGTAATGATGCCAGCCCTTGAATCAATGACAAATACATCATTCATTCCTGATGGATTCAGGATCTTATACTCAATCTCCTTATTGGCACCACTGTCATCATCTCGGGCCTGGACAGTTATAATGGTAGCCCCAACACTACTGCTTTCTGATACTGATCTTGTGTAAAGCAGCCTCTCAAACTCGGGTGCATGATCATTTAAATCATCAACAATAATTTGGAGCGAGGCATAAGCAGAACGCTGCGGGGAGCCACCATCAGTCGCAAAAATCTGGAAGTAGTGAGTATCCATAACTTCCCGATCGAGCACCTGGGTAGAGGAGACCTGGCCTGTTGAGGGATTGATGCTGAATCTGGCTTGGCTTCGTGAGTCTCTGTTGGCAAAGAGAGAGTATGTGATAATACCAGCACTTCCACTGTCAGGGTCATGAGCTGTGAAGGTATCAATGACATAACCTGGGCGCTGCTCTTCTGGTACATGGGCTAGGTAGAGAGACTGGGGGAAAGATGGGGGCGTGTTGGATGCTGCTCGACGAAGACGCGATACCCTTTGTGACGAGGAACCATGATTGAAGACTCCGAAGTTGTTATGTCGATGACGATGGCTAGGATAAAGCACAACTTTGACAAGTGCTTTGACTGATTGGCTGTGCTTGCAGAGCATCGATAGACGTAGAGGAATTATAACATATGTTTGCCTCATGCATACTCTCCCCACAGTCTTTAGATCACTTTTGGGTATGCTTACTGAGAAATGTTCTGAAATTGTTCTTGCAGAATGAAGTACACATTGTGATAATGACGTAGGAAAGAAAGATGAGAGAAATATGATGGACGTTCCATCTGCTAAACAAGAGTCAGAGAAATGTGATTCCATTTGAATAACTATCAGGTGATGCTTTGATGAAGAATGGTGAATGGAAGGTGAGGTATTATTGGTGCTATAATGAGGTACATTTTTCACTTCTCTCCATTTGGAATCGAAGACACAATTTTCATCATGAACGTAGACATTTAATGGTGTTATAGTATAATTTCGTGTTCCGTGATGATCGAGCAGAGACACTATTTGGGTCAGTATTGGGGAGGGTAGAACTGATTGGTTCCTGCAGTCAGCGGTTCGCTGCAACACAACATGTCCCTCGACCGTCAGTGACAGCCAAGGCAAGCGACCATTCGCCCATCTGTATTTCCAATGCTCACCAATACTTGCATTGAAAATCACACTGCCCGGGATGTCTGTTGATGACAGGTGTATATCCACACAATGTGAGATAGTAACTTCCAAAGCAAGGAACACAAACAGTGCGCTTAAACCTTGTAAACAAACTACGCGCGTCCGCGCCATGTTGGGGAAAAACTTCCCAAATTACGGTAATGTCCACAGCTCGGCGACACTAAGGTGCCGAGATCCTCAGGTAAATTATCCTAATAAATGTGACATGTCGAGCATGATTTGCATTCGGTAAGGCAGCACTGTCATAAGGACACCTTTTCCATCCGAGTGGTGCACAAGAAAATCCTTGAACTTTCAATTCACATAAACTTTAGGTGTCCCACCGAGAGCGTATGATTTGTCCAAGGCGCCCAAACATATTACTCTGCTCCGTGCATTTGCCGCAAGCCTTGCGTCACGTGGGTACTATGGCTGATCCAATATGCCCCCTCTGCGCATAGCTATCGAACAATCCCATCAGGGTTAAAAAAGGCGACGTCTTTTGCCGTCAGTCATCCCGCTCTAAGTATAGGCACTTTGCGGTAGTGTGGGGCGAATAACCATGCTGTTAGATAATTAGATAAGGAAAATCAATTGCGATCAGTCGATATATATATATATATATATATATATATATATATATATATATATATATATATATATATAGATATATATATATATATATATATAATATATATATATATATATATATATATATATATATATATATATATATATATATATATATATATATATATATATATATATATATATATATATATATATATATATATATATATCCACAAAATATCCACGACCTTGCAATAATTACTTCAATACACCATTGGGCCATGTGTACGCTCTGCGTATGCATCTTAATAGCAGCCTTCGGTAGAGAAAACCAATTAGGAAAGCGCTTATAATTGAGCTGGCGTAAATTATATATATAAAACCAATTAGCAAAGTGCTTATAATTGAGCTGGCGCAAATTCTATATATATATATATATATATATATAATTTGCGCCACTTTGCTAATTGGTACGAAGGTTTAGGATGTATACGTAGAGGATCATATTGCTATTGCAAGGTCGTGGATATTGACGTTCTGTGGATCATATTGCTACGATGAGATTTTAATATGTAGTGTAATTTTGATTTAACCGAACGACGCTAGGAAGACTAAGACTTGGAACCGAACACATGTGATTGAAGTCTCGAGGTCCTTACGTCAAAGCTGTTCAAGTTTGTAAACATTATGTCGAGATTATAAGTTCTTATAATAACAAGATCTTTGATCTGATAACAGCTAAACCGTTATGATTCCATTCATTATGATGGGCTCATTCATTTCCGCAGGTACCTGTGATCATAATGTGAATATATACGTGACCCCGACTGGCATCAATTAATTTCCCGTGCCACGGTTATCCACTTTATTGATCAGACTGCTCAGAGGGTTCAAATTATTATAATTCTTAAAATCCCACCCAACATTGGGCCCCAACAACATGAGAACACTGCCAAACTGGTTCCAACAACAGTGAGTCCCTGTAGCATTGCTAGATGAGATAAGGGCCTGGGACGCCTTGCACAGTCTTTAGAAATTTTTAACTGTTGACTCATCCATATTTTATAACCTGTAACTCTCTAAATAACCATGTTAGCTCGATATGTATCCCATTCATGGTCACCGAGGTATTGTCAACTAAACATAACTTGAATGCCTCAGTGAAAAGCTGTCAAAGAGCTGGTGAAGACTTATCAGATATGAGTATGCCACACTTTGTAGCCCCATTATTACAAGTATTGGTCCTTAGACAAAGATATTTTCACGATTTGTATTGGTCACTTCTTTTGCATACATTATCATTATCACAAGCAGAAAATGTTAACACAGAGGAACACTCTCAAATGAACTATTTTCCCGGCTAATTACAGATTTGAAAAAAAAATATGATGCATGAACGCTTTATCTAAATTATATTTATTTTAAAAGAAATAATCATAATAAATACACGTATATGGCAGAGGATTTGAATGAATCAGTAATGAACAGAAAGCATGGCTTCTCCATCAACACATTGCTTACTGACAACTTCTAAAGCAATGATAATGGCAAATACTGAAATAAAAATACATATTATGTCTAATGACAACATATACTCAAATAAACACCCACATGGGGTAAACAGTAGAGTTGTTCATGTCTATGAACTCTATATCTATGTACAGGTTTAACTATTCCACTTCAATCCTCTTCTTTTATCATTAATGATGTTGTAACATAGATTGATCTGGTGTTGAAAAATGACAATGAAAATTCACAAGGCATACTGCTTATGATTCACACCATTTCATCAATACAAACACTCCGTGCATAATTCAGCAATACCCAAGAAATACAAAACTACAAGTGTGTTTTTTATTGGCAACAAATTCACTAAATACAATTAATCTACAACTGAAGCATAAAAGGGAGCTTCTTGGAATTACTTGCCAGTTTTACCTTTAATTTCATTTGTAAATCATTGCTCTAGGGTACACTAATATGGGGTATTTTGGGATGTTTGGGTAACTGAAGCATATTTAGTAACCGTAACTAGCACTGCCACAAACAGATATATTGACATGCATTCAAAACATGTAAGGTACTTAGTAATGAAAAATGCAAGCACTCGGTTCACAAGAGAAGATACACAGAACAATAAGGAGGACACAGACCTCAATCCAATAAATCTATATAATATAATCATATAGGTATATATATGGTAGAAGCTAAAATAGTTATGTGGTGTATTCTGGCCTCTCTTAAGCTATTCAGTGAAACTGGAAGCCAGAGGGCAGGTGTTACAATGATGTCACTCCCTATAATGGTACAATAATGTCGCCACCAGGCTTTGGACAGCGACAGATGTTGTTGCCAGGGAGCCTATTGGTTGAGGTGGTTATGTTAGCTGTTGGCTGTTGATGATGAAGGATGGGGTGGGGAGTGATGGTCAGGAGGGGGGGAGGATGCATGTCGCTTGAGGTTGTCTAGGTATTCCTGCTGTGACTGAGCTATTACTTGAGACATTACATCATCCTCATCCCAGTCTGACAGACCTGCATATTCACACAGCAACATATGACTTTAATCAGATCGGTATACTGTAGCTTATTTATCCTCTCAGAATCCCTATCAACCCTATAGAAGAACGTACCATAGAGTTGAGGAGGCAGCTCGTTCATAAGGGAAGCAGTTTCAGAAAAGCCAAAAATCGATGAACCACCAACAGCGCCCTCTTCTGGGCTGGTTCTGGGGGAGGTGGAGCCTATATGACATGCAGGAGAGCCACGGGGACTGGCTGCTAAGATCACACACACACACATGGACACATGAACATCACATCACACAATGGAGGAACACTGTGATACCAACAAACCAGTGACAATGTTTCAGACAAAGCATTATCTAAGAGTCAGGCCTGAATCAAACCAAGAACGCAACAGATTACAATCACAATTCAACATCACTTGTCAGCAGATGACAACCAACATGTCTTCAATTTTGATATTTTGGGAAATTTTGAAGGTTACATTGTGATGTTCTTTTGACACTTGTCCCACTACATCCAGGCACTGCCAGGGGACTCTTCTGACCTTCGTTGCCAGGAGATGGAGGCTGGGCGAGAGGATGGGGGGAGAGGGATGCAGGACGAGGTGGTTCGTCCCACCAAGTGTCCTGACCTTCTGCAGCGGTTGAGCAGGAGGCGCTGGCACTACTCGACTGTAGATACACACCACAACCACACTGAGAACAGGAATTCACACTTTTATGACACGTTTTAGTTTTCTGATAAGACAAAATGATCCCCTCCTATCATAAAAAAAAGTTAAGGAACAGCCTCAAAACATGATAGAGTCCATACAGGAAAAATTGGAATAGACAGAAAACAGCAGTTATTTGTCAATTGGTGAGTGCACTCACAGCAGCCTGGCTACTTGTGACCCTCTTCTCCTGCTCACGTAGCCATTGTAGATAGGACTCACGGGCCACCTGTTCCTCCATCGTCTCCTGAGTCACCTCCCAGTCTGTCTGACGAAGCTTGTCTTCCAGCATAGTCTGGTAGCAACACCAACAATAAACAAATCAATAAACACACACAGTGCCATCAGCCTCACAGCATCAAAATCACACCCAATTAGTCACAACAATTTTGTTGATTTTGTTATTGAAAATAATACCATTCACAAAGATGATGACAACTCACTTGTTCAATGTGGAAATTTTCAGACACAGCAGAAGCATCTTTCACAAGGTTTTTATCAGCAGACTGTGAGTGAGCAGACACACAATAGATCATTAAATCATTCGGCCACAAAATAAATCCTGCTTCAACTATTCATTTAACTAAACAATGCATGTTTATTCTTGTTGTATCATAACAAAAAAGTAACTCACTCCAGGTTGAAACTCAGGCAAACCCAATCCAACACCAATGGTAGCTTTGTAAGGGTCAACCACAGAGTTGTAATGAGCGTTACGGTGGTAGCTTAATCTAATAGGCTCATTGTCCGTCTTATACGTTCCATGAAAAGTATTGATAGGATCTGCAGCAAGGAAATGAACGAATAAACAGCTTGTTCCACAGATACCATAACATCTAAACAGTGGCCTAATTTTCTTCAAGAGTATTGTAACACTTTTTGAGAGGATTATCTGTTGATTTATCATAAGGGAATATCCTCACTGGTGCCATACTGGTAGACCTCCAGGGGTCGGTTGTACAGTTCACTTATGGCCTGGATTTCCACATGGTTGCCATGGCAATTATCCAAACGCTTCCGAGCAAGGTAAAGGCTAAATTCCTCAGTGATGTAGTGTTTGAAAAAATCATGATTTTTGGCCTAGAAGCACAGACATGCACAACCCAGTCAGTGTCAGGTTAAGATGACCAACTACAATAGGACATTTAGTATTTAGAATGAGCTTCACCGACCATGTAGTCCACACAGCTCTGTCGTATTAATGCGTGCATCTCTTGGTCCCCATATATCTGGTCAGCTGAAACAAATAAATCATATTCATGCTTTTTGAAAATTTGCCACAAGCAATGTGTATTGAGTAGTTGCACAGGGCAGAACTTGGAAGCAATTCAATTGGTTCTTATCAAAGTTAATACAATGTGCTAGCAGCACTGTAAAGTGATGTATGAATGTGATAAATTCAGAATATTGTTTGAAGGATGTAATGATTAACTATATATAGAGCCCCATCCATATCAGCAGTAGACAATCCCTATCACCTTATAGCATACATTAGACCCTAAATTGGTAACCTAGTTATATATATTGGACAGTTTGCTGAAAAAATATTTCAACATTAATATATGTCCATGAAAATAGGTGCATACCAGCAGACTGTCATTTGCTTCTTAGAACTCAACAACAGGACTAGTTAAGTAGGTATGAAGCTCTACATCTGCAGGGTAAGTAAAAGGAATAACCGCATACCAACACCACAGAGTGTCGTCGGGTGCCAACTGCACTTACCAACTGCTCGGAACAGACAAGCACCATCATCTCTCATGCGACGGATTAGGAAACCTCTCTCTTCCTTCAAGGCTTTCTCAAAACATCTTTCCAACTGTCACATTACAGGAATAAGTCCATGAATAATATTCTGTGTGATTGATTCTGCTAGAATAACAGATTTTGAAGTCTTTATGAATTCAAGTCATGGAAACATATTCTTTATAACTAAAATAATACAAAATATTTTGATTTCAATGACCAAAAGTAAATATGCCATACACCCGAATACTTTTAGGGGCAATTGGAGCCATCAATCCGAGGTAAAGGACCACATCATTGAATGTCAATAAGCACATGGGATTGTCATTGTTAACTGACATTGTAGTAAATGAAGTTATGTGATCAATGAACATTCTTTAATTACAAGGGCCATTTTGATTTACAAACAGTTGCATTCCTGGTACCCAACAACCATTCAAGCAAGAGTTTATTTTGTAGGAAATTTATCTACATCAAGATGTAATAAAGTTTATAAGAAAAATGGATAAAAAGTTGGGGGAGCAGTGTCTGTCTTTCATGTGATAGGGCAGATGTTGGATAATCTGCCGTTAAGAAGGATATGTGACCAGTGAGTTTCATTACAAACCTATCCCATGGCACATTTCCCCGTGACTTATGCTTTAATACAATTTCAACTCAGAGGTGTATTTTTGAGATTAGTCTAATATACCTCCTCGAAGTTTTCATTTGGCCTTGCATCTGTAACAATTGGGTTATATTCATCACCACTGTTGCAGCCTTCTTCGTTAGCTATGTTGTTGGTTATATCTGAAAATTCAGTATTGCACTCGGTGGATGTCGACGGTGTAGGCCGGAATCCATGACGGTGTGGGTGCCCTGTCTGAGACAGAACGATGGAGGATGGGTGAGCGACTGCCACTGATCTGTCATGACGGTGTTTCCTGGCACTTCGATGAGGAGAAGAACGATGACGCCGCTTATGATTGGAACTAGAATCATGAGACGCAAATTCATCGAACAAACCACCCGGATCAACGTGAGGAGTGAGTCTTTCATCGACGGGCGGAGGCGAACTCCATTGGGCCTGAGGAGAAGGGGGTCTCCGCGACCCCACTCGGGATTCACTTGTCGGGCTGTGCGGAGAGTGCTGATGCTCTGGTCCTTTCTCTGTCTCGCCCTTTTCTTTTGTCTGTTTCTTTTTCGGTAAAATTGTCATTTTCGGTTAATTTGAACACTTAACGTTTTCAAAATTGAACTAACGTGAGATTTTGTCAAATATATAACATGTTTAACAGCAAATAAATCTATGGATAATCAGTTTCTAACGAAGATGGCGACCAGGGCAAAGTGACGTCATACGACTTTCTAGCCAAGCGCCACCATACGAAAACATTAGAACTACAGGCATAAACAAATCATCCTTCGCCAATGCCATGTTTTAGCGCCAAGTTTGCTGGTCTCGCACCCATGCGCCGTTCAGCATACTGGTGTTGCTTTATTGTTATATTAACGCTAACACGCTGTACACCAAGAGCAAATATAATCCTTATAAAGCAGTATTGACTATTGTTAAGCTGTCATATCACTGGGGAAATAAATTTAATTGTTGAAGAAGATATATAAATATGTATAATATAGATATGCATAATATATGTATAATACATATATGTGTTTATATAGTTATGTATAATATACATATATGTTTATATAGATATGTATAATATATGTATATATATATATATATATATATATATATATATATACCAATTTTTATCATGTAAATGTTGAGTCTGCAATAAAGTTTATTATTATTATTATATACATATATATGTGCGTGTGTGTGTGTGTGCGTATTTATAATGGTTTATTCATACAATATACATATACACCAGCAGGTTGTCAGGCGTTGTCCAGGCTGAAAAGTTGTACAAATTGCCGATAATTGTTGCTAATGCAGGCAAATTCGCAAATCCCCGCGGTGATCTTACCCTAATCCCTGCCGTGATAGGTATTTCCTAATATTTGCCACAACCCCACACTTTGGCGGTCCAATCCTAATCTCCGCCTGACTCCATCGTAATCCCCGCCATGACCCTACCCTGATCCCCACCGTCACTATAGGTTGTCAACCCACCGATATCCCTTCTGTGACCACTGCGGTACTGTGTCTCGTGGCAGTTTTCGGCGTTGAATGAAACGACCTTTTAAATTTTTAAGTAGATTCCTGTTAAGAAATGGTCGATTTTTATTTTTTTTTTTTAAATGAATACGTTTATTGACATCGACATACAACATGAACATGGAATTCAATAGTCGACAATGTCAATATAACCCTTGCATACAAAATGAGATCAATTGATAAGTTTTGTCATATAATCTGAAATGCGTAAAAAAATCAAATGACAACATGAGCAGTGCAAATTTAACGCAAGTTACCTCTTCCCTAAATAATGGTTTATTGATTAATCTCACCCTCGAGGAAGCGATGACAACCCAGTGCCCATTTGGTCGACCCAGTGGGCTTAGTCAAGGGATCGTCGGGTATTCCATATTATTGCGCACGCCTATGCACCGATGCGATCAACTGAATTAACTGGCGAATATGATACCTTTCTTCGCAAATGCATGTACTAGACATACTGACTTGCATAGCTACGAATCGCTATCACGCATTCGTTTGTTACTTTAAGAATCGAAAATGAAAGCGAAAGTCACTTGACACTGAGTTGGACGACGTATCCGCCCACTGTTTTGTTGACAGCACTATAACATTGAAATATTTACCTGAAATATGGCTGTATTTCAGCAAAAGAAAAGCAATAAAGTATCTCTAGATGATACTGTTCCTTTGATGTGTACTATTGAACATGCTCACAATATTAAGGACCATACGGTAACGTAAATCTATGCATCTACTTGACTAGACATACTACATATAGCTCCGGTCGAACGGTAATGACCTGATGACGTCTTGTAGCCTGTAGGGCTAGACTAGATATGCAATACTAATAGTCAATACTCAATAGTCCACTAAGGCTCCATGTCTGCAGAAAGTGGATGATTGTTAGGTCTGGTTACCGGGCTACTTCTTGACTAGCCCAGTAGCCAAAGGTGGTATGTTAAACGTTCACCTCACTGAATTTTAATAGTGAATGATATCCAAATAGGAACCACCTCATGGTATTCTTAAATATCTTACTGTCCACACTGATATATCCAGATCGCCATCGCTTTTCTTTATGTATCATATCATCCTTACCCCTTGGTGGACGCATCATTTCATTATAACGTAGACTCCTGTAGGGCTATATATCACCCACAAAATTCGATTTTCATTGTTCTTCTCCATCTAGTTAGTCACCAATTTTGAGCCCACTATTCACGAATTGATTCCTGGATCAGGTTACTGTTCTTGTTTGATTACCTTTTCATTGTCCTTGTTCATGTTTTAAAAAATAATATTCTGATATCAGCACTTAAGGAGGCAATTTATTAAATAGTCAGCCTGATAATCAATTTAACCCGCATCAGATGGAATTACTGCGGATACCGCCACTTGTTTCATTTGGATATTTATGTGTGATCAAGTGTTGGGGTTTTCCTATGACCACAGCAAATTATATCAGTCAAAGGAATAGATAACATGCAGTATGTCTATTTCAAATGGATGAAGAATAGAATGAAGTTGTGTTTATTCACCACTCTACCAAGTTTTGCTTGGCACTGGTTAGGCTGCTGCTGCAGATCACTCTGTAAATCAATAAAATCCTGATGTTAAGGAAGCAGCAGAGGGGTCTCTATAGTATCAGCTATTGCGAATACAGCAGTTCCTAGCTCACTGGAAAGAGGATTTCCAGTGGGTTGAGGCCTATAATGATGATCACTGACCACAGTGTAGTAGATCTGCAGTTATTATTTCTGAAATAACTCCTTTTAGCAATTCACCAGCCCTGTGGTTATTTCTTGATATTTGTTGTGTTGTTTATCAATGTTTATTCAGGCCAGTGGATTTAGATTTGGGCCAGTGATTCAGTCTGCTTACTGGCCCAACTAGGCTAGTGATCATTTTGGAACTTGTCGAGCCCAGCAATGTCACATAATTTTTGTCTTTAAGGTCATCTAAAGTGTGTAGAATAAAATGTAAATCCATAAAGGTAAGGATATAGTCTTATAAAATGTAGTTTTATTGTTTATCTTGTCAACAGCAGAAGAGCTTTATCATTACATTATAAAGAAGCCACACGATCAGACTAAGGAACCAACATTTTAAGCTGATTATAGAGTGTGAATACCTTTTAACATTTTTTACACTGGATGCAAAGACAAATGATGGTGAAATAGTGAAAAACTTGCTGATCAAGATTACAGAAAACCACGATTTGAAAGCATATCACCATAAAATCATGCATCAGAAATCACCCAAAATCTTCTGGATTAGCTGATGAAGTTATCAACAAAGACCAATGTGGAACCTATTATTCCACCTGTACATGAAGATGGATTCATGACTCCCTCCCTCACCTGTATTATTAAAGTATATCTCATAATATCATTTGTCATAGTTATTTATTGCATGGCTGCTTACAGGAGTATATCATCAAGGTTCAGCGGGGTCCACTCCCTGATAATAGTTGGACAGTGAACAAACGTTACAGTGATTTCGATGCTCTGGATGTTGCACTCAAGGCTACAGGTATAACATTGCCTTTACCACCCAAGAAAGTATTTGGGAAAATGGACAGAGAATTTGTGGTTGAAAGGCAGCAAGGCTTACAAGTGAGTGCCATCTTACTATTTCAGATGAATTTTGCTCATGAAATAAAATTGTTCAAACACTATTGATAAATTGTTGGTAATGTATGGTTTATAATTATATATTGTTTTTTGTTGATCTGCCAATTACCACAGAACTACTTGACGGTGATTCTATCTCATCCTATCATTACATCCAGTGTTATTGTCAAACAATTTCTCGACCCTACAAATTATGACTTGAACTTACAAGGTGAGGCATTTATATAGATTTTAAGTTCCCAAAATTATTTAAAATAATTAGTTGGTGCTCTGTAAATTGTTTGATGATTGGTAATTCAATACTCATTTTTTTTAATTTCTGAAAAAAATATTGTTGCAGAAAATGCTCTTCAACAGATTTCCATGTTCTTCAGAGCTGAGAACACATGGGAAGTCATCGAGCCTCTGCCAGATATTGGTATGCTGAATCTCCTTGGCTGCTGAATTAACACTTAGAAAACCCCTTTTATTTTCAGGTTGGAGAATAAGAAAACAATACTTCATGATTTTATATGTGGGTAAAATTTTTATCCTTTTCAACTGTAATTTATTTGAGCTCATGTGATAATAATGTTGTAATGTATTCTTCTGTGATAAAGCTTATTGCCCATCTTTTATTTTTTCAGGATTGGTAATTTAAAAAGAATTTATTTGAGCTCAGATAAAATTCATTTATTTGAGCTCATCATGATGTAAGAACAAGTAATTTAAAATGCATTTGAGCCCATAAGTAATTTAAAATGTAATATGAGCTTCTTTAATGGTAATTTGGGTAAAATGTTTAATGTGATTAAAATGTAATTTATTTGACCTCATCTGTGATAATGGTAATTTAAAATGTAATTTATTTGAGCTCATCTGTGATAATGGTAATTTAAAATGTAATTTATTTGAGCTCATCTGTTATAATGGTAATTTAAAATGTAATTTATTTGAGCTCATCTGTGATAATGCTTATTGCAACTTGTAGTCTATCCTGAACCTGACTGGATTTCAATGTGTGAGCTGTTTTATATTGTTATTCTCATTGGTCTCATAGAATACTCTTGGTCCTGACAAGTTTCTGGATGACAGGGATCTTGAGTACTGTATGAAGCTGCTCTCAACGTTCCAGGTTACAACCTAACTTGGTTTTCTTGCCTCAGTTGTTTTTAAGTGCTATTATCACAACATGCAGATCAGTGTATGATGTACTAGTGGGACAAACATAATGATAATTTTGGGTAATAGGTAGACTTATGGTAAGGCTATGATATACAGCTGACAGACTGCAAGACACTTTAAATCTCTGCTGGTGCCTTAAAGTGAACAAGCTATGTTTGAAAATTCCAAAGGATGTCTGCTATATCAAACAAAGTATTTGTTTGTGTCGAGCAAACTCCAGAATAACTTAATTAATGATTTGGTGGTTGTTGACCTGCAGCATCCTCACATCTTCCCTCTGGCTTTTGCTACATCCAATGATACCAGTGGTATTGCCATCAGGCCTTATCTAGAACAGGGAACCCTGAGGGACCTCTTGTGCAAGGTAATTGATAGGTTTGTTCTTTTTTTTCTAAGTTTTACTGATTGCAGTTTAAAAATTAAAACATGAATATCCTTTCATATTTCTATAACCAATGTCTCCTGGTTATAACACAAATATAATGTGTACATCTGCCATTCCTGTTCCAGTTACGTAATTTATTGACAATCAACAATTGTTCACAGGTGGTCAAGCCAAGGACATCATATTTTAAGAAATACAGCTGTCCCAAACATTCTGTGTGCTGTCACATCCACGAAATCAGACTCTTCAGCAGACAAATCCTTGACACTTTGAAGTACCTTCACGACAAGGGACTTGCATATGGTAATCTTATCGTCCATTGTTATGACTATTTCTTGTCTTATGAAATGCATTTTAATATGAGGTTATGAATACAAAGGTTAATAAGGTGTGACAGAAGTTAATTAGGTTAAGTGGAATATACGCTGGCATGTTTAATCTAGTGCCTCTTCATCACCCCTCACCTCCACCCACATCCACCCCTCACCTCCACCCTTCACCTCCACCCACATCCACCCTTCACCTCCACCCACATCCACCCCTCACCCCACCCACCTCCACCCACATCCACCCCTCACCTCCACCCACATCCACCCTTCACCTCCACCCACATCCACCCACATCCACCCCTCACCTCCACCCACATCCACCCCTCACCTCACCCACTTCCACCCCTCACCTCCACCCACATCCTCCCCCCACATCCTCCCCCATCCACCCCCTCACCCACCCACATCCACCCCACCTCCACCCACATCCACCCCTCCACCCACATCCACCCCCCACCACCCACATCCACCACCTCACCTCCACCCACATCCACACCTCACCTCCACCCACATCCACCCCTCTACCCACATCCACCCCTCACCTCCACCCACATCCACCCCTCACCTCCACCCACATCCACCCCTCCACCCCACATCCACCCCCTCCACCTACATCCACCCCTCACCTCCACCAACATCCACCCCTCCACCCCACATCCCACCCCTCCACCCACATCCCACCTTCACCCTCCACCCACATCCACCCCTCACCTCCCACCCACATCCACCCCCTCACCTCCACCAACATCCACCCCTCCACCCACATCCACCCCTCCACCCACATCCACCCCTCACCTCCACCCACATCCAACCCTCACCTCCACCCACATCCACCACTCATCCTCTGCATCATTGTCATCATCATCTATTTTGTCTCTGATGTTCAAAGGGGCATACTTCACCTAAACCTTTATTTTCAAACATATGATTTGATTTCAGGATACACATTGTATCATGTTTCTGGATATTTCCTGATGTGAAACAGGATTCCTGTGATTTCATAATTGTGTCATTGAGACATTGATGTTTAAGTGATCTGTGGTATTTTGTTGTCGTCAGGGCACCTGCACGCCAGTAATGTAGTGGTTGACTCTGCCAACTCTTGTGTTATGTTGCTGGATATGGAGAATTGGTTTCTGGGGCTCCCCTCCTGCTACAGGCAATACTACACCCAGTTCAGGAAGATACAGGTAACGCATAGGTCTCGATCCACACATATTAATGATCACGAAGCTAATACTAGCACGGTGAAACTGAGCCGTACTGGCTCTCAGGTGATGAATTTAAGCTTTTGGCAACAAGGAAACAAGTCTTCAAGAGAAAATCTGTTCATTACATGTCACATCCATCATCATCATCATCATCATCATAATTATGCCTCTTGACATCAAGCCACATAAGTTACTATTTCCTGTTCACTCAGTCATATATGTGTGCTTGTTCACAGACACTAGAAGCAGTTGATGTGTACAGCTTTGGCCAGCTGCTGTATGAGATGTCTGTTGGGGAACCGCTGAATGCAGCTACATACACTAGCCTTCCTATGGGCTATCCTGCTGATTTAAGTCGGTTGTGTAATTACACCCTGGTGCTTTCATACGATGAAAAGCATCTCAGATTTTTAAAAAAACTATTATATGTTGTTCCTTTTATCTTCAAACAAAAATAAATTAATTTCCAATGCATTACCTTCTTTCTATTTCATATCACACATCAACATAATAGAATTATACATCATTTCAGGGTCAGTGCTAGACTGTATTTTGACAGAAGAGGCATGCAAAAATGGCGTTCCATCCATATCGGATTTGCTTCAACACTCGTAAGTAAATGTTGATCAATTGTCTTGATAGGTGGTTGATGGTTGCCATCGTATTTATAAGAGGAGTTTGTTGGCTTTGTTTTGGATTGTCTAGATTTTTCAACGAACTAGTGCTGCCACCTACAGAGAAGCCACAAATCAAGATTCCAAGCAAAATCAAGGAGGTGCTGAAGAAAGCCAAAGAGCAAATGGAAAGGAGGCTTCGCGAGGAGCAAAAAGTGGTGAGCATAATGTCCATGGCAAATTGATATAAGTGTGGTCCTGTTTATGATTTAGTCCAATGCATTAAGCTTTGCTAAATGTCGCATTAGATACACCAGTTCAAAAGACTGTCTAAAGCCCAGGCACATCTCATGTCTGATGAAGAGAAGAAAAAACGTCAAAAGTCCAAAAAGGTAAAATTGTTACATTAAAGCTCTGTGCCTTCCCTTGCATTTTGATTAAGATTCCCAGAATGTGACAAGGCCATTCACTGCATAATTTGAATGATGTAATTCTGTTACTAAGCCTTATCCAAAAGAATACATGATACTGTCTTCTGACTTCACTTCTCCATTGCTGTACACCAGCATATCCACCATTGTTGTCATCTTTCAGAAGATGTTACCAATATTGTGCATTGCTTTATCAGAAGCAGCTGATGGAGAATGGAGGCAGTGATGCCCAGCCCAATGGTACCATGGCAAAAGCCTCTATTCGTTCAAACCCATCCCCTCCCCCATCTTCTCAGCAAAGTTCTACAGGTTTGTATTACTTTGTGTTACTGTGTTCAGCTTTTATTAACATAAGTAATTCTGTTGCCACAATATTACCTCTCTGGGTTTATATTCTTTTTTCATTGATTATTGGTATTTCATTCATTAACAGGTTTCTCATCGTATATAGATAGTGAAAATGATTTTAATTAGATGATAAAAATTATCCATTTACAATCCCAGAGCCTAGATTAAGATTGTAAATGTATAAGTAATGTAGACTGGTGTAGTGGGTTTTGCCTTATCAATCCTGGAATCACTGCAATCTGTTTATGTGGACACTCTTGCTTTACAAGGGAATCCATAAGTCATGGTCAGTACTGTACATGTAGTCCATGTATGATACGCATCATCTTAGTCATCCACCCTTCCACAAGTCCCATTGTACCCTACCACACCGTATCATGTACAACATGTCCAGGCATTCTATTGTACATGTTGTTTTGCCTGGGTAAGGCATATTTGGGGAATGTTGCACACTGTTAGATCCCTGGTCTACAACAAATATGTCTGCATGCCATTGTCTGTTATGAACCAGAAATTCTATGGTTTTCCAAGTGTTGAGGCTATAATGATGCATGATTGAGAATATCCATTCCTTGCATCATTCTCATTTTCAACCATCTGAGCAAATCCTTAGGTTTCAAAAGGAGTGTTAAACACCACACTTTTTTACCCCACTTGGATGGAGGAATTCCCCACAGTGCTCATAGATATTTTTATAATAGTTTAGAGCACGAAAACAGATGAAGGAGACTTGATATTTACTGCTTTAAATGATTTGATCACTGTAAGACATATTTTGTCTATATTGACCATATATTCATTTATCCCAAGCAACTATTGAATTATTGTCACTTTCAGAAAGCTTACATTGAGCCCTTCAGCCGTCTGTATTAACAGGTGATTGAAGTCATCTTGAGTAAATAAAATTTAATGTGTTTTTCATCAATAAGAACAATGTGGTGAAAGACATGTCTGCCTTGAATCAAAGAGTTATATAACTAAAAGTTATTGGTTATAACTCCTTGCTTGAATGTACTAGATATTAGTTATGCATGATTCTTATTAGATAATGTGGATGATGTGAAATTCCACCAATGTCTGCTCCTTGTGTAATCTGCTCCTCTAGTGGCTTGGTTTTACTTCAATTTTGTTTTATTCTTTCACGTAAATGTCTCTTCTTTTGGAACACCAATAATGCTTAAACTTAGCATAGATAATATAGATTTTTTAATAAGTTTCCTCCGCACATTTACTCTTGGATCATCATGTGGTTTTGCACTCATCAAATACTTAGTTAATCACTCTTTGATTTTTAGGTATAAGTGGTTGGTCCATTGTCATTATTTCTTCCCTTGACCCTCTGATGTGAAGTGGTTAAGATAATTATTGAGTGTTTTTTGTTTTTATGATAGTGCATATCTATATATAAACAAGTAACTAATTATGTGTTAAAATGTAGAAATACAATTTTCCTTAATGGTATTACCAAAGACCTGGTGATCTGACATATTCAATCTCATTCCATTTGAAGTTCTCTCATAGTCTGTTAAGATAATCTGGTGTTCTGATATTAAGTATCCTGGAAAAAACATGCCCATACATTATTTTGCATGCATAGATGTACCTCTACTTTGATCCCTATTAAGTCAGAACACATACACCATGGAGTGCTCTGTGTATTACTTTCACATTTGTCTCGTTTTAACAGCAGCCCCGCCACCGCCACCTCCACCTCCACCCCCGCCCATGCCAGCATCAGCCAATGTTGTCCAAAACATTGGAGCTACTACAGCACCATCTGGTGGGGATACTGATCGTCATGCACTCCTCGGCTCAATTCAGAACTTCAGCAAACAAGGCCTGAAGAGGACGGACACACAAGACAAGAGTGGACCACTGATTTGAAGACACAAGCAGTCAAGTTAGGCTTCTGGTTTTCAGATCTGGACAGGATGGGTTAGAGTCTGTCTAGTTGATGTGTTGCTTTGTGTCACAAATGCTGACTAATGTGATGACATCCTGAAGGGTTAACTAGGATTATGTGGAATTATTAATGTGCCATTTTGTTTTTGTTTGTTTGTTCTAAAACTTAAGTATTGATCGATTGCTTGAATCAATCAAATAAGTTGATTCTTCAATCATCGTATGTCAGTGAAGGATGCTTTGCATACTGTAAATATTGAGTGTCTTGGTATTGTATTTTACAATACTGTTAGACTAGTGGGTAACTTTCAATTGAATATCTGTTCTATCGCTTTGGATAACAAGTGCATTGTGATCACCTTGACCTTGCTTGTTTCAAGTCATTATGGGCTACGTAGCAGGTACCTCCCCTTATGTATCTGCTTTGGTTCAGTTCATCATACATTCCTCACAAAAAATTGTTTTCCAAAAATCATTCCAAGTTCACCTTTGATTTTTTTATTTGAAATGGTACTTGCAACCCTTTTCCCCCCAATTTGCCATGGAAGGTGTTTCTTGAGTGAAAATTTGATTGAGAAAATATCCCAATATCATGCTTACATGAACTCATTCAATGTGTATGAATGTGGAATCTCAATGCAGTGGACCAACAGTTCATCCCTCAATAACTTACTCAGCCAAAGTAGATGCTGGCCATGTTTTTTTCTGTTACGACTCAATATTCACAATATGACAAATTGTTTTGTTTTTTTATTAAAATGATATGTCTATGGTCTGTGGATAAAAATAACTGTTTCCATCTCCATCCTGGATTTGGAGTCTAATTCGTCTGCCTTAAACTCACTCAGTGCAATAAACTGTGTTACATGCATAATCTAACTGGCGACCTTGTTATCAGCTTTAGACAATACTCATGTTCACTGAGAAAGTTCTTTCCAGATCTTTATGCAACAGAACAAATGTATCTTTTCTGTTTATGAACATCATGTTGACATTGAACTTCATGTTGATAAACCTGATCAAGGAACTTTTTGATGCAGTCTGTTCTTCCATGAAGTGTAAAATGGAGAAATCAATTATAGAATCCATGCATCAATTAGAGAATTAGTGCCGACTCAAGTAAGAAAAGCTAGGTTTGCACCCGGTCATTTATTTTCTATTAGTCAGTTAGGAATTTGCGTTTTTTGGTGGTTCTCATGTAGGGTTTGTAAACCCATTCAACATCCGCAGCTTCTGCCGAATCAATGGTTCCCAACAATATCTTGTACACTGTCACAAACAACAAGGTTGACATGTGTAAGCTATGTTTCAAACCATTAACATACAATAATACCACCAACAATGTAAACGAAATCCAGAGAAGATAACTTACACTTCATTTCAAATCTAGGTCCGACCTCATCTAACACCACTTCTCTCTTTTCATTTCTTTTGTATGTATGGTGTCTGCAAAACAAATTTCCCAGGTCACTGAATGTAAATACCACATTTACTCATGTGTAGGTTGCAATCCAAACAGAGGAGGGGTGCTACCTATACGTGTGGGTCGTAATGTAGTGAAATAATCACCTGAATGAGATGAAGTCATCCTCATTGGCAAAGGTGATGACTCGATGACTGTCTTCTTTGGGGACAGGGAAGAGGTATTTAAGGATGTTTTGCACCTGTAATACAGAATACACACATCTCAATGGGTGGCATTGTTATGTTACAAACTGACCATGTAAGAAAGGAAGGTCTGGTTAGAGTAGGGAAGACATGGTGAAGATGGGTTGGGGGGGGGGGGGGTGATGGTATAGGGTAACAGGAGGAACATAAGGATTTGGAGGGGAAAGAAGAGAAGCCAATAAGAGGCAGAAGTGAAAATGAGGGGGTGGGGAGGGAGAGTTTATGGTGGACATGGATATGTGAGACACGTACTCGGCTGCCCAGTCTGGAAGAGAAGTTTTGGAAGATGAGATGTGGGTAGGCCTCTGACATGGTGGTCACTTCAGGCAGGTCATGACGCATCACGGTGTTCGACAGGGTGAAGTAGGCAGTGGGTCCATACGGTAGGTGGCACACAATCAGTCCATCTGCATAAAACAAAATAACCATTTACATATTCAATTGTTGATGGATGATTATCCATGTTAAACACATAGAATATATATATATATATATATATATATATATATATATATATATATATATATATATATATATATATATATATATATATCAAACAATTCATACAAGACCAAAAGACGTGGCTATAAATGCCCACAATCTTTAAAGTGACTGAATTCCATCTGAAATGGGTATGTTGAGTAGGAGTCAGTTTATATAGAGACCTGGGACGCCTCTGTGTTCTGTGAGAATCAGAAGGTCAGTGACATCATTAGCTCGACAGGCCTGTACTAACTGCTTCATCTCGTAGTTACCACGATTTATACGCTGGGAGTTGGGAAAGATTAATCTGATCTCCTGCAGGACACAAAATAACATGCATCATAACGTTGTAGATGACAAGCCAGTGAGATAATAAGTCACAAATGGGAGATCAGATCAGTTCTGGGTTGAACAGGACATCAGTCAGACACCATGTCTCCAGTAATAATGACAAATATAGAATCCATTTTGTGTTACAACAAAAGGAAAGTGCACATGTTGTTATTGGAAATTATGGCAGAACAATAAAGTAGAGCCAGTGTCATGGACAACCTTGGCAAACTGTTTGAGTTTGGAGCTGGGGTCGCGGGAAGTGGTCAACATGATCTTAGGGTCCTCCACACCTGCCCACCTGTACTCATCATCCATGTGTGAACGCACACCTGGAAAAGTAGGCCAATAATAATGTGATGGGAACTGATTCACCCAGTTTCCCAATCATCACAGGTAATAATTGAAGGCAGCATCAAGATATGGTGACATCGATACATAAGCCCTCCTCTGTACCTTCTCCTCCCTCATCTTCCCAGTGAAGCGTTTTCTGGATATTTAACGCCTCATCTCGCAGTGCAGATGGAATCGTCTGATTCTCTGAGAGACAAAAACAAGAAAGTAGACACGACGAGATGTAAGTGCAGGAATAAAATAAATTATGGGCTGTTGAAAAATCAACAAAAAATAGTATACATTACTACCTTCTATGGCTTGCTTGACTTTGTGCTTTTTCTGCAAGATGCTGCGCTCTCTCTCTTCTATTGACTTCCTGTAGATATACTCCCTCCTCTGTCGCACTTGTCTCCGCAACTGTAAAGAGCATAAAATACTGAAAACTACACATGCATCAATAATGATGAGGGGAGGGGAGGGGAAACCTGCTGTAGTTGGCATTCTTATTCAGACAATACGAGTATCGGAATGCAATAAATTGGTATAATCAAAGACTTTATTAGCAAGACGCACTGGGCATCGGCAACATATATATTTCTGCCGCCTAGCTTGCCTTGTCTAAAATGACTCAACTGGTTCACTTTCTGTTTGATGAATAGCGCTAGATTATACACAAAGGCAAATAATTCAAGTGACTTATTACTAGTCCTACCTGATCCCTATCATTAGTTCTCAGTGAGTGCTGGGTGGTATGTGGACGGGCATGATGGGATGTGGACGGGCAAGATAGGATGTGGACAGGCAAGATGGGATGTGGACGGTCAAGATGGGATGTGGACGGGCAAGATAGGATGTGGACGGGCAGGTTGGAAATCCTGGGTAAGACCCTGTCTCTATGGATAATTCCACACCATCAGCTTACTGTGTATTCATGCAGTTCTTTAAGTAGGTACTGAAAACCATTTTTTCTAAGGTAACTCACATGCAAACAAACTAGTGCAATGGATAGAGCTCAACAAATGCAATACAATGCAATTAATTTTATTAGAATAGCACTTTGGGTTCAAAAGTTATGACATTTTGAAAAAATAACCATAATCAAAACTTCTTTCTTTTTAAAAAATTGCACAGGAGACCAAGTTAGAGTTCAATTTAAATCACAACACTGCAATAAAGAATTCAAAAAACATACTCATTGAGATGTAACTACTTTTTTCTGTAGCTTAGATTATTAATAGGCTTATTTAAACTATGTATTTTTGTTTTAGCAGGTGTTGAAAATGATAAAATATAGCATTTGCCGCAAAAAGGGATAGAGAAAATTGGCCTTGATGCCATTTTTGGAGGGCCCTACAATTTTTTTATTCAATTGAATGACCCCAAATTGAGATTTCTTATGTGTAATATGAAATACAAGCTATTTTTTTCCAGCACTTTATAATGACAAATGTAGGATATATTAAGTGGCAAACTTGGTCCCAGACCCTGTTTTGCCATTTTTCTATATTGGTGCGAAAAGTCACAAAATTAGCAATTTTCAAAATGATGCAACTCATTCATTTTTTCATGAAATGACTCACTTTAAAGTTTATTGTAAAGCTGAATACATTGTCATTACACCTGCTTAAATATCTATACAATCCAACTGTTCTATATTTTCTCAACAGTTCATGAATTCATACATTTTTGTAATTGACACAAATTTCTTGAAAAGTCACTTTATATTTGGCCTGGAGACAATAGCCCATTTCATATGTACAGTCAAAATACATATGGATGGTGATGGCTAGACATTAAAACATAAGTCATAACACTATTTAATCAATAATGCATCTTAATATCATATCTACTTTGAAATGAATAAAATAACAAGGTAGCGTTTAAATTCAACACTACCTTGTCATCTCAAATCTCACAAATTTTGTTGTAAGAAATTCAACTATCCAACTTGATTAGTTGAATTTCTTACATCTGCATATATACACGGTTTGTCGATGTAAACCTTCGGTAACGATGGTCTGCGTCCCTTTCCGGTCATCAAGAAAATGCTTGATAGTATGTCGTAGACATTATCATCTGTAAAAAATACAAATAATAATTATAAGTGTCACAATATCGATACCAGAATGTAAATCTTTATATAACATTGACTGCTGATGATTATGTTAAGTCATAATTTATAGTGAGACCCTTCATTTGTACTATAGATGAGCATCATTAATATTTGGGAGTGGATATATACACGGTACCATGTATATATCTGGAATGATACCTACACGGTACTGTGTATATATGATTATATCCGTTCCTCACTGGAGATGATATATATATATATATATATATATATATATATATATATATATATATATATATATATATATATATATATATATATATATATATATACATATATATAACAGGGTTCCCAGCATTTCATTAAAACAAAAATTCCTGATTTTTCCCTGATTAATTTTCAAAATTCCAGGATAGTTATTATACCCTAATAATACAGTCTGAGTAGCCATAGCCAATCATCCAGAGGATACTCTGTTTTGCCATGAGACGTACATAATAAAAATTTAACAGACTGATCACTTTTCTTTTGGGCCAATAAAATTCCCTGACTTTTCCCTGATTTGTGGCATTTTTCCTAAATTCCCTGATATCTCCCTGACTGGAAAAAAGGAAAATCATTATCTTGGTTTACCCTGATTTCCAGGATGGCTGGGAACCCTGTATACGGTAAAACAAAAAACATTCTATTTCACATCTGTATTGATTACGTTCTAATATTTGTTTTTATACGGTAAGCAGGTAGACTATATTCGGTTATACATGTACTCGGCGGAGGCGAGAACATTCACCGGTGCCCGTTTTCACAAAGTTTTCTAGCTCAATAATTTTACATTTCTAAATCAACGATCTTTCTATATATCCTATAAGTTGCAGTCATAAAATCGGAATATATCGTTATACTTACGAAGGAGATCAGCAATACGCCGCGGTATATCACCATCGCTAGAAACTTCCTCCTCGGTCGCCATTCACAATTCACCAACGCGGTGTGGAAACGTGGTGACCCCTGAACCCGGCAAATGACGTGGTTCACAAAAAGGCGCGTCGCTGTTACGCCGTAGTTTTAAATTGTTTACAATTTGTTTGATTGAATTAATAAAAGACTGACGTTTTTAACGATATAAAATTTGTTGAATTAATAAGTCGAGAACCAGTAGAAATATCGATCACAAGTGTAAATAAATTTTCAACTTGTAATTACTCAACGAGATCTCGATCAAACCAGGCTATTTTTAGCATCAAAACAAAGAGAATTAGGTCAGCTTTCCAACAGTATATAGCATGTTATCGTATGTCTTACGGCGTGGAAGCGATACTAATTTGAAGGCAACATACCGCGGACTTGCGGATCGGCCAGCGCTAATTAGCATTTGTTTTGGTGCTAATTACTAAAACAATGCTTTACTTAATCACAATTTTCATACATATCTTTATAAAAAGATATAATACAAAAAACACACAGAATTATAGAACAGATAATTAGCTTTCATTTGGTATATGTTTGAATAATATCAGGGTACAATTTAAGTAACTACACACATATAAAAATCGTAATTTTCTGGGTAATTATTGACATTTTCATCATTTCCACAGCTGAGACAAGGGCCATCGTAAGATGTCTTCTCAGACGTCCTGTGGGGCTGTTATGATTAACGCAGACTGTAAGTAGGGTAGGGCGATAATACAGCACATACAGTTAAATTGGATTGAATACCTAGGAAAATATATAACAATAACTTAATCACTTTCAACTCTTACCATGATTTGTTTTTATATTCTTCTTATCCTCGTTTAGTTTTCTTAATCGTGTATCCTTGACTGTCACAAATCCCGTTCGCTTATCTATTCATAAGCTCTCAACCTCGCTCCACCCTCGTGGATCTATCTGACTATTGACACGGCTAATCGTGTATGCAAGGTTGCTGTATGATTATTGTAACGTCCACACACATACCCACACACACACACACACACACACACACACACACACACACACACACACACACACACACACACACACACACTTAGAATGTGTGTTCAAGCAATTGAATAATATGTTTAGTCTATGATATCACCAAGGACATAAACACGACCTTGTAATATAATTAACGGATAATTACTCGATGGGTATACCCCGGGGTGGGGGGGGCACTTGGCCTTATTCTGGATAGGGGTGTGCCGCGGGACCTCGAAAACCCGTACCCGTCGTACAAGGTCAAAATGGCCAAAAGCATACCCCGTCGTACAAGGTATTATGCGAATGTATAACCCCTCGTACAGATTGAAGCTCAAAAAAGGCCAAAAAACCCGTCGTACAAGTCAAGAGACCCAAAAAACATACCCCGTCGCGCGGCACATATATACTACCTCTATACACTTAAGTGCCCCCCCCCCCCCCGGGGTATACAAAATATCCCTAACATTATTCAAGCAACACATCATAAGTGTTAGTGTTACTCTAATCTGCTGAATGTGTGTGGCTGTGTATGATCATCTAAGCTCATACGTATTGTTAGATCAGATAATGATAGTTGTGAAATATTCATAGATCCACGTTGGCTGGATTTTTATTTATTTTTGTTGTAGCCGCAGGGTGAAGTTATACGATATTATGATAGAATCACTTTGCTGTCCTATGTTGCATTGAAGGGGAAGTCAGCGAGTCATAAAACGCTCACCTAGCAGACTAGCTTTAGCGACCAGAGAGGAGGGACGCTTTGTGTCCCTGGTGCCTGTGATTTATAGCATGTTTCTCGGCCAGGAACTCTGCGATCGAGGCATTCCAATACAAATGTACCGGCGATTGTTCTCAGTTGCAGATCTGAAAGCGTCGATGCTTTGATACTTATGTAAGGTTATGGTAGGGAGAAAAGCATATGAATGCATGTGTCTTTGTCGAATGTTTCGAACTTAAATGATAATTTTAAGCAAGGAGTTACATATACTCTTTTGATCGAGCACTCGGAAACCACACATTTTACATTCGAGTTCTCCCGTAATCCTAACTTAAGATTTAACTATTATCAGAAATTGATTCGGCAACCATAACCCCCAAGCCATAACATTGGTCATGAGTTGACGCGCACGGTCCCAAGACTAAAATGCGAGTGGTTCGACGGTCGGAAAATAGCGACGAAGCAAGCGACTGTGGTCGTGAGAATAGACCTTGCAAATTTGCATATGAAAACATTATGATTACACTGTCTTAGCAAAAGCCTTACGTTCATAACGTTACTCCACCTACTTTCAGTTTTAAAGGTGATCCCATGAGATGACTGTAACGTTATGACATAAACTCATGCTAATACCAACGAACTCGACGCAGTTAGAGCAACTTCCGTTAGAGGCCGTTGTGTTTTCGTTCAACTATTTTTGCAAAGCTCCAACTCTGACAGTTACACTATGGTAATATACATATATGAGTTGTTTTTATTTCGAATAAGAGTTCTTTTTGAATAATCATCTATGCTGTATATCATGGGGCATATGACAATAATGCAACGAATGACAGAAACGTGGGCGATAATATAATTACATATGGTTATTCCATGCATTTCATGACAATTGTGATGTGAAATTAAAGCAATATAAAGTTGAAAGTAATTTTTTGGAAACATCACTTGCTGTCTTGGTTTTTCTGCAGTCCATGGTGGCTGTGGTTATAAACAATTTTGAGGTCCCATAGATGATAGTAATTTCCAATCCTGTTTTCTATAAACTAATAAAGATAAGTTAGTGTAACCAATAAATTGCCAGGGGAAGTGAAATCTCATTGAAGCATTCCTGCTGAGATCTAAACATACAGATAGTGATATTAGATTCTATTGGTGCACTGACATGCATCAAACATGACTCAAAAAGTGGAAATTATTATCAAAGTAACATTTGATATACAATGTGGTTTTTTTCAGGCAAGGAATTCAGAAAAGGCTATGTAAGTATCAGCACCATTTTACGATTGCTTCCATTCAATTGCTCTTCTCAGATATATTTGCATTTTCTTGTAATGTACCATATTCTGCATTTCATAAGCTATTGCACCAGCTGTTATTCATGAGATATTGATTATCATTGAATTCCAAATATAGGACAACTTTGGCTCGCTGGAGGGCAGCTCACATAGACAAAGTCAATGAAAGGGTTTGTACCAGATTTCATTGTTTCATTTGTCAGTGACAGTTTCTCTCTTGTGGCCCCCCAAAACTAGTTGAATGTTTGTGAATGGCTCCTTGTTGTGTAGGAGCGGAGGCCTTATCTTGCAACTGAATGCGATGATTTGCAAAAGTGTGAGAAGTGGCGGAGACAAATCATTGGAGAAATATCACGCAAAGTGGCCCAAATCCAAAATGGTATTGAAACACCTTAAATATATTCTTCATCTGTTAACCACTCTGTGATAATGTTATATCTGATCAGTTCTAGCTTTGAACTCTTAATCTTATATTATTCTGTGCACTTGGAGCATGATGTGGTTATATTAAATTGGATGAATTTACAACATCATAGTGATGCAACAGGGATGAAGAAATGATATATGCTTCCTTCCAGCTGGTCTTGGTGAATTTAAACTGCGTGACCTGAATGATGAAATCAATAAATTGATGAGGGAAAAAATTCACTGGGAGGAGCGCATTCTGGAACTAGGAGGTCCTGACTACAGGGTAGCTATGCTGATCGCATATATCTGTTTGAATAACTAGATTAAACTTTGGACCTTTACTGAACAATTCAGTATTTATTAGAGTTTGGGCTAAGCATTTCAGCCTCTTTTTTTTGATTTTGTTAACTGACTAGTGAATTTATTCTTGTTAAATTCCTTAATAAAAAACTTTTATAATGCAAGCTACTTAGATGTACACTGCTAAATCTTCAAATAGCATTAATTTTACTTTCCTCTTTCAAGAAAACTGGGCCAAAAATGCTTGACCAAGAGGGAAAGGAAGTTCCAGGCAACCGGGGATACAAGTGAGTTAGGCTCTTATATGGGACAAATTTAATTCCCATAGGTTGCTTTTTACAATGGCATACAACAAGGAAATTTGAATCAAATGTGCTATTGCTTTAGATACTTTGGGGCCACCAAAGACCTTCCTGGTGTCAGGGAGTTGTTCCAACAAGCTCGTGAGTATGATATCTTTATAATGGCTGCACAAATACACTTAGGCTCAAAATAACGTCTAGTCAATGTGTGCTTGGCTTTATGAAAGTTCACATCGTTAGATCATCAAAGATCATTTTTGTCACTATAACTCACGTACCAAGGCACATTCTTTTCCTGCACGTCACTGTCAGTTTTTAGGTTTTTGCCAAATCTTTTTAAGAGGAATCAATCCTAGACAATCCTAGGTTAAGCCCATTGGATTCCAGTAATGCTTCTTCCTGTTGCAGCACCACCCCAGCAGAGGAGAACACGAGCGGAGTTGATGAAGGACATAGATGCAGATTACTATGGTTACAGGGATGAAGATGATGGCATTTTACTGCCTCTGGAGCAGGAGGAAGAGAAACGAGGTGACATACTACTGTATCTCAAATGTGTCAGTTATATTTGATGCCCCATTTACTCATTGCATTGAATGTGAACTTATCAAGTCTTCTTATTTCTAGCCATTCAAGTGAAAGTGGAAGACTGGCGAGCGAGGAAGGAGTCTATTCTACACGGGGATGTCGTTCCCAGTAAAGCCACTGGGGAAGATGAGGATATCTACAAAGTGGAAGACGAGGTTTATTTTCTCACATTCATTTTGTTTGGGAAAGAGGTCATTGCCCTAGTAGCTTTATTGGTTAGAGGTCTTCATATCCAGACTGCTGTGGTGCACTATTCCATTCATTCTGATAGACCTTTCACTCACCCTTTAATTGACCTAATGTATTGAAGGAGAAATATAAACCCCTAACTTCAGTTTCATCATTAGAAATAGGTCATGCTGCTTTCTTAACTCACTTTGACCTCTGTTGCAGTCGGATGAAGAGGTCTCACCTGTGGAGAAGATGGAGGAGGATCCCACTGAAGGTGTTCCCAAATTCATTGCCCACGTTCCTGTTCCATCACAGAAAGAGGTCAGTAAAGTCCACAGATTTATCAAGAATAACTATGGGGGATTAAAATATTTGTAATTAATTATCCATACATATAACAAGTAGACTTTTGTTCTGGATGTTCATGTTTCCAACTTCATGGAGAAATTTTAATTATGTTAAATCACTATAAATTAAACAATTTTTATGCAGGGATCAGAAACCCTTTACTTCATAGCTATGATATATCATCTAACTTAACAGGTTGAAGAAGCTCTTGTGCTAAGAAAAAAGATGGAACTTCTTCAGAAATATGCCAGTGACATGTTACAAACAGACTCTGAAGAAACAAAAAGTCTATTGGGAATAACAGATTGAATCTGTGCTGGTCTGATATTGCTGTGTGCTAAGTTTGTTCGTGTGTGAATGGGTCTCATTTCATCATATACCTGTGAATGTGTGGACATTTGATGTATCAAAAAAAAGTTGCTATTGTACATATTTATGACTGCATTTGTACTTCATTGAAAATATAAATATATTTTTACAAGTATCTGATTGGTTGTGGTTAACAAACTTTTTGATTGGAGGTAAACCCTTATCAAATCTACTCCGAAAGACCTCATCTTGTGCTGCCTTAGTCACTGTAGCATAATTGCCAACACCATCTTAAATGGATCTTATTTAATACCTCATCCAGTTCACTCTCTTCATACATATCACGGATAGGTTACCAGTCTTCAACATAATAGTGGTCTTCTCAGGAGAAAGCATCTCAGATTAACCAGTCAGTAAGACTATTCACAATGTTTTAAGTTACATGAGAAGCGGATAATCAATTGAGAAGACTTCATCAATGAGGTTTAATAAAAACTACAATGAAAACGAAATTTATTGACATTAAACCTAGGTACACACCTGAGAGGAACATACAATAACCAGGCAGCAGACCACCTTCACCTAAACACCACGTTATAACAACATTCCTATAAACACTCCATGATGATCAACATTCTTGCTAAAAATCGTCTCAAAATTTTTTTGTCAGCAATAGCTTTCTAGAAAGAAAAAGAAACAAAAGGAACAGAATTCCAGTTTTTGTGTATCCAAACCATGTGCTCAAATATTTTCTTGATTTCTTCACAACATTTGAGTATTGGAAGAGATATGCTTAGCAAAAGCAGGTAAGGGTAAATGAAGGGAAAATGGGCGAGTTGGTTTACTGTCATTACATCTGGGGTCAACAGGGACAACTTCTGGTTTTCCACTTGGCTTGAAAGGGTGCTCCAGATAAATAGGATTATGACAAATCTTACGACATTTAACATTACCCCATAACAGTGTTCTACCATGAAAGGCTCCCAACATGTCTGCTTTTGGTAAAACAGGTGGTAATTTCCCACCACTCTGAGATGGATTTAAGGCAAGCTTCTTTTGCTGAGAAGCCTTCCTCTTATCGGATGCTCCCTTTTTGTTACCTGACCCATTATCTGAACAGTTGGATTTAGAAGCACCCTCTTCACTAGCAAGTGAGTTTTCTAGTGGCTTGGCGGATGTCAGCAGATTCCTGCAACTATCAGCATCTTTTGTTATTTTTTCAGATCCAATTGGTGGTCGATGTTCTCTGGGAATGACCCCAGAAATTGTAAATAGTTGATCAGTCTGTGGAGTATTGCACAAGGTTGAAATGTCTGAATTAACGAGAGCGTTTGACTCGGTGCTAGGCAAGGTGGTGGATGCAGCTGCTGCCACAACAGATGCCTTTTCTGATTCAAACAGATCCAATGGTTGGAATGCGCGCGTCCTTTTTTCCTCATTGTTTGTTGATTTACTGGCAATCACATCTACAGCATCACCCAATGCAGCATCAAGGTACAAGGCAATTTCTCCCTCAGATATATCACTTTTTTCTTCAGTGGCTAGCACATCAAGCTGAGGGCATGTTGGAGTTATGGCAACCTGAGGATGAGATGGCTCAGAAGAAACCAAGCCCACTTCTACAATTGGTGACTTGTGCTCTGGAACATGACCAAGTTGTGCACGACCTACATTAATACCGAGTTGATATGGGTTAGTAGGAATTTGTGTCATATCTGTTTTGGACTGAGTCAGCTGAGATGACCTGATTGCACCAATAACTGGTACACACTTTGGGGGAAGCCATGGAACAGCAACAAATGAGACAGATGGGGGAAACCCAGCTGTGGTGGTGGAAGACATCTCAGTTACTTTTGGATGTGAAAGAGGAACTAAATTGGAAGATAGAGGATTAGGAAATGATACTTTAACAACTGATTTGGGAATATTGCAAACAGCTCTGGGAGCCAGGGACATAGTTTCAAGCGGAGGACAAACAGTCCCAGGAGGAGGAGGTTCTTCCTGTGAATCCCATGACTCGGTCCCAGGAGGAGGAGGTTCTTCCTGTGAATCCCATGACTCGGTCCCAGGAGGAGGAGGTTCTTCCTGTGAACCACATGACTCGGTTCCAGGAGGAGGAGGTTCTTCCTGTGAATCACATGACTCGGTCCCAGGAGGAGGAGGTTCTTCCTGTGAATCACATGACTCGGTCCCAGGAGGAGGAGGTTCTTCCTGTGAACCACAAGGCATCCCATGTGATCGGCCAAATTGCATTGAGGGAATTGAGGGAAACCCTAAAGGGGCACATTTCACTTTCTCCTGTGATGGACAATCACTGCTGGTCAGGGGTACAGTTTGTTTATGTCTGAGAGAAACAGCATATATGGTACTGGGACTAGAATGAGAACTCTGTGGGCCCATGGCAGAGTTACCAGAAGCACATAGAACTTGAGTGACTGCAGCAGAGACTTGCTGAGATTGACCAACATTGGGTGGATCCTGTCTATCTCCAGCTACTTGTGTGGTACCTGTGACTTGATTCTGATCCTCTCTAGGCTTCTGATTTCTCTTCAGTGGAGTTTTTGGTGTTAAATGTTTGTCAGAATCATCCTTATTCATGTCTTTCAATATAGAACCAATTAGGTCACAAGTTCCTTGCGGTATTTGATCCACAACAATCAACTTCTTTGCATGGCTCTGAATCCCCAACTTTCGGCTGGCTTTCTCTACACTTTTGGACAATTTTGCACTTGATTTCACATAGGTAACTTTCTTCAGACCTTGTTTAATGATTCCTTGTACAAGATGTTTGGATTTTGTCACCTGAGCACTAGTCTTTAGCACGTCAGACTTATGATTCTCATAGCTCATAGCCCCACAAGGGTTTCCATCACAATGCTTTAATATTTTGTCCGGTACTGATGTTATCCTCTTCAAACTATTTTTGTACTCATTAATATCCTTTTTGGAGAGTTTGTGTAACTTTAATACCATTTTCCTGGCATGTCTTTTAGTTTTATTTGGGGTCAAGGTGCGGTTCAAGTGAGTTTCTTCCACTGGAGTATTTTCTAAGTCAATAGGTAAATGGGGACCATCAGTACTTGTGCCATTAGCAACATATTCTTCCTCTCGTTCAACTTCATCAACAGTTTGAATATTTTCCCAATCTGCCTTGACCATTCTGTTGTCTTCCTTCTTGGTCTCCACTCCATTATCAGCATTAAGTACAGCCCCATCGCCACACACACAGCTACTTACACCCACCACACAACAATTGTCTATTGTATTACTAGAAGCACCCACTGAGATGGTTCGTTCTCGAGTTAGGACATTCGCTTCCTCTTCTGGTTGACTTGCTTGTAACCTGCTCTGGTCTTTCCTATCAATTTGATAGAATTGTAGAATCTGGTCACAAGTTAGTTCAGTCAGCTCAGTTTTCCTGTTTATTTTATCCGCACAGTCCATTGGTAAATAGCTTTGGTGGGACATGATATCTGAATCATTCAATTTGCTAAGGTTGGCATCTTTATATAAAATAGATTCAACTCCACAAAAGCCCTCCTCAGATGTAACGGGTGATCTGCTTTGACCACACAACTCAGGATCTGTCACTTCTTCTGAAACAAACTCAAGGGAACATAGTGCACAGGTGCAATTATCCGCAGGACCAAAGCGACTGTTCAGAGGTTTGGCCATTGCAATGGCTTGCTCTTGAATAGTAGGACTGATATCTAATTCAGACAGCTCTTTGAAAGGCTGGCTGAATATATCAAGCCATCGTGACTTCCTCTTGATTGTAACACGCAGGTTTCTCATCCGGTCATATGTATCCTCTCCACAAGTACTTGATAGAGAATACCTGCATTCAACATACAACAAACACCACTTACAGTGTCAATTCACACAATACGACATAACATTTATCAAGAGCTTCATCGTGCAGTACACTAGAGAGAACACGCGTTGACTATTAAGTGTATTTAAATCAAATGCCAAGTAATACCTGTTGTCATTGTTCCTTCCATCAGTGGCATCCTGCCTGGTGGAAATATGATCGAGATATAGAGCTGGTTCTGATACAGTGAAACATCAAAAACACTAGATCAGTGTAACATGCAAGTAGCTTTTTTTATGGAGGCTATAAGCCTTGTTAATGAACATCTCAATACATAATTGCAGTGATTATGCTCCAACCATCCAAAGTAATTGCCAATTGATTCGAACTGGTTGAGAACTTCTGAATTCTAACATAATTTCAAAGAACACAAGCTCAGTTCTTCAACCTGCAGTATCAAGAGAGTTGCTTTGCATTCACGCAATGTATGACATATGCACGTACAAGCGTGTTGATGAGGTCAAGATGATAGTTATAACAGCAATATATGAAGATGTGGCCCTCAATTGTTTACTTTGCCATTCTTCAAGGTATTGGTCACATAAATGTAAGGCTAACACTATCAATACCACACATTGTTGATGTCTATATATGAATCGTTCTTTAGTTATGGTTCAATGATAAACCATTTCGGTTCTTGCATTCTTTAGACTAGCCCCGGTACGACGATAGTATATCAATAAAACGCTGTGCACGGCTATGTCCAAGCAGGGTTTAATTATAACTAGCCAAATCATAGGCAACAAAAGTATTATTTCACACCGATTCCACTACAGTACATGGTTCTAAAGAGTTGTAATACGTTATGATATTAATTCATCCTAAGCTAAGACTAAGATCAACTGTTTTTAAAATTGTGGGATATTATCGTACGAAAGTATGAAACATACATATGCACGTTTGTCGGCAACCTAACTCTGCACCCAACTTCTTACGATTTGTAAGCGATTATTCATTGCAACAAATCATAGCGGGCGATTTGTGTGATCGACTGTCTAAGTATGTAGTCGATCGCAAGAAATACAAGAAGGACAGCACAAAGCGCAAGTAAATATTAAGTGAATATCAATTGATTAACGTGAGAAGCAACAGTGTGACAACTAACAATTAACTTTACCTTAGTATTCTTCAATTCTCCGCAGATAGTTAGCAGAGAACAACAGGGCAGTCGCGCCATCTGATATTTACTCGCTAGAGGTCGCGCAGCAAAATCAGCGTTTCCCGCCGATTTGTAGCAGACATGAGGGACAAGATGTTGCGTTATTCATAAAGCAAGTGCCCAAAAGCTAGGCCTCATTCACTGAGCCGAGACTGCACTAATTTCATACTGAAAATTGATGTATAGGAACTGAGTGAAAAGCCCCCACATCACAATTTCTATGTTCGCTATCTGGCAACCAGACAAGGAAAGTCGAAATTTGTATAAATAATATATTTAACTACCTCCCGTGCAAAAACAGCAGTCAATATCCGTTTAGGCATGTCAAGTGTCATGGTTCCTGAGTAACGGGTCAACCGGTTAAATCCACCTACTAGGTATGTCTGCAGTTATCATTGTAATGGCAGACATCAGTAGTTAGGTTTAGAGCCGAACTGCGGCTTGGAGTGGCCATTATCCATAGATTGGAATGGTATTTAAAAAGTGTATAGTCAGTGTACAGTGTACATGGGTTTATCAGCTAATCCAAATGCAGAAACTTGCATATGTAAGAGACAACATAATGCAATGCAACATTTATTTGTCAAATATAGAGTATATACATTTTAACTGTACCTGTGGGCTGTTAGATTATCAGCACAACCCCAAAGAACATAACAAGCTGCTCCCCTTGAGAGAGAAGCACTATTTGATAAAGGAAAAACCTCTTACACCAACAAAGCAGATTGGGAACTGATCATTGATAGGAAATGCACTAAATATCATCATTTGAACATAAATTAAAAACCACTGAAACAGATAACGGACAACTCGGCCAAATGTACAAATTATCAGAAGGCGCTTTTATAATTCATCCTAAAGCAAAACTCATCAGGATAATAAGCTAGCATCATTTGGTAGAACCTTAAAACTATGACATCATGACTAGCATAAATAAAGTAAAATGTCCAATATTATTAATGTTGATTTTGCTCGAGTGCATTTACTCACAAACTGTCTCCTACTCCCTAGCCTGCTACGTAATGTAAAATACAAGAACAATCCTAGTTTATGGTCTAGCTATGAGAACATTTACTATACTGGCACACAAATTAAACAAAGACTCAAACCATGAAAATAAAAATAACTCATGGTACTGAATATTGCTTATAACTGTGACCATTTAAATGCTGACACATGAATTTAGTTGTAGGATTTAATCCAGGGTTGCACCATTTAAACTTCTGTAAATCAAATGCACATACTACCCAAACATACATTTCCTTGTAATGGCTGCTGTAGATATATAAAATGACTGTAAATATATCATTTGAATAATTGTTAATAATTGAGCCACCCCAGCACCCAGCAGCACCTTATTCACCATTTCATGTTTGTTTTTAGGGAAGATTTATACAATCAAGAAGAAAATAGAGTTAACACTAAACAATATCATCATGAACTGAAAATATGAAACAGCCGTCATGTTATAACTCTGAGTCATCACTCCAAGCTGCAATAGGTGTCAGTTCATTGGAGGGTGATGCAGTCGACAAGATTGCCCTTTGGTTGAGTCATATCATCCGGGAAGAAATTGACAAGGGTGTCGAATAGCTTGGTTCTTGATGTGAAGTTCACAGTTATCTCAGTATCAGCTGCAAAACAAAACAAATGGAAGAATGTTTATCTGTGAGATAAAAGATAATCAATAAGAAAATGGACACTGGTAGCATGAAGCCATATCCTGGCTTTGTACAGCCACAATACATCTCCAGTGCAGACAATGATGTAGAATATAGCTTACTGGCCAGAGAGTCAGCCTCTTCACTTGAGTCTTTGAACAAGGTGGATGCCAGCTGCTGAAACTGAAACAAAACACACATCGGAGCTTTATAGATGATCAGACCATGGTTTGGTGTAAACCTTTTAAGTCACTCACCCACATGGCCAGTTTATGTGGGCTTCAACTGGTTCACATAGACTTTACAAGCCAATGTCTTTCATAACCGAATAAGTCACAACTACTCTTAAGTGTTAAAGCTGACAACCAGATTGATGGAGAAACTATGCCAAGCTTCCACCTTCAGCAAAAGCTGGAAATATAAACTAATCTTGTTCTCCTCATTCTGAACTCATGAAGTTGACATAGGGTCTTTGCTTTGTGGCAGATTAGCTGTTCCATTAGAAGAGCTATATATGGTGTGGATGCTGACAGAGGAAGGATGGTAGATGCCTCAACACAAGATCTACAATAGTCAAATCAACCTGTTACATAGAAACCCAATGCTTATTGCCATTAGGTCCCTTGATAGGAATATGGAAAGTTCATAGCAGACAGCTAGCTGTGGCCTAATAGTTACAATCATACAATCAAGGACACACACCTAAACCTCAAGTGGATGTCAAAAAATAAATTGCACAGCTTTTTGATCAAAGGAATAAAGAGTAGCTGCAAATGTGTAGAGGAACTTTGTTGTATTTGGTTGAATAAACCTAGTTGCATGATCTTATGAACTGTACTGGTGAACGATCCTACTAATTTCAGCTCATCTCAGATGACAGGACAAACACTGGTCATGACACGATTGGATATGTCTTAAATACACAAGGACCTGACTTTATGAATTATTCATCATCTACCAGTATCTAGGAAGAGCTTATATTCCATGCTGTTTTTGTGTTCACATTTACCTCTTTGGTTTCCTCGTCATCTGAGTGGTCTACCGTAGCCGCTAACTGTGTCTGTAGATATGTGAGCGCCTGCATGGGGTCATCTTGAGCTATTTCCTGAAATCGATGCTTTCTGATGAGGTAGATACATCGTCTCAGGAGCAGCTCTCGTGAAGGCCGGCATAACTACATCAAACAAAATGGTGGTGTTTTATGTTGCTTTTGGCATTGTAGGATATATATGTTCATGCGTAGGTTTTGGCAGTGCAGAAATGTAACTTACCTCCAAAGACCAGAAGTCATCCAATCTCATTTTAGGCAGGCTGTCTTTTCCTGGGTTTCCACCAAACAAGTAATGAACCTGGGTGAACAGAACAATACACACATAACAGTTTGAATTCACAATGATAGGATTCAATACTTGTTCAGATACACTATATACAAACATAATATTGACATTAACGTTGTGATGTCAAATCGGCTGATGACTGATGCTTACTTTGAGTACATGGTCATACACCAGCTGGTGGGCAAACCGCGGGACAGGCTCAATGTACTGCATCTTATGCCAGTATTGCTTTCCAGTATTTTCATTCTTGTAAATGCATGACCTAAAATATCCCACCCATACAAGCATGTAGTTGACAGACAATTATCAGTTATATTGGCACAAACTGACGAAGAGAAAGAAAATATGTACCACATTATAGTTGCTTGAATAAAATAGAAGTACCATTTATTTTTCTTGATGTCATACACCCAGAAGGAGTTTTTCACATTGTCCCTCTTGTCTTTATCCTTGCTAAGCCCCTTGTGGAGAGAAAACATCAACAGGTCATTTTAAAGATTTCTCCAACTATTACTGATCATGTTTTCATAAAATATAACCTCAATATCATATCTGAAAACTATTAATACCCTATGCATGTGTACAACATACCCACTATTACTAAAAATACAGTCATCGCTATTTTTACAGGGATGACTTTCATATATGGGCAGTGTTGTTGTGATTTAATTCTAGGGAATGAGGTTATCATGGAATGGAAACAATGGGGAAACTCAAGAATTTGGTTGGCAGGAAATTTGAGGGAAAAAATAAAATAAGGGGAAGGGAGATGGAGGAATCCCAGTCAATTTGATTGTAAAGTTTTAGCCTTTGATCACCTGGTTGAAAATTTGGTAAGATTAACTCAATTAGCCAGCCCTTTGCTTGCAACCTATGTTATCTATGTGCCTGCTTGTCGTAGAATCAGAGGAGTCACATAGATATTGCTTGGTTTAGGAACTCACTGAAAGGACATGAATTTCATCTAGATCTGGATCAATAGTGGCTCGCTGGGTGAAACCAGCAGCTGGTACTGAAACAAAACCCAGCCATGATCCTATTGGCTGGCACAAATCTGTATCAACAGCGCTCATGGTTATTCAGACAAGATCAGCATGGTGAATATATCATTAATGAATGATCTTTGTGTATTCTTTACCGTGAGTGCTGTCTTTCTTGTTGTTGTCATGCACAGTCTCAATTGAGTCGTGGTCAACTCGATAGACCAAGAAGTCATTGAGGTACTCTTTTGATCGCTGGCCACCAAAGATGTACAAACACCTGTATTTCTGGACACAAATTATCCGATTTATTACACAAACTTCAGTAGCTCAGCAAGTAATAATATATCATGGATGGTTAAGACAGTAAGAGAATATAACAGTGCAAGACCCAGCCAACACAGGTGAAATAGTCAACAAGTGTCAAGAAGCTTCTGAACAACTGTTCACATTCCCAGCAGCTGGGAATCATGTTTGTTTGTATCAAGTGTTGCGATATAAATAATTCATGGGTGCCTTTGTTGAACAGCCATACAAATAAGTTAGTCAGCAACCCTAAGTCATGGCTTTCAAAATCACTTGATCGACAACATGTGTTGGATGAGAAAGGACAAGTAACTAATGAGACAATACCATCTTCAAAAACAACAGTTGCTAGTATCCAATAATCACACATCTTTTTTTAATTTACCGAGTGGAAGAGCATGGAGTGGCCAATTCGGGAAGGAATTTGGGGGCAGTCCTCTCGTTTCTTGGTCCAGGTGCTGGTTGGGATGTGGTACTGGAAAAGACCACTGAAAAGTGAGTCACTGTTCCGAACACCCTCATTACTGAAAAAACACATTAGAACCCACTTAGTTCAACCACTATAAAATTATTTTCACCTCCAAACTGTCTCTCATTCTTTCCCTCAACATAACCACCGCTAAATCTCAAGTACAAGACGCGCCTGTGTATAAGATGCGTTCAAATTTGGGTCAAAATTGTTATCATTAAAAATAACATGGTAGATGGATGATCTTACAGTGATGTTCACATACATAAAAGTATGCTGAAGATCTGTAACAAGCCCTTATAGCTGTTAAATTGAGCCACTTAAATGTGTTTATAATCTGGCCCCTTCAACATTTACTGGCCGACAGACCCATATATACACATGAAGAAGACTGTATTAGCGAAAAGACAGTGCGTCGACTGAACTACGATTCCTAAATTCACACCTTCGAGCATGTCTGCTGATCTGGTAAAACAAACAAGCTGGCGAACTAAACCTGCACACCAGGCTGCAATAAACTCCCTGACCCCATCAATCACCCTATACATCATTAGTACTTCCTCACTATGTTCCTACAAGGGCTTGCTATGACCAATTTGCCACCTGTCTGTCTGCGTCAATCAGTTACTCATTGTCTAAGAATCTAAAACGGTGACATTGCGGATCTTGCTAAAGCACACTGACCTTCTCTGGACAAGATATCAAATCATTTGCGTAAAGACTGAAAAAACTGTGCATAAAGTATGAAAAATTTACCAAGTGAGAATTCTGCCACCAAAGACATAGATATTTTGCTGTTCTATGTCAATAACCATCTGATGATCAAAGACTAGTTGAGGACCCCCCATGGCCTCTGTGTCATCCGTGATCAGCGTCCACTTCCCACGCTCGATCTCATACATATACAGGTCACTCTGGAGCACACAAAAAACACCGTCAAAGCACCAAGAATCAAGTTGTAGCTTCAGAGCTTATCTTACCTGCAACAGGTTTCTATTAATCTATTACTGTACTCAAATACATTCTACCTTGAGGTTACCAGACGTCCTCATGGAAGAGTCTAGATATCGACCCAATGTGAACACCTGTTTCCTCTGGTAATCAAGGCACATCTTGTGGCAAGACCTAGCACTGGGACCACCCTATCAATACAAGTATTACAAATTTCCATGAACACTTGGTAAGACAAGATTTCATTAATTTAGGGTAATCAATATCAAAAATGTATCATCATACCTCTTCCTCAGTATTTTTAGAAATGCAGGTCCACACTTGGGTAGGGATGTGATAGCCCCAGAGGTCAGCCAAGTCTTGGTTACCATCCCATCCCCCATACAGGTAGATTGTCTCTATAATTAGCAAACGCAGATGAGGGGTAAGAAGGGGCCCGATTGTTGGACTTTTTGGTTATACTAGATGATGTAATGCTGATGAGTATTCATATAGCATACAACATTGTGTACTTCAAGTTACCATCGTCAACAAAAATGATACCTGATAGCACGTCTATACACATTTGGTGTCCGCCTCGCATACCAGGTCGGAGGTCATTCCCCATATCTAAACATGAAAGCAGAGGCTTAACATATAAAATATGTCCAACATACTGATTCAGCTGATTAATTGATGTTTAAAACACATAAGCTATTTTATGATAGGCTGTACAATCTATGTTGGCCAATAAAGTGTTATTCCCACCTTTGGCTGCAGGCTCAATAGAAGCCCACTTAGGCCTGTAATCCTGCTGGCTGATAAAATGGTTGAACCAGCCCTCTGCACACCAGCATGCAAAACACTACATGTAGACATTCACCATAATAAACAAAAAGAGGGCTAGACAGTACATGCAGTGATTTCATATTCCAGAAAGTTCAATAGTCACTACCAAAGAAGAACTGATTTTTTACCACCACAAGCTCGTTCTATGAGTCGTTCACTTGCACTATAATCACCATACTGGACCTGTGGATATACAGGGTCAAACAGATAAACAATTTTTGAAGGAAAAATACAACAAACTATCATTTGTGCTCTATTGGTATGGCTACCCCAACATTACACAAATTTAAATAAACAATATATGGATATACAAATATGCCACCATTCAAGACTGGAATGAAAAATCCTTATAACCCTGAACATACCAACTGTGTGTGGAGTTCAGTAAGGGCAGGGTGTTCTAATGTAACTCTCGTTTTCTTCTGCAGAGCTTCATAGGCTTCACTATAATGACGCTGACGGAAATGCTTCAGACAGAGTCGTATAGCCTCTCTTTCCCGATACTGTACAGTGAATTTACAATATTATACAGAACTTAAGATGCTGATCAAGGAAATTAAAATACACGTTTGAGAAGTCATGCTGAATAACTCACTGTGTTATACCAGTTCATACACGGTTTGACATCCTCCCAGCTATCCAGGCCTTGAAGCTCCACATACCAAATGGAGAAGTTGAAGTTAGAGCCCCATGACTGAATCGGGACTATGATACACAAATTACAGGTTATAAGTGTTGTTGCCTGAAGTTTACACTGAAATATTTTGTTCACATTATATCCCCCACAGTGTTGCCTCATGCTCCCTACCTGAGAGAAAATAGAAAGTCTTTTTAAGTCTGAGAGAAAATCAATGCCAATATTTCTATCTTGATATTGCAGGAAAATATTCCAAATGTCACAGACGCTATCTACAATCACTTTAAGAAATGTTAAGTTGAAAGTTACAAATCTTCTATAAAACTACTTCCAAAGAGTTTATCAGCTTCAATACAAGATAAACCAAAGGAGTTCATTATGCATAAATAATTGTGTCATTTACATGACAGCTTCTTCCCAGAAGTTTTAAAGTCAAACCTGTACCTCTTTACTGATAGCTTGATACATGAAGTATTTTCAACAAAGGTCCAATTATAGTCAATAAAGAGAGAGGAAAAATAAATACTTACCTATTTTTATATACCTGCATGGGAAAAAGTGACCTTCGATTTCATGCTTCAAGAAGAAAGTCTCAGGAATATGGTCATTTTTCAGTCCACTGAGGGAGAGAGAAAAACATTATTGAGTATTTGCACTGGAAACTTGGTTTGCTTATGAAGTAGTTCATTCCAAATTGAAAAGAGAGGACAGAAACAAATGTTACCTGTCAAGAAGCTCTATCATGTTGGTATCTGCTAGTCCACCAAATATTTTAAACATTTTGAGATTGCATACATGGGTTTTCTCATATTTCCCAAATGTTATGGTTTGAACAATTGCAGGCCTTTCCAATTTTAGGGTAAGAAACTGAAAACAACACAAAAAAGGACACTTCAGGCCAGACATAATGAATATCATGGTTATTTTTTGTTGCAATCACAAACTTTACAAATTGATCTGGCCTTAATATCCACACGCAGTAAGCACGACACATAATGGAAAATAAAAAGATGAGAACTAATTGTTTCTCACTTGAGGAGGGTTGTTGGAATCCGAAGACCAGCGTGATGACTGGTCTGATGGATTGTCTGTAGTGATATTTCTGGAATGAACAGAACGTTGTTTTGTATTAAGCACTTCAAGTGCCAAAAAAGTGTATGTTCTATAATGTAATGAAGAGATACAGCATTCGCCCCAAAATCATGCTAGAAAAACTAGTATTACAATTGTTTCATCAAGGAAAAAAGTGCTGCCATAGTCACTAACATATGTCAGACATGAATAACATGACTGGGTCAACCCAGGCCATGGCTCAAATCATACAATTTGCTAAGTCTAATCATTTAAATGGGGAGAATCGATAGAAAAAATATGTTTCCAAGCTTGCAGTGAATGAATACAGAACACATTTTATCTTATATTATCATAATATTCATATAAATAACAAATACGAAATTCATCCACAGGTAATCTTCGTCCATTGAATCTGTATACTGTATGTTGACAAAAACAGGTAAAAAAAATAACATTTATCTACAGGTAATCAACACGGGTCGTTTCAACATTATTCACTCTATGTATTGACAGTTTTAGTTGTGTAAAATTCAACTCAATCGTCAATTGTGTCAAAAGTTACGATACATATTTTCGCTCAGTTTCACAGTTAGTCTCCCTTTGTAATCTTCTGAGATCTTGATTTCAAACAAAAATCACAGTATCATTTAGCCACAACGCCGTTCATCGAAGTGAAAGAAAGTCACTTACTCTGGGACATAGTTTGATGAATGTGAAGAACATTTATGTATTGCGAACTTTAAAACTTCGCAACTGGAAGCCATTTTCCAAATCTACCGACAAATACATAAGCAATAAATTGATGCGTCGCAGAGATTGTTTAACGACACAAAATCGAGATCGTTGTCATTTTCAAAGCCGAGGTCTAAGAACAAGCTTAATCTGAATTATTGCATGCATGTATTTTGTATGGATGGATTGAAATCCCTAATTTACATTATAAGCGATACACGGTATATATAATCATGTTTCCAAAACGTTTCAATCGAGTTCGGTTTTATAAATTTGTATGATTTTGGCATCTTTAGATTGGTTTGATTGAAGTTCTTATTCTTCTGACCCATTCATACGTCATGCTTATTGTGTCATCTATTTAAAAATAAAACTTGATTTTGTTGTTTAGCAGTTAAGAACCTTATGGAGCACACATACATGGTATATGTGTGTGTACAATGAACAAAATTCTATTGCCGAAAAACTATGTATGACCAAGGAGTTATAACCAATAGCTTTAGTTATTTAACTCATTGGTATAACACACTTTGCGAGGCATGAAGTAGGATGAAGGATTCATCACGGATTTCAATACTAAGGAAGTAGAGTCTGTGCTCAGATTAAAATGATAAAGACAAACAATTTGTTTGATTCAACTCAGCGTAACCATAAACACTGCATACTACACTTAACCTTTACATTATGTTGAAAAAAATATTAGTCAATGTACTTAGCTATATGTAAATACCTTTACTGTTTGTCTAATGAATTTCAAACCCATAGTTAGACCTTGGTAAGACTAAAGGGTTTTGTGTGCAGCGGAGAAGCAGAAAGCAATGTTGATTTTGTCGACACCATTGTTGGGATCTCATACTCAGTTGTTAGTGGCTGTCTAAGCAGGAATCAATCCTGACGAATATATCGAGTTGTCCTATTTAAGTGGAGGTGAACCATTTGAACAATTAATTGCAGGGTCTTAAATTACCAGGTCCGGACCGAGCATGGAATTTCAGCACGTCTTGAAATTCCTACCCGATTTGTAAAATCAACCGAATTGCCCACATTATCGCTCAAGCGCACTCTATTTGGGATGGACGCGGCGCCGATCTCTTTTGGACAGGGCCGTTTTTGAGCCGTTTGGTTGTTTCATGTCAATGACCACTGACCACAAATGATGCAATGAAGCATTTTGTTCTTTTATTATATCAATAATGAAGAACAGCTTTTTCATTTGATACCATTTTCGAGGCCATAAAAGTTGTGTCGCGATTTATTTACCTAAGTCCTAAGGAAAAAGGGCCGTACCGCTTTATTCTTCATACAATTGCTATATGAATTACACCAAAATGTAGAAGAATGAAAGTGATATGCCGATCCGAGTGATTATCGAACAGATTTTGGAGTTAAAAGTGTTAAATCGCGATTTTGCTGCTTCAAAACCGGATAACTCTCTGAAACTCGAATAACTTTTCGATTATCACTCAGATCCACATAAAGGAGACTCTCCTTGACACATGCGTATGATTATCTCTTCTGTGGGACCAAGAATAAAATGGTACGGTCAATTTAAAGACACCATGTATTCAGCTTAATTTCACTGAGAAATCTCCCAACGCCATATAGCTTCGGCGCCATGGCAATGATCCGCTTCCTTAGGAGATTTCCTATTGCGTCTTTGTCAAAGGTTGGCAACTCTGAATAGGTCACATATTTTAAAGTTTGTCGGTATGGACTGAACAACATCCTCACACACTAGGAAACTTTTCCAAAACAAATTCAGTTCGACCTATGTCACTCAATCCACGGAGATGTTCACACATTGATTTAATAGTTATGTTTGGCAACCTATGATGTTTTCTATTGGACAAGAAACTGACAATTATAACCTATTTAGGGAACAGCAAAATAATGCTGCTGGTGGTTATGAGATATTAATGGCTATAAGTGAATGGCTGTTTTCTAATATTAGCATTTAGAGGGGTTATGAATTAGTATGCAAACATTTGTCGATTGTATGAAATAAATAAAACTATCACTTATGCTTCCCAATGTAATGGTAAGTTGGTAATAAGAGTTAATTTTGAATCTACATGACATTCTTAACAGTAAATATCCCATTTTATACCATATATGGTGCCTCCATGACTACTCAGTAACTGATACAGAAATGATCAAGAATGTATATAGTGATAATTCCATATACATCTATATCAGGACTACCATCAAGGTAAAATGATAAGCTGAAATGGAAATGCAACATGTCAATTATTATAAAATAGCTCAGTTTACATGGACTTGTTATGTTCCAACCTTTCTGCTTAAACAATTGATATGCTGTATTGCATGTTTTCTACAGTGACTTCAAAGGCCAATGAAAACCATTCTCTGTATATAGTTGAACTTGATAAGAGATTCATAACATTGTACATCAAAGTGTTCAAAATTATTGTTGATAAGAAATATCACATTGAGTTGACATAGTAATTGCATGAAAACACAAAAATGAACCAGCAGCTTTCAAGACTGATTTTTGAGCTGAAATTGTCAAATCTCGTTGTACGTATCTAAGGGATAAGGTGTATATACCATGATCTTATAGTATTTGTTCACTTAAGGTTTTCACAGAGACAGCTTTAGCAAAATCTGAACTAGTCACTGCATATTTGGACAAATTTTCATGGTAATATCTCCTCGGGTGTAGCAACCACGTAGATTTTCTTAATGTTTGGGATCCAAAATGGCTATATGTTGAATTCAGGATATCTGACATGCATAGGGTGGTTATTGAGTAAGTAAAGTGTATTTGTGTATGGGAATATACTTTTAAGTCCTAATAGTGGAGTTGACAACTTTCCATAAAGTTTTTGTGAAGTTTTAAGTTGTCTACTGTCCAAAAAACCCCTTATAAAACAAAATTATCATTCAAATTAGTGTTGATAATTTTTGGTCAGGCTCTCACTCCAAGAGGTCTTTGTGCTTAAATAAGGCTCCAATTATACTGATAAATACCTAAAATTGACAACAATAGCCTACACTAACCAACTGTATCCATTTTGTGGGGTTAACTGGCCATCGCTGATGAAAAAAAGTGAAAATACATCATAAATGGAAAAAATGAGTCCAGAGCACAAAATCTACATTTTGATCATCTGCATCACAAATAATCACTTTGCATGTGGATTTCTTAGTATACAATTTCTACAAGGATGCCACAAATAACCAAATTAAAACTTTACATTTGCAAATTATTATTTAAGGTTGACATAATTGCACATTAAAATCTCCTCATAATGGAAAAGCAACTTTTTCTGAGGCCGTGTCCAAATTGGACCCCAATTTTTGACTACAAAATATGCAGTTTTGGGATGCTTACATTGAGCTCTTTCTAATGAACTATTTACATATGCAATACAACCCTTTTGAATTTTTCATTGACCACCCTACTCTATTTCTAAACGCAGTGGCTATCCGTCTGCTGCGTGTATGGCGTTTTTCATCCAATCAGGAATGGCTATTTTTGCGCATGTGCATAAATTGATACGGCCTCCGGCGCAAACAAGTACGAATAAGATGGAAATTGGCTATTTGTACGGCAGCCCTACGAATAAGAAGGGTTTTGGCTATTCGTACTGCAGCCGTACAAATAAGGTGGGTTTTGGCTATTCGTACGAATAATAAGGTGCATTTTGGCTATTCATACGAATAAGATATATATCGGTTGTTTTGTCTATGCGCACAATACGAGTAGCTAGTTATACAGTTAATGTCTTTCAGGACAGCTCAACATATTTCATCATCATACCATGTGTTGTAAGTGTTGTGGTGGGATGTGGAACTTCTACATGTATGCTCTAAGTTGTGTAAATACTTTGCCAAGCAATGTTGTACAAGGTGAGAGGAAAAAGGCCTTGAAGCTTGGAATAGTTGGTTGAAATTAAGTATTTGTCTATTGAGAAAAATACCCAAAATATTAAGAATATGGAGTCTTTTCTCACTATCACAAAACACCTCCTTGGCTTAGTAATAAAATTTAAAAGATATTGCCATGGATTGATACAAATGTATAACAGAGTGCTGGTAAAAGTAAAGAAATAATTTGTATTACAGTTGTGAACAAAGTTTATTCACATTAAACAAAGCTACTTAAACCAGGGCAGAAAAAATTGCCTCTGGGCCCCATAGCAACAAAACAGACAAGTAGTTACGAGTAAGATGGGTTATTACATAGAACATAATGAGGTAATGACATGTTCCCAAAAAAATTAGCCATACAACATGAAACTGTTACTTTACAGCTAAAACAAAACAGTTCATGTAACACACACACCTTTCCTAACAATCAGGGTAGAAAAAAATGCCTCTGGGTCTCTTAGTAACATAGACACACTAAAAGTGGTACCACAAGTTGCAGCCAGAACAGAGCACCCATTTAACTTGTTTATGGGGAGGATTCTTACATCTCTCCATGGCAGCACATCTGTTGTTAGTGGCTGCATCAGAAGTTATGTGGCGGTGAGCAACATAGCATCTGTACTTGGGGCAGTGTTGCTGATCCATGACTGATGGCTGAGCCCCACAAGCCAATACCTCTGCATTCTGAAAGCAGTGAGTAATGGTTACAGATTTATCATTCATCATCTATGAATAGCCATTCATAAAAAGTCACCCAACAAATCCAAAAAAGTAGCCTAACATAAAGAAATGAACAGCAACAGAATGGGTCATACCATTAGGACAAAAACGCTGCAGCTGGACCCATGGTTTTGCTGCCCACTGAGAGAAGGTTCATGTTGCCAGTCCAGCAGGATTTTCCCAGTGACAGTGGCTCTTATGTTCATGTACTTCGTGAGAACACAAAACGAATAAAACTGATACATCCCATTCATTTCCTATTCTTTGAGCTGCAGTGTGCCTGTATGAACAGTGTGAGTTGGTGAACTGGTGAGACTTACTGCCAGTGGCTAACCAGCTGAGCCTCACATTCCTTGTAGCTGTCATTCCGTTGGAGCATGTTGAGTACAAAAACCTTCCTTTTACAGGGGTAGAAATTAAGATTTCACATGTGCTCGCCCTGGGGACTAGTAGCTCTTCCATCTAACTCATCCCCAGCAAAAGTTACTCGCCCCAAAAAATTCATTGTCAGATTGTTTATGAAGAAAAATAACACAAGACAGATAAATGGTAACATGCGGGATTAATCTTTTACAAACTAACAGACAGTACCACTGTATATATTACAGTTCAGAAACAAGTTTTTCTTGTAACTGGTCGTTATCTTCCTGTAGTACTTGCATACATGACATGCCTACATCCACCTCCACTTCATTTGATGTTCCCTCCATGAAATTTGGCCTCCTTCCTCTGACACCAGCATTGTTCCACAGATGAATGGCTGGTGAAGGGTCAAAGGAGGCAATGTCAGGGGTTTCTAAAGCCACCATCATTAGGTCGGACAAGTGGTCATCTGTCAGCTTGCTTCTCCAGTCTGATTTTGTCATCTTCATTTGGCTAAAACCGCGTTCTGCATCAGTTGAAGATGCAGGAAGACAAAGGACCAAATCAACCAGATGCAAGAAATTTGCAAAACGATTCCCGTAGCTGGTATTGATGGCTTCCCATGTCCAGGACTTCAAAGTGGTGGCTTTGTTGCTAGCACAACAGAAATGGATGATAAATGATGAATTTAATAATTCTATCACCAACTTGTTGCGATATGTACCTCTGATGTCTAGCCCTTTTTTTTTCATCCAACATACAGTGCCACACGTAGTCCGTATAAGGTCTTGCGTTTTTAGCCAATGCGTGACACGTGTTGAACAATTTACACAGTTTATCAAACGATGCGATTTTTTTCACATTCTTTTTGTGAGATTCACTTCCATCGTGCGCCTTCAAACTTTCTAACTTGTACACTTGCGATCCTGTGACAAACGATCCGTTATCTTAATATAACTTGCATACTTTGCAAAACATTCTTTTCTTGTCCTTGTTGGAGTTCTTATCACAATCAGCACCATTTGAACTACCTGCGTCTTTCTCTGACAAGTCGTCGTTGAACGCAAGCCACTCAAACATACTGAGCCATTTCGGCTTAAATGATCTAACTCGCTGCTGCTGATCATATTTCCTCTTTACTGCAAGTTTTTCGTTGTCTGTTTTAAACTTTTTACGTGGTGGTTCAACTCCTTCCAAGAATTTCCACATTTTGAAAGACAAAAGTGACGTTCTGTTCGTAAAAAATATAGCGCTGGTTTTCAAAGTCCGTGAAATCTACACGCGTCTCGCAATGACAGGCGCCTGTAGCCATAGCAACAGCTCGCCCGGCGGATGACTAATCTTGAGTTCTTAAGTCATCCGCTGGGAATTCTAGTCGCCTGGGGCGAGCGGGCGAGCGTTAATTTCTACCCCTGCTTTTAGCAATGTCTGCCACTAACAGCATCCAGTGTTCCCCTGTTGACTGGCGTCCTCTGACATATGTGCTTGATGCACCAAAGCAGTGATGTATCATGTGCTTGTGTCTGTCAGTGCTGAGGTCCTCTACCACTTATCTATGTGTTAGACAACAACCATCACCACATTCATAAGTCACATGTTTATATACCTGACCACCCTTTTTCTCCTGTGTATTTGACAAGATATTTTTTGAATAATTGTTAGTACGTGCTCTTATATTATGTTAAGTACAGTTGGTTATAATATTGACAACAAAGAACAATACCTACCAAATCATTTAGCCAGTTCTGATCCCACAGGGCTGTCAAGTCTGCTTTGGTGACTACAAAATTTACGACTGTGACTTCCCTGGGTGGTTGATGTTCATTTTGAAAAGGAGGTAGATGAGCTGGCCATGGGTTGACATACAGGGCCTTCAGTTTCTTTGCCTTGCTTTCTTTTTGGGTGCCAGTCTTCGTCTTTTTGGTAGAAGACCGAGATTTGCCCTCCTTGGGTCTGCCCTTTACCCGCACTTTCAAAGGCAGCTATTAACCCAAGAGTTGGTCACTCTGAGAAGCTGTCCGAACTGACTGTGACAAGATAATACATTACAAATCGTGAAAACACATCCTTTTGATGTAAATAAGGCATGTTATCCACATAATGCTACGAATTAGAACAAAAGGGGTGAAAATTCTGTCCATATACATAAAACTTTCTGAACTTACTTCACCAGACATCTGCCATACAGTTGGGAGGCTCTGTGCAGCCGGATCAACAACCCTCACAACCTTGGCTGGTGCAGCATCCAACTTTGGTTGGACATCGACCACATCCGTGCTGGAAGGTGCTCGGACTGGGACATCGACAACCTACACAGGAACAGAAAAATCTTAATCCACAAAGCCATGTGTAAACATGCATCTGTCACATGCAACAACATTACCAAGAGTGATGGAACAGGAAGACAGGAGTCAGCTTCACAACAGCTATTATAAATTATCAAAGGGTCATCTGCTTGGAGTCGTGTCGAGTCTGATTCTTCTCCCAGCAGCGGAAGACGGGCTCCCAGGAACAAGGTCAACCTGTGTTATCAGACATTTTAATTCAATAACTGGTATCAGTGTTGCAGTGAGATGACATCTGTCACCCCTGTAAACCCATACATACACCTATACTCTCAGGAAAAAAACTGGTTGCAATATGGATTAGGTAAATTAAATGCAACACCTACACTGTCTCTGCCAAAGTGCTGGGGAAACTGTACATCTTTAGAATGACTCATCAGCACAGGAACAGTTCCAGTCTGAAATGGAATGCAAAAAAAAGTAATATACATTGCAAGTTGTTCATTGTAGAAGCATGTGTACCGCTTAAATGCGTAAGCTGAGCATTACTAAAATAACATTGTCACAGCAATTAAAGAAGGCTGGGATAACAGGTTTTGCATTGTTATCTAGATTATATAATGCAATGCAAGTACTACAACAAAGTAACTGCAATTAAATATCTTGCAATGATTACCTTGAGACCCTCCAGTACAGCTACCAACAACTTCTCACTCTCTGCTAACACCTGGCTACTGTTCTGATGCAGTGCTGGCTATCTGAAGGCAGATGAGATTCACCCGCTTGAACCTTTCTGCGCTGTTTCACTGACTTTGCCACAGAAACACAAGCAGATGCCATTTGTCCATGACAGGTTCCATGAGTGGTCTCATAAGATTTGAGTCAACACTGTTGTACTAAACTGTCCTCAAAAATACTAACACCACTTCTTTTGCAAACAATGAAGACGTGGCGACATGGGAGACCATGGGAGATTGCAAATGAGCAATTACATGAGGTGGGTGATACTGTAGATTAACAGCCCACAGAGTTTGTCAATATGACAGAGCCATTGACCTCTTCAAATGTGTAATTGGCCCTCCTTGCCCGGGACAGCTGCTTGACAACCAACTTGTAGGCGTATGGCGTTAGGATGTCACAGTACTGACTTGCCTCTTGTCTGAAGGGGTCCCTGTCAACGGTTTTCTGGATGGCACCCAAACTCTTCATAACAGAGGAGATGTCAATCTGGCCTTGGTAATACTCAATGACAGACTGCAAGCAATCAGCCAGAGTCATATTGGCGCTTGAGTTTTTGGTGGAGGGACTCTAAGACTGTTTGTAGTTGTGACTCCCAGAGTCAAATCCGCATCAACGAGATAACGGACCCACTGGCACTGGCAACTATGCCAGTTGGCCACGAAGTATGCATTAAGCCTATCTTGAGCTGTTTTCTGCCAACTCTTGAATGCTTCCTCATAGGCACCAGCTGTTTGGGCATGGAGCATTTGCTGAAGGATTCCCCAGGTCCCTTCCTTCTCCTCAAGGGAACACTGCAGCTTGGCAACCTCCTGCCTGAAAGTCTTGCTTACATGAAAGGCACATATCACAATGTGTGTATCCGGAAATACATTTTTATGGCGTTCACTTCTGTGAAGTTTTTGTCAATGACAAACGTCCTGGTCTTTTTTTGAGCTTCTCGGTTCCTTTGAACTATGTGGTTAAGCAAAAATTCAATGTTCTCATGGCTTTCCTCCTCTATGAAAGCATAGCCACATGTCTGGCCTTACCCATTCCCGTCCTTTACCCCACTGTGTACAGTGGCATCCTGTTTGTGTTGGTCCTGTAGGTTCCATCCATAAGCAGGACCTCTGGGAACTTGGCATAGCTTTCTGCCATGGTGCTGCTCTGGACAGCAATAACAGTGACTACCCCTTGGTCTGTTGTCTTCACTGCCACTGCGGAATTCGGGTCTTGGAGCAAAAGGCCATCGAGAATATCGATAACCCTGGCCTTCTCAGTTTTGTTGCCACGAAGAGAGGTGCGGATGTTGTGCAGGTCCTTCCTGGAGACAAACTTGTCCGACTGCTTTATGAGGTGGGAACGTATGTTCTCTACAGTTACACCAAGTCCAAAAAGTTCCCCAACTTTCTTCTTTTGCTCCTCTTCAAGTCTCCTATTCAACTTGGCTCAACAGGGTGGTCAAGGTTATCCCGCAGTTGATGCACCACCAGCACCTGGCGTTTGCAGTCGTCAGCAAGGAGAATGGATCCCTCACAGTTCAGTTTGAAAGTTCTGCAACAATAAGGATATTCATCGTACAGCAAAAAAAGCAAGTGAAGCTCATTCGTACAGCAGAAATTCAAATGGAGCTTATTCGTACAGCAAAAAAGCATGTGGGGCTTATTTGTGCAGCAGAAATTCAAGTGGGGCTTATTCGTACAGCAAAAAAGCAAGTGGAGCTCATTTGTACAGCAGAAATTCAAATGGAGCTTATTCGTACAGCAGAAATTCAAATGGAGCTAATTCGTACAGCAGAAATTCAAATTGTGGTTATTCGTACAGCAAAAAAGCAAGTGGGGCTTATTCATGCAGCAGAAATTCAAATGGAGCTTATTCGTACAGCAGAAATTCAAATGGAGCTTATGCGAACAGCAGAAATTCAAATGGAGCTAATTCGTACAGCAAAAAAAGCAAGTGGGGCTTATTCGTACAGCAGCAATTCAAATGGTGCTTATTTGTACAGCAGAAATTCAAATGTAGCTTATTCGTACAGCAGCAATTCTAATGGAGCTCCTCAGTGTATGTAGAACGAAAGCCAACACCCTGGACCTTCCTCCATACTGCCTGGGCCCAATGGAAGGCACACCCTTCTACATGGACATTAGCCAACACCTTTCGAACGCCTTCTCAAATACATGTCACACATAAAGCATTTTACTTGCATGATTCAACCAATATTAACCGTAACCAAAACAGCCGCAGCACTAACCATGTAAGAGTCAAGAAATGTACCTTTTTCTAAGTCTGTCACAATTGTCTGAACCTGGGCCTCCTGAGACAAAGACCTCTTAAGAGCTTTGAACACTCGCTTGTAATCCTTCTACCTCCTCCGGCTCATCAAACAAAAGGCAAGGGGCACCTGCTTCATGCAGTCACCTGACTTGATGAAGCCATGCAAACTCAGCAGTTGGGTGATAAGATGTCGAACGACTTTTAAGGTGACATCGACATACCATGTCATGGCTGAGGACAGGATAGCCAGCTGGTGCGGTTCCTCTTGTTACTAGGTAGTCTTTTCACTCTCCCTTTGCACTTTTCCCCCTGTGGGAATGGGAGTAGAATAGGCCCACTGTATCCTCCTGCATGTCGTAAGAGGCGACTAATAGGGAGCATCTTATAACACATGAGTGTTGGTGTGCCATAAACCCTGTTCTTACCTTACCTTTCCAATCTTGCAGGCTCATATTTTAAGCTGTATGAGCTCTCACTTTGTGTTTTTGTAATCACAACTTGCATTTTCTTTCTGCTTTGTTTTGATTGGCTGTCTATCAATTGCATTTGTGGGTTGCCTGACCTGAACTCCAGTGACCTTACCCTGACAATGAGGACATACTGGTGCCCTTCTTGGTACCTCATCAATCCCCCTATGGGTCTGGGGATAGAATAGGCCCACTGTATCCTCCTGCATGTTGTAAGAGGCGGCTAATAGATGGCACCCTGTTGGCTTGGCCGTGGGTTGCGACTCTTGTCGGTGGACAATGGGATCCAAGTGGTTGAGTGGAGCGGTCCATTTGAGGGCCTCATCTGCAACATACCTCTCTGGCCCGGATTTTGCCTAGACGAGAGGCTGGAATGGCCTGGTCCAGTCAACTGCCGTAGGATAACCGTTTTCCATTTTTATCTTTTCCATTTTCATTTATCCTAGAAGGCGGCTGCTTAATCAGGTCAATCTTATCTATTAACCTTTCTTGGCACCGTATAACACATGAGTGATGGTGTGCTGTTAAACCCTATACTTACCTTACCTTACCTTGGTACCTCATCAAATTCACAATTGGGGTTGGGGCATGTTGTCTCCCTTTTGTTCTGCAAATTTTGTCGTCTATAGGGTCGGTGATTTGGTCATTTTCTTTTCTTTACTCCTTTGCAACTTCTTCAATGACATTCGATAGCCAGCTGTGTTTGTATCTGAGCTGACATAGTTCAGGATCCTGGGCGATATATTTAACTTTGGTTTGCTTTTCTTCTGGAAGGTGGCGCATCCAACTGTCTGGTTTTAAGTGGGCTTGCTGTTGGAGAACACCTATGTTGTCCATGCCAAGGAAGATAACCATAGTAACAACAGAACTTGGTCATTATCAAACTCTCCAAGTATATCTCCTTCGAGGTTCAGAGATTTATGTCTGGCAATTCTCTTAGCCAGGCTTTAAGAGTTTGTTACAAGCCAAACAGAGCACTCTTACCCAATCCTCCCAAAGACATGCTGCTACTGGTGAGGCTATAAAGCAGTATCATTTACCTTAAATGATATGGTAGTATGCTTATTGGAGCAGTCATGTACATTGGTGATTCTGCTGCCATACAAAGTTCAGTTTCTAATGAATCTTCTGCATCTGTCATTTGAGCTGTACCAGCCAAAAAAAATCCTTAATACTGGATTGCAATGGCTTATGTACTCACTCGTACTCAAAGTCATCAGTTGTTCAAGATCTCTTTCATTGGAGAGGGCTATAGTTTGCTGCCTGATTAAAACATGTTCACTAAACCCTAGCTCATATGCAATTGCTGCCCCCTTGTGGGTCAGGGGGTAGAATAGGCCCACTGTATCCTCCTGCATGTCGTAAGAGGCGACTAAGAGGCTTGAATGGCCTGGTCCAGTCAATTGGGTGCCCTTGCCCTTGGATACTATTTGCATTTTTATCTTTTTCAACATCATCCACTTGTATGTCCCTCTTTTTTCCATTTATCTTAGAAGCCGGCTGCTTAATCAGGTCAAACTTATCTATTAATCCTTCTAGGCGCCATATAACACATATGTGTTTGTGCGCCATTAAACTCACTCACTCTTATATGCAATTGCTGACATTTCACTTATCGACAACCTACTAATGTCAGCTCCCAGTGTTTCCATGGACAGTATAATAACATGCTTGGTATGAGTGCACAAGTGTGTAACTTGTGGAGCTTTCAGTTTCTTTCTGGGATGACTTGGATCATCTTGGCTTGTACTAGGAACAGGTTGGTCAATTTCCACTTGCTCTACATATTTTGTGCATTGCAAACAAAATTTTCTGGAAACAATTGTCTACAGTTCTATATGGCAAGGTTCACACAGTTTCTCCTTGAAGCATTTTCTTACTCAATTTGAATGTACAAGTTTGGTGGTTTGATCACGTCTCATCATCTTCTTACAGAGAGTGCAGTTCATTTGACACACATTGATGCTGGAACATAGTGCCTGCGAAGATATAAGCATATGACTTTATTACATTTTATGTCCATAACATGTTTGTTTACCAGTTGTTCATTAAAGACTATCTTTCTCAAAGAGGAACTGATATATGAATATATCCATACTCAATACAACCAAATTCCAAGTAACGATCAACAGAGATTATCAATTTGTAACTGTCCACACGCCTCCATAATATTTGGCTTTTCATTTTACATTGCATTGAAATTGCTTGTTTGAATACCTTTTATGTGGTAGGATTCATCGCATATAGCATGACCCATTTTACTACTAGGTCACATAATTTAAAGCAATGTGGGACAGTAACCAAATATATATTATGTCAAGACTAAAAAAACAAACAAAGACCAACTCCACTATTTATTGACAACTATTTAACAAAAAACATGAGTAAACATAACTAAACCGTGAACTCTCCAGCTAAAAACTTTTCCATGACACAAGTGGCTAGCACCAACATGTTAGAAAACACACAAAAACTAAGGCATTTTTAAGGCCCTGCTGGTTTTTTTCTTACTCTTAACAGTTGGCAGATTCTTCTCAGGAGTCAGGTCCTGTACAAGAACCTGACAACTGGAGAGAGACTCCATTTGTGCTGTTTAAGGGGGTGGAAGGAAGTAGAAGTATACACTTCCTTCTGGGGTGAAGGAAAAACTACCCTTCTTTTCCTCTCCCTTCCAACAGGTTCATTGGTTTTCTCCAATGAAACATTTGTATCGCCAATAGGGAGCAATGGTCTGCTGGACAACACATTGTCCACCAACGACTCGGTGCCCCCTATATGAGCCCTCCTTCTCTCAGGATCTTCTAGATAAACAAGGGCCCTCAATCCATCTTTTCCAACGTAGCCACCTTTGACCATATTGCCTTCTTTGTTCTGTCCATTGCCCGTGTGGTGCGCTGGCAATCAAGCCTTTGTATCTCTCGTTCTGTCCATCGCCCGTGTGGTGCGCTGACAATCAAGCCTCTGTATCTCTCGTTCTGTCCATTGCCCGTGTGGTGCGCTGACAATCAAGCCTCTGTATCTCTCGTTCTGTCCATCACCCGTGTGGTGCGCTGGCAATCAAGCATCTGTATTTCTCACTCTGATAAATTTCCCCTGTTTGTGAATTGGCAACAGCCATGGCTTCTCCTAGCTGGATCTGTGGAACAGTGAAATGATATTAAGCTACTTTGCCATTGACATTATATATCATGCTACTTGTGATTACTGGAGCTAGCATCATACCAATACCTGTGTGGGGCTGATGGCATGGGTATCTCTGGTGACAGTGGCCTAGATTGTTCCTGGTCTGAACAACCACTCACAAACACACAAACAATTAGTTGTTTTTTTTATCTTATATCAAGCAAATACATTGTAGACTTAGATACACTGTACACCTGTAACATAAATGGTATAATGGAAGTTAATTGTTTACTTGATAATTATTTAGGAGGCAAATACCTTCAAGGTTGAAGTGACTGATGCCAGGGGAAAAGGGAAGAAAGTTGCCATCTGCACACCATGAATCATAAAACTTGTATAATTAAACTGTTTTGGCAAAAAAGGCATAATTAGTTTTAAAAAGCAGATGACAATGGTTTAATTGCTACCCTTCAACAATACTAGCTCCCATTGAGCCTGGGGCTTCAATTGGTAACACTGTGCACAATCAAAATGTCTACCAAATACCCTTCATCATTTTAATATTGCTTAACCAATGTTCATGCATAGAGTTCATGCTCTCAACTTTGGTATGTACTTACTACCTCGTCTTCAGTGCTGACCTCTAGTGGACCCACCTGATCCACGACAAGGACCATCAGTTCTAAATAGTGTTTGATATGGACCTCTTTCTTCTTTCAGAGTACATGTTGGTTATAATACTGCATGTGGTGCTCTCTCAACTCCCCGTCTTGTAGCTGGCCAATGAGTAATTCAATTTGGGATCCTATAGTCTGGCTCTGAAGTGAATTATATTGGTTTTTCTCAGTCATAGTGACACAAACAGGCTGTTGAAGTGTAGGGTCATTAGGTGGAGCTTGACACAAAAGTTGATCCAGCACCCTGTAGTCCCTCTTGCGGTTGGCTGATTCTGTGAAGTGACACAGTCGGGGATCCAATTTGATCCCTGATATAGAGGTGAGAGAATGTTCATAGCCACATATGTGATCACTCTCCCTCGGTGCAATCCTCCACTCTTCGATAGTATCAGCAAGATCAATAGTTTTGGAGTGTTGCTCCTTCTCATGGAGTCCAAGGACATCGTAATAATTGGACCTGATGGAGTCTAGTCTTTCCACCTGATGACCTGCTGCCACAACTCATCAGTGGCTACACCCTTCCTTATCCGCCGCAAAACCTCATGGTTCTCTTCACCAAGGATAAAATCAAATCCTTGGCCAGATGACATTGACCCAGACTTTGACACTGAGGTGTTCTTGGCAACAAAATCAGCAATTTCTGTCGGAAGTACTGAATCGAAAAAAGACTCTTGGTATTTCGGGTGGTGTCTGCCATGAAATAGTTCTTTTGTCATAAATCTTGCTGAGCAGACCAATTCATGGTTGTTTCCCCTGATGCCCATTCTGAAATTGATGATGCTTTGGGAATAATGGCACACCATTTCAAACATGTAAGCATAGTTTGAGGACTTCTTACACTGTTCAGGACCAAAATGGCTCAGAAAGTCTTCGGATGTCCGCTGAACCTTGTTCGCTAATGACTCCCGGAGGTAGGACAGCACTAGCTCTCTCAGGGTGGCCATGTGGAAGACTGTGAGAAGCTGGCATGTCTTATGGTTATCGTAGTATTTCTTTGCTGATTGTTGGGCAGCCTCTGTCCTCCATCCCATCCAAATAGCAAGGTCTTTCTCGAAATACTTCATGAGATTCATCTCATAGTGTCCATCCGTAACAAGTGGCACAACCCAGTAGAATTCATGTATTTGAGGAACTTCTTCAACACCTTGGTGATTTTCTGGAACATGTTTCACGGTGTTTGTGGTCGTGTGATGAAGACAAGACGTCAATTGAATAGTTACTGGAAAACAGATCTTTATTTCTGAATGTGGGTGTACGGATTCCATATCCCGCAAGTCCGAATATAAATTGCAAAAACTATGGTATGGAGTGACTCTGGTTATGTCCAGAGGCTACTGCTGAGCTTGAATTCCAGACTGCTACATGCCGTACAGAGTTGGCCTTCCAACTTGGTCCGTACGACGGTGATTGTATCGTTGCCCGAATTGCGAGTGTGTTTTAAACATCTGCTAATGTGGATGTATTTATACAAGTGTGGCGTCGCCAGCAAGCGTGGAGGTTTCTGATTGGGCGACAGCAGCTACAAAGGGGCTTGCCTGCAAGTATGGGCAGATACTTGAGTTGGATCTAGGGAATTGATATTTATTGGCAACGTATGGTCAGGTAACTAATTAAGATCACATTTGGTAATAATAAAATTGTCAGCATGAGTGACGGGACTTAAGATATCAAGGTTTGATACTTGAGGGGCAGGGGATTATGACTCCACACTGGCTGACGACGCTTATTACTATATGAATTACATAAGATAATATAAGTACACATGTAGATGACGCTGACTAAGGTTAATACATATAATCTAATTGATAAGGACGGTCACACATGCCTGATAAAGTCTTCTGTTCCCAGGAATTCACGATTACAGAGTTGACAGATCATATACTCTTGTATCAATTTCTTCGTTTGCCCAAATGGAAGCCCGTCACAGCATACAAATGCCCATTTCCGCTGGTTGCCTACATATCTTGACAAGCGCAAAGAATTTGCCAATAAGACGCAAAATCATTACAATGTTGTTTACCAAGTTGGGGTTAAGAAAAACAGGATCCATGATATGGACCTTGTATGGCTTGACCAATCGGGAAGAAGATATGTGCCCATATCGGTCATTGAAGGATTTCTTTGCGACAGTTGACTTCTTTACACTGTCCCCTTTAGCCATTGATTTGGTGTTAACTACATCAACCTTAACTGTGGGGACAGCTTTCACAGATCAGGATGAAGTTGGTGGTTTAGTTTCAGTCTGCTTTTACCACAGAAAGGGCATTTATGCTCAGGTCCTGCTGCATATCTTATTGTTAGCCAGCTCTTAAGGAGGTGTATGCAGATATTTGCTGTAAAAATTGTTTATGCCCTGAAAGATAAGAACACTGAGCCACCCTCTTAAGGAGGTGACTGCAGCTTGTTGCTGAAAACCTAAGTAGTATAATGCTAACACTGTGCTGCCATATATGGACATTCCCTAGTCCATCCAGGGAATGTTGTTTTATTGAGTTGTCACATTAAACAACCCCCCCCCCCCCCCCCCCAGTGGGTGCGGGGGTAGAATAGGCCCACTGTATCCTCCTGCATGTCGTAAGAGGCGACTAAAAGGGGGCAACCTGTTGGCCGTGAGTTGCGACTCGTGTCGGTGAACAATGGGATCCAAGTGGTTGAGTGGAGCGGTCCTTTTGAGGGCTTTATCTGCAAGACACTACTCTGGCCCGGATTTGGCCTAGACGAGAGGCTGGAATGGCCTGGTCCAGTCAATCGGCTGGTGGTGAATTGCCCTAGGATACTATTTGCATTTTTATCTTTTTCAACATCATCCACTTGTATGTCCCTCTTTTTTCCATTTATCTTAGAAGGCGGCTGCTTAATCAGGTCAAACTTATCTATTAACCTTTCTAGGCGCCATATGACACATAAGTGTTGGTGTGCCGTTAAACCCTATTCTCACTCACCCACTCCATCTGATCATGTACAGATTGTTAGGCTTCTGTTTTTTCATGGTACTGATGGCTTGTACAGTTCCATAAACTTGGGTTGATCTTGAATACCAGTATCATCTATTGCTTTCAAATCCAAAAATACTTGATCCCCAGACCCTTAAATTAATTTAACATGATTTATTGTAAGTTTTCAACATGAAGTATGTCTAGTTAGTTTTATTCTATCATTGACAATGTCAAAATATCTGTACTGGTAAATTGTGTTTCAGACAATGATGCGCTTAGCCAGAGGTTTGCGAGTTATCACAAGGACCAGGTGTTTGCTTCATATCAAGAGACATTTTGGGGATGACATCCGAGTGCGATTTGCTCCAAGCCCAACTGGCCAATTGCACTTAGGAGGTCTAAGGACAGCATTACTTAACTACCTATTCGCCAAATCCCATGGTGGAAAATTTATCCTCCGAATAGAGAATACAGACCAGGTAACGTCCATTGTGTTTTTATGATTTTTCATTTTTGATCCTGTCTTTCTCAGTTACATACTTTATCTCAATGTTTTGAATAACTTTAAATTCCAGACAAGGATAGTTCCTGGAGCTGTCGAAAAATTAACTTCCATACTGGAATGGGTTGGAATAGAGATTAACGAAGGTAATATATATTTGTCTTTGCTTACAGCTAATTCCAAGCAATAAGCAGTATTCAACTATTATAAAGTGATGTTACAAGGCCTGTTTGTGTTGGTTGTGTAAGGCCCTACTCAAGGTGGTGAGTTTGGTCCCTATGTGCAGTCAGAACGACTTTCAATGTACCAGGATGCTACTGATACATTATTGCAAGTAAGCTTATATCATAAAAAATGATGCATCTCAAATTCAACTTACTTATTTTTCATTGGTCTAGCAGAGCAGTCAAAGTCTTTGCTTGTTTCGCAGAAAGGTGCGGCATACAAATGTTTCTGTTCCTCTCGGAGACTGGAGTTACTGAGGCGAGAAGCAGCTAAAAGGGGCGAGGTACCCAAGTATGACAACAGATGTCGCCATCTCACTGAAGATGAACTTAGTCAGAACGTATCAGAGAAAAAGCCACATGTTGTCAGGTTAAAGGTGAGTCTGTTTATTCAGCAGTATTTATCATAGTGATGTAGATGCCATAGACACTAATGAAACAGCAGAGGGTCATTCAGCACAAGGCTTGTTTTCTATGTGATACTGTAGTATGGCTTTCAGTGGTTGATGACCCCATCCAATTTCCATTAGAACAGTTGATAGGTAGTAACATGCTGCCCATGCTCCTGTTAAATAATTCCCGCTGATCAACCAACTCCGTTAGCTTGTTTGTGAGCTCATGACTCTAACTGTCAGCCTGGCTATGCTCTTTCTTTAAGAAGAAAATGATGATTCCAGTTGGAACATATGGAGGAGCCTTGGCAAGACTTGGTTTATGGGCCAATCCATTATGATGTGGCAGCTAATGAAGGTGACCCAGTAAGACTCATGTCACTTTGATCTGTTGATATCATCCATTAAGTCCTCCTAAAATGTGGTTCAAATTTACCAGCGATATAGCGGAGGCATCCATATTAAAGCTGTGATGAGCACTTGTATCTGGGTTTGTGTGAGGGCAGATACTGATGAAAACAGATGGCTTTCCGACATACCACCTGGCCAATGTGGTGGATGATCACTGTATGAAGGTGTCACATGTACTAAGGGGTGTGGTGAGTTTCTCTCTACTAGGGTTTGTCACTACCAATAGTGCAAAATGCTATTCGTCTATGAGCACGATTTGTTATTTGTAATTTTTCTACGTTATTATGTAGACTTAAGTTATGTCGTCATGCAATCATCTTGCCAATTTCACATTTTATTTGTATTCAGCAGATTCACAAAATGCATATCACTATTTATGTGATTCAATTGTATGTAGTTGACTTTGGCGCTTAATTTAGCCCGAATCAAGTACAGTGCACAGTACCGTATATAACCAACCCATATATGGTGAAATGTGGTTGATCACAGAATGACAAAGCGTTACTGTGTAAGACAGGAGTGGCAAGTGTCCACAGCCAAGCATGTGTTGCTCTACAGGGCGTTTGGTTGGAGTCCTCCACAATTTGCACACCTCCCCCTCCTTCTCAATAAGTGAGTTGCATCACCATATTAGCTTCTATTCTGTCTGTATTCTCATTCATTATTGCCTGATAGGCTGATATCTGAGACACTTTGGTGAATGGAGCTTGTGTGTTGGTGTAGGGATGGCAAGAAGCTATCAAAGCGCCAGAATGATGTCCACGTAGAGTCATACAAAGTAATTCGTTATCCACTCGTGCAGATAAGAAGATCTTATTTTTGATCCCCATTCATTATTCATTAATTTAAGATCCAATTGTTTTAAAATCCAAATTTTTTTAAATTGTTTCAGTTTTTATCAATTTTTTTGTTTCCTGGTTTTGTTCTGTGTTTGAAACATTCTGTATATTCACTTACGGCACCTTGGTAATGCTTTATTTCCTTCAAGGACCTGGGATACATGTCTGAATCTGTGCTGAGTTTACTCACCACTACAGGGGCTGGGTTCACAGTGAGGGATCCGTCAAGATTTACTCTTCCACAGCTCATTCAACATGTGGGTTTTCCATCTTATTAAGCCTGCACTGCCTATAGATTCATACAGTTCTACTGTATGCATTAAACTGTATTAGTATGCATAGAAATTCACCAAATAATTTCAGTAATAATAGTTCACATGTGTCAGTCATGCAACCTCAGTTTGACTGTCGGGAAATAATATTAGGTCAATTAATTTGAAACCTGCTACTCTTTGATTTCAGTTTGATTTGAAGAAGGTTAGTACTCATTCATCTAGGGTTGATTTTGAGAGGCTCCCAGAAATAAACCGCTGTCATTTACAAGAGAAGTTGAGGGACCCTGATGAAAGAAAAAAGTTAAGAATTGAGCTCCGTGATTTGCTAACTCATCCTGGTGCAAGGTGAATGCACTTTGTATATTTACTGTAATAGATTTCCCTTTGAAGTATGAATAACAATGTTTCAATAGCTAGAAAATAATAATAGTGGGTATGATCATTTGTTTTCAGTTCACAGCCAAGCAAGTTTTCTTAATTGTCATGTCTTTTGTTCACACATTGTTAGCTTCATTGACTTGTTAACATGATTCACAGATGTTCTATAAATAGCCAAGTTGAAGATGACTACTTAGACAGAATATTGGATTGGTCTGTGGTATGTTCTGTAAAAACAAATAAAGGAATTTCTTTTCGGTGGAGATTTGTAAGAATGATTAATGGCTTGGAATGCTTGTCTGTATGGTATCTGATTTGTATATTAACCAATAAACTGCTTGCATTCCAGGAGAGAATAACTATGGTGACAGATCTTCAGAACCCCAAGTTTGACTTTCTCTGGCATGCCCCATCCAAGGAAGATCTGATTGGCCTTAATGGCAACCAAGATGCATCAAACAGAATATCTTCCACCCTGACAACTGTTGCAAACTTGCCAGATGATGATGTCAAAGAGACAGTGGTACTAGATGCTCTCAAATGCTGCTGCAAAGTAAATGGGTGGAAATTCAGCCACTACATGAAGACATTACGAACAGCTTTAAGCGGATTAAAGGTTAGTGTGGTCAAAAGTACTTCTGTCTTGTATCAAACTGATGAATACTTTTGACTAATATTTTAAAAGAATGTTAAATGAACATTATATCAATAATCAATATGCATTTGCAATTCATTCTTACAAAACCCATTTCCAGGTTGGTTATTGTTCTGATGATAATGAATACAGCAATTTTCCATGCTTTCAGAGATTATTTTTTTCATCTAGATTGCCATGATTTCTGTGCTTGTAGGAGGGGCCCTCAATAGCGGAAATGATATCCATCCTTGGAAAGTCAACGACAATATCTAGACTTCAAGTAGCACTCAATTTCATTAACTCGCATTGTGATAGTTGAATTTGATAAAGTATTGATATCACTTGGTTTGTTTATTCTCATGCCCAAATAATGTAGATGACAAATCCTCATCAACTCCCCACTGGTGAAACAGTTATAAAAATTTAAGAAGAAAAAATATTATTTGGTCTCTGCAGCATACTTACGACTTCACTGTATGAAGATGTGAGACAAAACAGGCAAATGAGAGCAGGTCGTAATCATTTGTAAGAAATGTAGGATTTAAACAAAAAAATGTCACCACATAAATAGGTTAAACACTTTTATTATATGTCAACATCACAACATAGTGGCATCACCACACCAGGCAGAATGCAGCCATTTGCATTTTGCAAATATTGACCACAAAAGACAAACACAAATGCTCTAGGTAGCATACTGGTAATTAATGCCCTACCTAAAAATGAAATGGCATCCAATTTGCAATGCAAGTCATTGCACATTGCTATAATTATTTTGGCCTTGACATAAAGCGACATATCTTGCTTGAGACATGGTTCAAACAGTCAAACATATTTTAGCTGGGATACTGCTATGGCCAAAAGGCCAATCAACACCAACTATTATTCCCCATTAACATGTCTACAGTTTGTAATATCTTCACTGTACTTTCTTCCTCACCAATGTTCGGATTAAATATAGAGTTACATCTGTTATAACGTCTCTTGGACAGTTTCACTGCAGTTTTGCATAGTATATGGCTATTGACCCAGTACTTCAGGGATTTCTGTCACAGTTTCTGTTAGATGATCAGAATTTGGCCATGTAAATGTCACCCTTAATGGTGGTGACAAGATGGGGAGACACATCACAACCGTAATAGTTCCTGATCTTCAGCGATCCCCGACATACTGCTACGATCTGTGCTAGGTGGTCATCGTGAACTTGATCTACATATTCCAGGTCCAGGCGCTGTAACATGGGCACGTATGTTGTCGAGCGGGAAGGAAGCACAAACTCGTCCATCTCCTAGGCATACACAGAACAGAAGCAGGTTGTCCAGTATGTACCAAAAGGATCAAACACTTCACCAATAATCCTGTCAATAAAACACCAGGACATGATTAAAGGCAGCCATGAACTAAAAAAGCAGTGGCAAGAGAGATCGCAATCATCATGTACAGTACCTCATCAGATGAATCGTCCTCGTGGTCCTGGTGTAAGCTCATCCTCTTCTCAAGCAGTTTGTACTTCAGGATTTTCTGTGATCTAACCCATGTTTTATGATCTGCAATATGATGTGTGGTAAGTCCATATCTAACCAATATAAGCTTTAACAGTGTCCACAAATAAATACGCCAGATAACCTGTCTGGATATAATTGTGGAAACCAGCTAGAAACAAGATCAGTACATCAAATGAAATCAGTTTTGTTGTGTTTTGGGTTCAATACGATGTCTCCGAGTCACCTGCGTCTCCATCAACACAGACCAGTGAAAGAAAAGATTGAGGTCCTTAAGTAACTCACCAGATATAATAGGTACAAATGGTTCGCTGGTGACCTGCTTCAGGCCAGCCAAGTTAAGATGCCTGAGCTGAGAACAAAACTGCATCACTGCCAATATCCCGACATCTGTCACGTCTGTAAAGGTGTGAATAGTAGATAAGAATCTTTATGAGCTCACTGTCTGCAATACTTAAGATGATTATGCTCATCAATTATGCAATGAATCCCGTTTTTACTGTCAGGAATGCTATGAACTGTAGATAAGTCGTGAAGTAAAAGATGCCATCACCTGATAAAGACAAAATACATATATTATGGAAATTATCAACATACCAATATTCCAGCTGATGTCAAAATTTGTAAGTTTATTCATCTTCATGGCAAGGAAGACAAGAACTTCATCATCCACAGTGTTGACAGAGGAGAGGTCGAGGTGCGTGATATTAGGGGAGCCACATGCCAGATTCCGTAGTCCCCGGCTACTGATAGGACACTGCCTCAGTGATAGATTTCTCAGCTTTGTACAAGCAGAGGCCATGTTGTCCAAACCGTCATCTGAGACCTCCTCACAGCAATCAAGATGAAGTTCTTCTATCTACAGTACATAATCAGTTGCTATATGTAAGCAACACAGCTTCAGTCATATTGAGACAAAGCATGAAGAATAATGATGATCACCAAATTGGGGGTCACTGCAGGTATTAATACCATGCTTATCTGACCACAACAACAAGCTCTTACTATTTGAGTCACCTGCTATTTAAAGCAATACATTTGACCTGCTGAAGATATGAAGTGGGGTGACTTGGTAGGGTTAATGGAAACAAGTGTTTACTGAGAAGCTGTAACACATGACACTCTAACCACAAAATGAAATAACTCAGAACTGGGATCATGAACACCAAGATAGTGTTCTGACCTGAGCATGGCAGTGTCTGGCGATGGCATGTAGGGTCACATCTGTGACACTTGTCTCAGACAAGTTAAGGGAAGTGACCTCGCCCCGCTGAATGACAGGCAACACAGCAGAATCTTCGACAAAAGCCACACCTGCACAGCCAATGTGATGTCTCTTACATTGATGCAAAATCTTCATTTGACCTTCTCTTGAAATTTTGACAAAATGTTTTCATTTTTTATTCTCCCATCATAGTCAACAAAAAGCAGTTTTATTGTATTGAATTGAAAAAAACCCATGTAAACCAATTTATTTTAGAACATAACAATTTGTTGTTCAGCTATACATAAAACATAAATGCAGAACCTATAAACCACAACCACAATTTTAAAAAAACAGCTTCTTAAATTCCTACCCCTTATTTGAAGTGATTTAAGCTTTGTGCACTGCAACGTCACTTCCCGTAGTTTCTGTGTGCTGATAGCTTCACTTCCCTCCTGCACAAACACCACATGCAAGAAATTCAACCTCTGCCTACAACTGCAAACCATGTCATTATTGTACAATTTCATATTTTGATCACTGGACTTGATGTCTACCAAACAGAAATTGGTCACAGATGCTAAGTACTTACAAGACAGAGATGGGTGATCCCTGGTGACAAGTTAGCGATGTCATTAAGTGCACCTATCTCCCCAGCAGCCCACCAGATACACAACTTCTCCAGTCTCCGTTGAGACTTTATGAAAAACTTCCAACAGTTATGACTGACAATGCTGCCACATGGAAATAATTGTCCATAATAATCACTGAGTTCAAATGAAAGCAACTGAGGTGTGTAAATCTGCATCAATATGGTTGATTCTTCGACTCTATTTGGTGTACATGAATCATCTGTCTGTGTTTTGTTAGGTTCATCTGTTGTGTTATTGTTTGATCTGGCATCTACAAACACATCAAGCTCATCAGTAAGCGAGAATTCACCAGGGAGAACTTCAGCCGACTCTGAACTTGTTGCTTGGTCACAAGTATCATTCAATGAAGTAGAAGAATCATTGTCGCCATGGCAGCTGCTTAGAGACAGACATGGAGCAGCAGCAGCAGCCTCGTTTGAGGCAGAAATAGTCACTACACCTAGTAAATCACTCAATGGTGCAGTCATGTGGGCATCAACTAATTCAATATCTTCAATCCCAAGTTCACCATCATGCAGTGAGGAAGATAAACATGGAATGGATGTCACAACATCATTACAGTCATCACAGTTACTTGATATGGGGAACTTAGAGTCATCTCTACCACAAGACAACAGACGTTGTCTTTCTGGACGGCATTCCGATTTTGTATTTCCAATCGACACAGCAAGACTGGCTTCCAAATCCCCGTTTGTGAGATCAACAAGATGAAGTGACTCATTCAATAAACTACAAAGCAGATCAGAAGAGGCTGCTTCTTCACTCTCCTGGACCAACACAATATCACCTGATGTCCTAAGATCTGCTGCAAGCTTATCTGATTCCACGGTGTCTTGCACATCACCCAAGCCATCAATGGGAACAGACTCTGAGTGTGATTCAGGGCTTGTGCTTGGAATAACGTTTCTGTTTGTCAAATGTTCCACAGGTGTTTCAAACTGGCTCTGATCAGTCCAGCATTGTTTGTACACTGCCTGGCTCAGCAATTGGCAGACTTCACCATGGTCTGATGGACCTGGCACTGGGATGAATGTGTTACTGGTGAGAAAATCAAAGCCACTCAAATAAATCAGAGCCATATGGTCCACCTGAAACCAGAGAACGGGCCTGTGTAAAACAATGAGCTCAAACTTTAATTTTAAAAACTTCAGAAAATTCTTTTCTCAAATAGAAGCCACATAATATATCTGGTAACATGAAAGTGTATTCAAAGTTACCCACACCAGTGAAAGTAAGATTGACCGATTCCAGTGAAGGTCCACACAGCGTCACAATGTTATGCACAGCAACACTGGTCAACTGTCGACAGCCTGATAAATCGACAGAGCTCAACTGGCATCTATATGCTCCATGTTCCTACACACCAATTGTATAAGGAGACACCATCAACAGGGTGACCGAATTTTTCACTATTTATTGAAACAGACTGTATGAAAATGGAGACATATACCGTGGGTCTTGAAGTTTGGGTTTCCCTATCAACTAAGAAGGCAGCATCAGTTATATTCCAGCACAAGGATACGTCAAGATGCTTAAGTAATCCACAGCTATTGAGCACAACCTATTCAGCACAACAATTAGCATGGTTTTGATACACATATACCAGTCATATTTGTAATGGTCGATGGTATTACAGGTGTTTAGTGGTTGGGTGTATTGTATGAAGACAATGGGAAGCAGGTAATGAGGGTTGGATAGGTGGTGCATGTACACATGTTACACCAGTCAAATAAGTGAATAAATTGCCACAAAGCTTTTCCATTAACAGTTAATCGATCAATGTGACATATAACAGGTTACGACATGATGTTCACTCAAGTCTCAAGGCATTTACCTGAACTCCATCATCGTAGAGTTTGTTACAACTCTGTAAGATCATTGAAGTTACTGTTGGTGCAAGAAGAACAAAAAGTTTGAGTGATACGGGTCGCACCAGAGCCTCACACCCAGTCAAGTCCAATGCTTCCAATTTCCTACAGCTGATAAACAATATACCACAGTAATATAACAATATCAATAAAGGAATAGTGGAAATACAGCAATTAAAAAAAAACAGCAATTAATATACAAGCATGATGAAAAATATCAATTGAACTCAATATGCATATTGCACAACAAAGTACTAATCTTTGGGTATGCAGAAAACAGTCCAAACACTTTTACCATTAAACATTATGAAGGCAAGTGAAAAATCTATTTTAACCCACAAAAACTTGTCAAATAGAACATGCCATGGGATGGCAGCTTTTAATATATGGACATACACTGTGAGATCTTAACAATGTGCATGCCCTCGAAACATTTCCATATCTTGCTTTATAAATCAATTTGCCTGTCATTGCTCCATCAGCTTTTATAATACATTCAGCAACCATGACACACCAGTATTACTCACCTGCTAAGTGTGTGATGTAAACCATTCAGGGTAACTTGATGGCAATTAGCAAGTTTAAGTGTACGGATGTGAGGTGCTACAAGTGCCCTGAGCAAGTCATCTGTGAGCCTCAGGGGGTAATACTCCACTATGTAGCTGAGAAGACCAGAAGATACTGCTGTATAGTGATGTGAGGTGAGGCATTGGCACACATGCTTAGCCAACTCATTGCTGGTTTCATGACCTAGATCCAGTAGGGTCTGAACAGTGACCAATCTGGATATTGCTTCCAGGGATAATACTACAGGAGTATCCATAGTCTGTCTTCACTTGACAAACATGATCTGTATAACAGAAACTGTTGACTGTTGTACATTTATCAGAGATATTTACAGAGTAAATAATTTATTTGAAACACTTTGGACGAAGGTAACCCGACTCAGGGCCTTATCACTCCTGATTGCAAAAGTTGCTGGACTTTCTTAAACATTATTGTTTTCATACAGTTATAAAGCTTTGACACAATAAAATCTATAGTACAGTTTGGTGTATAGGTCACACCCTCTTCTTTTGCCTTGAAATTTGTATTAATGGAAAATTACATGGGTCATAACTTTGCCATAAAGATCATATGCTTTAAACTCCCTCCCTCCTGACAACTACTCATAGTCCTATCGGCTTTGACTATTGACTACAGTCTCTCTCAAGTCCATAGGCCACTGCAGCGAAAATGGATTCCTATATTTAATGGCAGAGCATCTCCATTTGATCTTGTGTAACAAACGTTTGTCATCGTGTTGGTTCTCAATGCGTACATCACGTGTGAATCATTGCACAATCGTTTTTTGACAACAGAACAAATAGGTAATGTCCACTTCTGCCATGGTATGGTAAACATTGAATCTTTGATGGAAATATATCGTCAAAGTAAAGTGCAAGCAAGCAAGCTTTTACACGTACAGGACGTGTAGGTAGATGTTATAATGATATGATACGTCCGTGCATGGCTAGCAAGCTTTGAGCTATTTCAGGTGTAGCCCTACATGGCTACAAGACGCACGAGTAGACATACCAGTAGGCAGTAGGCTATATTTATTTTACCGTCCGACCAGGGCTATTTCAATTGTAGTTATAAACATTAACATGGAAACCTTTCGATTGATGTATCATACATTAATGTCAGTTTACTAGAAGTATTATTTTGAACGAATATGAAACATTGATGAATTCCATCGTGGCACATGGGCGAGCCATTTTCGGTGGCATCGCTTGACCAACATAGTAATGGAATTCCATTTCAGTCCTCGACTTCATTATCGCTCAGTGTCTCGGTCATTGCCCAAATACGTTAAAACGTTAGTGTTTGAAAACGTTTAAACAATGACATCAGTACATAACACTAGACTTAATTTTATAATATAGACATGATCATATGTAGAGCTTGTATTCTGGGATTGATGTTTAGTTGTCACCTAGTCGATGCTTTTAAGTTTTATCCAGTAATAAAACAATTTCGAGCATAGTATGCTGTCAGTAGATCATAACGGCTTAATTTGATAAAGATCGTTGCGTTCCATCAAGCGATATGATCGACCTAATCAGCTAATGATCATAGCAAATTTTTCAGTATATCATGAAGCAACTTTACTCAATAGTTTTCGCCTGCGGATTCGACGACAACCCGCAATGATTATCATCTATGGTTCAAGCGCACTTGCATTCATCCATCCTACCCCAAACTGATACCTCCCCCAGGACAACCAGCCTACCAGGACTGCACGAGAGCATGTAGACTCCCAGGGGCAGGCTCGCCCACATCTGCCTAAGGGATTCCGCTGGGTAATCAGGGTATGACGCATGTGAGGCATTTCAGGACCCTACATACTTTTTAGATAACAGGAGGCCAGCTACCTAATTCATTCTGCCACTACGATAAACTGATGGGAGATTCTGTGAGTGTCCATATTGTAGCTTATACACGTTCACTGATAATCATCTTTTAAAGGAGCTATAAATGTCTACTTTGGGGGTCACCCTAGAATCGTCTTTCAGTATATTTGTCCATTTTGACATACAATGCACTTTTAATATATAATAATTGCCTGGTTTATGGCTACTACAGGAGAGGTCATAGGTCAATTTGGGAATCCCATTGGTTGCACTTTGTATTCTGTGGTCCAGTACACATAAATCTGAGACTCACATAATCTCTTATTTTATGTACAGTATAGACTTACATATCTACATTCATATACAAATATATATATCAGGATATCTGCTATAGAATAAATAAAAGTTTGAAGATATATAAATGAAAATCAACTACCTTGATACAATGCAAATATATTTGGTTTGCATCATAGGAATACCTCACAGGATCAGCCACATCTCAAGGTTATTTGAATAAAACATCAATAGTAAACCATTGCCTATGTATAAATACTAGTTTAATATCATTTAAGGTCAAACAATTATTCCAGAAACCAGAGGACTATTATCATCAATGGGATGGTGCCAAAATCCAAAGATTGTTCTGAGGATAAGATTAATATTGACCTGATGATATAGAAGATGTCTAGGTTCAGATGTATGTGCCAACCTGTAGTTGTATTGGTTAATTAAAACAACCAAAACAGTTTGTAAAACATAGTTTAACACAAGGAGTCATAATTGGACATCTGTTAAAACAACAGTTAATAAAGTTAATTTACTGCTAACATTGCCCATTCACAGTAACAAAAAAGATGTTAATCCACAGAGCCAATAGTTATGACAAAGTTGCTCAACAGTTGTAATGGAATCTAGTCTAGGTTAACATCATCAATGAGATTATCAGTTCTAAACATAGGTGACAAATTATGATGTCTCTGTGTTCTTGTGGAGAATTCACCCTCTGGCAGAGGCACTTTGGCCAACATTAAGAACTTTCTTCACAGAGTCAACAACATTATGCAGTTGAGGTAGTGCATTCTGTTCTAAGGTTTTGGCATAGGGCATTGGAACATCAGCACCAGTGACACGGACAATTGGAGCATCCAGATAGTTAAATGCAGGACCTGCAGTAACATCAAATATAAAACAAATGCATAAAAATTGTAATGTTTTGTGTAAGACTAGCAATACACCTCTGTACCAGTAGTTGATAACCATTTGGATGTTTTCTTCCAAATGTAAGTGTCATAGGTGTAATTTTTGTGACACATGAGTCACATTTTTTTTCAATAAAAAGGAGACGCTGACACACGTGAAGCTCATGTAGGATGTTGGGGCTGTTAGTTTAGTTAATGACAAAAATATGCCATCAAAGTGTTATGAACAGAAAGATGGACAAATACATGGAATCCGTAATGGGAAGCAGAAATATCTGCTGAATGGTTGATCTAAACACAATTGGAGGGAGAGTACTATATGTCAAGCTTAACTAATATGAAATATGTCTTGTGTAGTACAGCAGTATATCCATTAAGGATATGGGAGGTTAATAATGGGGAGGCAACTGAATAACCAGGAACAGTTTATCTTAACGAGCAATTGTAGAGAAGAAAGGTGCCACATCAGACATATCAAGGACACTCATTTAAGGGGATGCAGCTCACTTAAACCATGTACCTTATAAGTTAAATTAAAAAGTGGGTACATGTGTAATTTGAAACTGATAACTTTCTTTATGAAAAAACGTGCTATCAAAAAATTCACATAGGGATAGGTGAATGGATGGAGGTAAGGTACATGGTAAGCCGTTCTGAATAGAGTGAGAGAAAAAACTCACTTTCTATAACTTTAGCACAGATCTCTGCTCCAACTCCAAATTGAGGCCAGCCCCCTTCTACCGTGATCAAGTGGTTGGTCTTCATCACAGAATTGATGATTGCTTCACTATCCATGGGGCGTATACTCCTGAGATTTATGACCTCACAATCAATACCATCACTTGCCAACTCCTTGGCAGCTTCAAGGCAGAGTCCCACTGGCTTGGAATGAGACACCAAGGTTATATCTTTGCCTGTAATGCAAAAAATAATAAATATTTACAAAATCATTCATCATTCCATGAACTAATAATTAAGTCAAATATTTTTTAACAATAAGAGGCATTCACAATCAAAATAAACCTTTGAATATGGTCATACCTTCTCTTTCAACTTTTGCTTTTCCAATTGGAATGAGAAAATCTGGAGACAAGGCTTCATCGGACATCTCAAACCCAACACCATACATCAGCTCATTCTCCAAGAACACAACTGCATACAAAATAAAAAAAGTTATTCAAAAAATCATAATCAATGATCCTGGGATCAAATTAAACTGATTAATATTAACTTTGAAGGTTATTGTATATAATACCATAAAAACTAAATTCACTGATACCCTGCAACTTTTGACATTGAAAATCGCAGAATAATGTTTCTTCAGAGGGGAAATGAAATACTTTTTCATGTTCAGTCAAAATGGGTCAACTTGATATCTGGATTAATTTTTAGAGCTATGCAACTTGCATTGCAGCTTCTCTCCATACTCAACAATGCAGGTTTTGATCAATTGTCACACCTACTAACCAAGAAAACTTTTATAGTTGGGACTATTGTTGTAAATTAAAAGAAAGTTGATATTCCAAACTTTTGGTTGAAAAAAATGCATAAGGATTCTTTGCAAGTAGCGAATAGGAAGCGGTTTGGTCAGTGAGAAGTTGACTGACCTGGGTCATCATCACGGATGGCAGATTTGAGGAGACCCTTACAATCCTCAGAGGAGTAAGGAGAGAGGACCTTGAGGCCAGGACATTGTCCGTACCAAGCAGCAAAGCACTGTGAATGCTGAGCCGCTACTCCCACAGCTGCTCCGTTGGGACCTCGAAACACAATGGGTACTGACACCTAAACACATCCACACCTCAACATTGGAACAACAGTATTATATATGAAATTGATGCTGAAAACTATCCCTGTCTGTTTATTGCAGGATGTACCAATATGCACATTAAACAGCAGTAGCCTTGATGCTATCACTATCAGTAAATGGAGCTGACACCAGAAAGCACCATCATAATATCACACGCAGTATGTACTGCTCATTGAAGACTGCATATGTCTGACACATACTGCTCACATACCCAGTAATACCCGAGCAGCATGATGGCTAATAAGTAGTATAGATGTAACAATGCTATATCAAAGAAACTGCACATACAAAAAAATTCCCTAGAGGTTCATCCAATGAATAAGAATAAGGTTGTCTGAATGAGGGGAAATTTACCCTGCCAGCAGACATGTAGTGGGTTTTGGCAGCCGAGTTGATGACATGGTCAATGGCTTGCATAGAGAAGTTGAAGGTCATGAATTCACAAACAGGCCTCACACCTCCCTACAAACACAGAGTGATGCAAGACTTTTACAAATTCTGAAACTTGGTCTAACTTGCTCACAATCACTGCAAAAGGTTTGTCAAAGATACTTAACAAGGCCTACCAGCCATGAGAAAGAAGTGGAGTTACATATGTTCAAAGAAAACGAAGCATGAAACCTACCATGGCTGCTCCAACAGCAATGCCTGCGAATCCCATCTGAAACAGCATTAAGTCCAATATTATACCAAAGTGATTCTGCCAATGAACACCTCAGAATATTTGATGGCTGGAATACTTACAAGTGAACTTGGATTCAGAATGAGCAGCAATTTACAGTTATATGAAAGCATATCTCAGTGATTGGTGTATCTCAGTGATTGGTGTATCTCAGTGATTGATACCTCAGTGATTGGTGTATCTATGATGCGCTTGTCACCATACTTCCTCCACAGACCTCTGCTAACCTAAAAATCAAAGCATACTACAATTGTGGCCAAATGTTATCTGTAACTGATATAAAACTGTTATGACAGAAGGATATATACCTTGTAAGCTCCATCATACTGGGCCACTTCTTCCCCCAAGAGAAAAACGCGATCATCTCGTGCAATCTCTTCATCAAGGGCCATGTTGAGAGCATCTCGAACATTTACCTGTCAGTGCATCATCAAACATGCCTATCATACATCAGACCAAAAATACATACTGATCCAGATTAAGTGTAATCATTTTGGGCAAAACTTGAAAATGATATATTTGAGTGGATAAAAATGTTAGCATGTTAATTTGCCCATTTTTTAAAATTTATTAACAAAGTATAGTTAGTCTGGTTTTGTTTATCAAGGATTTGTTGAGTTAGGCAAATTATTATCACTTGTGTGAAAGTATTTTAACACGATGGTTGATCAAGGAATTATCTTTTTGTAACATAACATTCATTACCTGCTTTCCAGCCACTGCACTTGTGGCACTGAATTTTCTCAGACCATGTACCCGAAAGGCACCCTGAAATCATTCCAAATATTTCATTAACATTTTCACAAAACATAAATCAAGGTGGGACAAGGTGGCCATACATGATGTCTATATTGATGTTCTATGATGACTGAATACTTACAATGGAAAACAATGGTCTAGACCAACCAATCTTATCCATTTTTGGAGTTTAAATGGCCATGGCTGTTAAAATTGAGTGATGAAAGGTACCTTTCTGACTATCAAACGTTTTTAAATATAGAAATCCGTTATTAGATATGAAGCATTTGGTTTACAGACATAACAATTTGCAATTATATTCTCCACATACAGTAACTGGACATAAGTAATTAATCATATAAATTTTACATTTTGCATGATAGTTGTCCAAAATAGGGCCATCATTGGAAAAATGGCTTGGATGCTAGACAACGTGTATAGAAGCCAAACTTCTGACAGCACCAAGGATGACGAGCTTTTCGCAAACAAGCAATAAGACTGACACCACCCTCATCTGCGGTGACTTGAACGTACGGAACACTAATTGGCAAAGACAAAGAGGTTGCTGTCGGTTATCCAGTTCGCGCAGGACAGTTTCCATCACAGAACACACCAAGTTCAGTGAGGGTCAACACAACCTTATTATGTTTGACCATCCAGACTCGACCAAGATAATTTTTAATGCAGCACCATTTGGCAAGAGCAACCTACAGTGTGGATAGAACCATCTACCTACAGCAGAACAATAAGGAGAGCAAGAACTGCTATGGTGGGAACTACGCCTAGATATCGGAGGATATCTCCTCAGTTGACTGGGTTATTCCAATCAACACGGTAGACCTAGAAGAGGCTTAGGACAAGTTTGAGAGACTGCTAGCTACTTCACTGGAAAACAACATCCCAATATTACGTATCACCACCCATATCATAAACAGGAAAAAGTGGATGACCATTGAGGCGGAGGCACCCATACCAGATATATAACAACAGGGCATATAACAACAGATAACTCTCAGATTTCTGATTACATGCAGCAATAAATTTGCGCGCTTGCACGGTCGAGCCACAAGGATTTGTATTGGCCGGTCGGCCGCTATCTTCTATGTATACATAAACCATAAACTTTAAAGGGTTTGTATACATAGTAGATATCGGTTAGCCGGCCAATGCAAATCCCTGTGGGCTGAGCGTGTGATTCTCGGGTCGTCACACAGGGACCATTCATTGCATTTGCATTGTCAACGATCGGAGGGAAATCCCGGGAGAAAATCTCGACATACTGCATGGGAAAAGAAAACATACCACGCTGTACAAAACGAAGCCCCCCAAAAACCTATTGTACAGATTGAAGCTGAATAACATGCCCCGTCGTACAAGTATGAGGCCCGATAAAACCTGTCGCACAAGTCGACAGGGTGAAAAAACATACCCCGTCGCGCGGCACATGTATACTACCTCTATACTTGTACTTGCCCACATTAACTAGTCAAGCAAAAAAGTCATTTGTTATTGTATAAATTCATAATGTGCTACTCATGTCACCAAATTCATGCCAAAACCCTATGTCTACGTAATTGTTTTTCAGTACCTTTTTACTCGGGTAACATGATGCTGTGACCTCATGTACTTTTATTATCTGTGTACTATGTTTCTCTTTTGTTCATTGTCTATCTTTTGTGTTTTTCTTCTTTTATATTATTATTATTATTATCATTATGTCAGGGTGGCTCCAGCAGCAGCGGCTTACCAGCCTTAGTTGGAGTCTCCTTATCAATTGTTTATTGTATATATGTTCAATTGTTAAATAAATTGATCTGAACTATACACTTAAGTGCACCCCGGGGGTTCATCCTACGCCGAGTGGCGAGTACCAAGCTACCAGCAATAAATCGAGCTATCCAATCTAGGCCTGTACAGTTTATTCAAAATAAACATCGGTAACAATTGACTAGTTAGCTAATCGTAATTCAAATCAACATAGATAAATGGGGATACGGTATATAAACTAACCCACGTCAACCGCTTGAGCGGTGCAAGAGCCATTTTGACAGATTTCAGTGCGACCTTGACACCTGTGCCCGCCAGACGACTCTCAGTGATATTATATTACGCAATAAAGTTTTCCGTCACAACAGCAGTTAATTAAGAAATGTATGATTTTAAATCTGATTACAATTTTGGCAACATTTCTGGTGAAGCCAATTTTTATATTCCTAATATTTGAATATTTAAATGTTTTTATTTTTAATTATGTAACTTATCATTATTTATACTCTACAGTATGTATGCGATCATTGAAAATATGCTGTGTACTTAATAAAGGCTCCCATCAATATAAGATATCATGGAATATAGTAATATATTGGCAAATATTATTTGAGAAAAGACTTTTATATGTATCTGAGCATGGAATTTTACTACATGATCGAGCGCCTGTGCTCCGAAGTCATCAATCCACTGATGTGTAGGCTACTCGGAGGTCGAATATTCATGTATATTAATCCTGTCACATTCCCGGATTCGGCTTATCTCCTTTAATCTGCATGAATATATACCATGATGATTTACCCCGACACTAGCATAAAACCTTCTATTATTTTACTGGATTTAAGTAGCAAGCAAGCTGCAAGTGAAGTCACACACTACAGATATTGCAATACGCACAAAATTAGTTTCCGTATACGCTGGCTCCAATCTTTGTAAATGACGATGATGATGACTATTATGAAGATGATTATGCTTCTGCCGCTGCTGCTACTGCTGATACGGATAATGTTGATGATGATGATGATGATGTTGATGATGATGATGATGATGATGATGATGATGATGATGATGATGATGATGATGATGATGATGATGATGATGATGATGAACTGTGTATGGATTATAGGTTTACTTCATTGCTACCACCTCAAATACATAGAATATGTTTTAACAATGGCCCGCACTGGTTAAAAAGAATGTAATGGTAATATTTGAGGTGCACTTTCTTATTCTAATCATATACATTATTTTTGCTCTTTCGTATTTACAGTCTCCACGATAAGGGAGTGCAATACAACTATTTTTCTTATTGTGTAACGTGGGTAATGCCATCATAATTCTCCCTTCGTTGCTTCGTTTATTTCGCTATCATACAATAACCAGTCTTGTCAGCCGAAACTCATCGAGCTTTCATTCAATGGCATTTTAAGCGAGTCATTCTCATGTTAACTGATGGGTGCATGGGTTAGCATTAACTGCTGAATTTCATCTTGACGTCACAAACACTGTTGGCCAATCAGGATTGTCATAGCTGACCTACACGTGATTTGTCCTTTCGTCCCGGCACTTCGCCATCTTACGAAGCGGTGTGTACGACTTTGTGATGTTTTCTTAATTATTGTGAATTATGTTATATCATGTGAAACGAATCCGATAGTTATTGCAATTTAGAGAATGTATCTTTCATTTGGTTGCGTGTTTAGGCTTAAAGATGTTCAAGTCTATGATCGAGACGGCGAGAAACAGTCCATTCGCCAGCCCCTTTCAAGCTAGCTGCGATGGACTGAAAGTCAACGAGAACAGGGTGATTGCTGCTCCGTCCACCGGTATGATCAATATCATGCAAACTTAATCGTAATGATATATGGGTTACCCCGTGTTCGATGATTTTTGGGTCATCAAAGAAGAAACTGCGGTGTGATCAGATTGTATTGTTTAAGTCAAGGTCACAAATTGTGTTCACAGTAATCGGATGATGCCTGGATTATATGGGTATCGCTTTCAATTGGGACCCGGTTTTGGTCTATCCGGTTGCTTTCCCGTTTGAGATTGTAATGTTTTACTGATAACAGTCAACTTATGAATTAGTTGCCTCATGAAGTTATTTTTGACAATCTAATTAAGAGCTCCAATCAGAGCTCACAACAAGCAGACGATCAATGAACTTTTGGGTACGGTAAATCGCCTAAACGGCTAAAATAGCGTTTGAAATCGCAAAAAAAAGTAGCCTCTTAGGTGGCAGATGTCGGGACGGAGGGTTTCGTTAGGTAGAAGAACATGTTCTCAATGGCTATCGGGTACGCCAGGCTCGTAAAAGGGACTAAAGATGGTTTAGGCGAGATTTTTAGTGAGCTGGTGGCAAAATCGTTGTCACCCTTGGGTTAATGTATGCATAGAAGATAGCGGCCGGCAGGCCAATGCAAATCCCTGTGATTATGATAGATATAAAACAACACCATTGGGGTGTAGCCTGAATTTGGAAAACTAAGCTGACTTAGGTAGTTGCATATAATCCTGTTATTGGTTTTTATAAACCAATGTAAGGGTTATGTAGGTCAGCAAAAGTTCAAGTACAAATGTATGATTGTCAATGGTAGAATGAGACTCATCCACTTAATAAAAAGATTTATTTAAAAAATGCATAATCCGTGAATTAAAATCATTAAGATCTGAAAAGAAATTGTTCAATATCTCCAGATGAAAAGGGCATATTGCTATATCACATTTTGTGCTATCATAGGGTAGCATGGTAATTGTGATTGATCAAAGTATTGTCCGGAAGCATGGAACCTTACTGAAAATGACATGCTGATGTTGACAGAACATCCGTTACCATTTTATTTTTACCTCGTGGAGGAGATTCATGCGCATAGTTTGGAGCACCTCTGCTCACAGTCCTCTGAGAAGAGTGGCTATGTCACTACACTGAACAGGTACACATCTGCTGTACGCTTGCAAATATGTGACTGGTACTAGCTTCATGCATGTGCTGCTGACACAACTAGCCACCTAGACCTAAGGTGCTTTCAAAGCTTGTCAGCTCCTATACATGACACACCTGCTGCCATTGAACCTCTGTTGTAGCACTGTTCTGGTAGTTCCTCGTTAAAATGTCTGGTGACTGGAGCTGCTTAAAGACTCCACAATGACTCCTGCTGTTATTAACTTTTTCATATGTTAAGCATGTTTTAAACCCCTTGATTTCTGCTTTAACTATTGTTTGCATGTTGATGTTGTTGTTAGGTACTATTCAAAAAAAATGTATGTTGAAATTATAAGATCAGTCATTTGAAATTTGGTGACAATCTTACTTGCTCTCTTATCTTTTACAGATTCCCAGTACAGCTGTGAGTTCGGAGACAACAAGTATTTTGCTCTTTGTGGGTTTGGTGGTGTGCTCAGTTGTGGTCTGACTCACACTGCTGTGGTGCCCCTTGATCTCGTCAAGTGCCGTATACAAGTAAATCCAGCCAAATATGGAGGAGTCTTCAATGGTTTCCGTGTAACTGTTAAGGATTCTGGAATAAGAGAGTTGGGCAAAGGTTGGGCCCCAACTCTGATTGGTTACTCCATGCAGGGTCTCTGTAAATTTGGATTCTATGAAGTCTTCAAGAATGTTTATTCCAACTTACTAGGAGAGGTAAGTGTCATTCAGAATTGAATTCCCAATGCAATTAGATTATGACCGCAGGCCTTCCAACACCATTTGTTGGTGTCCGTTTCCATGAGAGACTACGTGTTTACTGTTGTTTGGTTATTGATTATACACATCCCAATTCATAGCCCGTCTACCCGAACCAAATTTCCTTACGAATTTATCAGCCTCACTCTCCTGCATCATTTTACAAATTGTCATTTTGTTGGGTTTAGGAAATGACATACCAGTGGAGAACATCTTTATACCTTGCTGCCAGTGCTTCAGCTGAATTTTTCGCTGACATTGCCCTCTGTCCCATGGAGGCTGTCAAAGTGCGAGTGCAGACACAACCTGGCTGGGCTAATAACCTCAGGGAGGGTGTGCCAAAACTGATGGCAGAGGAGGGAGTCTATGGGTAGGTCCATAAGTTGTTTTACAGACCTTATCTGACTTAAAAGCCAGTTCCTATGGCGTAGTGGTAACTGCGTCACCTTTCGACCCACAGGTTGTGGGTTCGATACCAAGTTGTCAACATGTGACATTTCCTCTCCCTCAGAAAATGTTAATTGTGGTAGTAGAAAATGGGGTTCATGTTGTTGAAATTGTCCTTTTTTTATTGAAGATAAATCAATGAATGATAATATTTGCGCAATTATTCTAGCAGTATGGTCTATGCATTGTTTATCTTTATAAAACTTGTTGAATTGTGTTGCTGCAATGGTAATTCATTTTATGAATGTTAATACATTCCTACAAATTGTGGATTTCCTGACAAGTACAAAGTTTTATATTGCTTTCAGATTCTACAAAGGACTAGTGCCTCTGTGGGGTCGTCAGATTCCCTACACCATGATGAAGTTTGCCTGCTTTGAACGCACGGTGGAAGCATTGTACAAGTTTGTCGTACCTAAGCCCAGAGCCGATTGTACCAAGGGAGAACAGCTTGTTGTCACATTTGTAGCTGGTTACATAGCTGGTGTATTCTGTGCTATTGTATCCCACCCTGCTGACACCATTGTCTCTAAACTCAACCAACAGAAGGGAGCCACCATGATGAGCATTGCCAAGGAACTAGGTTTCATGGGTGGGTATATATATTTGAAAGCACTCCTATTTGCTCTGCTTACTATATGGTTTGGCTTGATGTTAGTTTACCTCACTCTTCATGGGGCAAATTTTGCCTCTGAAGCCAGACTAGGTTGATCAAGTTGAGTCCTATACACGTTCCTTAGATCCACTCCTGGGACTCGTCCTGTCTGTCGCGGTCCAGCTGGCCTCCCCATGTCTCCCCGATCACTCGGCCCAGGCAGTCTGTCTGTGGATGAGACGGGAGCTAGGGACATGGCTGCTGTGGCAGACTAGGCATGTCCAGCAACTTGTCGGTTGTACCATCGGGAGTGATTGAGTCATTGGCGTGTGAGATTAATCTACCGGAGTGGGTTGGTGTTGCGCTGTGAAATTGGGATGCATGAACTCTGCTTGAATGAGAGTTCTCTGCTCCAGTTACTATTCCATGGCAATCAGCTCATTTGGACATAATTATGCTTTTCAAGGTTATTTTTGGTAATTTGATGTGCACACAAGCAACTGGTGGGCCATCTAGTCTCATGCAGTAGTTGATGGGTTCTTTTGGAAATGTTCAAACCTCTCCACTGCTGACGCTGTAGCTTTCTGGTGTTACATTAGTGAACTTACTTTTACTCTTAACTGACTCAACATCAAGGAATTGTTGAAAATCATATTAACGGGGCAATTTCATTTAAAAAAAATGATTCGTACTGAAAAGTGAGTGTCCATTTTTTCCTTGTGCCCAAAGCAATAGTTTCCAGACCTGGGTCCCCCCTGTGGATCCGGGGGTAGAATAAGTCCACTGTATCCTTCTGCATGTGGTAAAAGGCAAGTAATGGGGGCAACCTGTTGTCCGTGTGTTTCAACTCGTGTCAGTGGGCAGTGGGATCCTGATGGTTGAGTAGAACAGTCCTTGTTAGGGCCATATCTGTAATATGCCATTCGGGCCCGGATTTCACCTAGCCGAGAGGCTGGAATGGCTTGGTCCAGTCAACTGGCTGGTGGCGACTTGCCCTATGATAATTGTTTTCCATTTTTATCGTTTCCATTTTCATTTATCCTAGAAGGCTGCTGCTTAATCGGGTCAATCTTATCTATTAACCTTTCTTGGCACCACATAACACATGAGTGTTGGTGTGCTGTTAAACCCTACACTTGCCTTACCATAACTTCCACACCTGGGTCCTACGCAATATTTCTAGTTGTGTGGGTTGTTACATACACGTTCCTTAGATCCACTCCTGGGACTCGTCCTGTCTGTCGCGGTCCAGCTGGCCTCCCCATGTCTCCCCGATCACTCGGCCCAGGCAGTCTGTCTGTGGATGAGACGGGAGTTAGGGACATGGCTGCTGTGGCAGACTAGGCATGTCCAGCAACTTGTCGGTTGTACCATCGGGAGTGATTGAGTCATTGGCGTGTGAGATTAATCTCCCGGAGTGGGTTGGTGTTGTGCGCTGTGAAATTGGGATGCATGAACTCTGCTTGAATGAGAGTTCTCTGCTCCATTTACTATTCCATGGCAATCAGCTCATTTGGACATAATTATGCTTTTCAAAGCGAGCTTGTTATTTGTTATTATGTATGCATTAGTTGTTATTGTGAATTGCTTTCTGCACAGGAATGTGGAAGGGACTTGCTCCAAGAATCATCATGATTGGCACCCTGACTGCCCTGCAATGGTTCATCTATGACTCGGTCAAGGTCTACTTCCGTCTGCCTCGCCCACCTCCCCCAGAGATGCCAGCTTCCCTCAAAGCCAAACTTGCTGCCCAATCTTAATTCCACCTGCTTTTAACTTCATAGGCAATTTATTGTTGTGATTAGAGATATCCACAGACGTAACTCTGTTGGAGACTTGAAACAAAAATATAGATACATTTGCTGTGTGATAATGGTATGCACAAAGATACCTGGAAGAAATAACATGCTTGCTGACAGTTTATTTGTTCAACTGTTTTTGGATCTGCAAAAAAATAAGCAACCGAATAAAAACATAGGAAGGGCAACTTATTTAAGTAAAATTGTACATAGGTGTGTGATGTGAAAAGATATGCACATCTTGTTGGATGAAATGTGAATATTTATGTGAAACGATGAAAGATTCCTTTTGGGAATAATTTGAAATAAATGTTTTTCAATTGTGTTTGGTTCCTCATCTTTTGAGGATGTTCCTATATTTGTTATGTACTCTCCACTTCTTCATTGATATGGAGTTGGTTCAGAATTTTCATCATGGAGAGTTGGTTAGCTATTCCCTCCAAACATTCATTTATCTTAGGGATAGGTTTCAATCATTGGTAGGATGGTAATGTGTTGGACTTCTGGTCTGTGTGGGTTGCAATACATGCTATATATTGACTTCTTGAAGAAAAATGACTGACAGTTAGTGTTGATCCTTTTGGAAAATGCCTGGTTTTATTATCTCCTTATGTCAAGCATATATGATGAAGGCGTGTATTATTGTCTATCAAACGCCTTCAAATTTTGATAGCGCGTTATGTTATACAGCAAGCTAGCAGTCTTACATATGTGAAAATCTCTTTCATCAATACCTCTCTTTAAAAATTAGCCCTGTAAAACCTTTGACTCCTGTTATTCAAAAACTAAATTCTTTTGTACAACATTTTTTTGTACTAGAGATTTCCCCATTTGGTAAAGTAAACCCATTGGGAAAATCTCTCACAGTGGAGAGGTTATCTCGATAGGACTAAGTGATCCTATAACCCCTTTAGGTGTGCCATTGATTACTGTGCACAGTAAATCTATACTGTTGTAATCAAGTCTTGTCATCATGTGTAATCGAAATTCTAGTCAATAGCAGCAAAGGTTCAAAGTTAATTGGCCTCCTGTTTATTAACAATTGATCCCAAGCTTATGAATGAATCTTCAAGAATCATATACTGTCCCGAAAATGCTTGCTTTAGACTACCAGGTGGTGAGTATATGTGCTATTTGCCAAATCCTTGCAAATTTGTACTGTACAAATTCAGTTTCATGCACAGACATAGCAGGGGGGGTGGGGTCTACCTCGTTCACTTCCTTACCAACACAATTCAAGAAAATGACTGGGCAGTGACTTAACAAGCTGTTCCTCAGTTAGTGCTGATTAACCTAGGCAGGCACAATATGGTAGGTGTTCATTGGTCAACCATGCAGTGAGTTCTTTGTGTATCATATTCTACAGCAGCACCTACACTATAGCCTTACATATTCCATAATCAGTCATGTTTTGCTATCTGGTGATTCTATTCAGGACATGGCAGTATAAGTTGTGACACAACCCTCTTTTCTCACAGACAAACCTGCCGCAATTTGCTTTGCTTGAGAGATGTTGTGCTGAAACAAATTACGCTTTTCTTATCACTAACAAATAGCTTTGTACTTTGTACAATTGTACTTTGCTGCTATTTTTCAGAAGTCACAGAAAACAGTTGTGAGTTTGGCAGTCTTAAGTACTTTGCCCTCTGTGGTTTTGGTGGCATCCTTAGCTGTGGCACAACACACACCGCTCTTGTTCCCCTTGATCTGGTCAAATGTAGGATCCAGGTTAACCCTGACAAATATGGTGGCATCATCAAAGGCTTTCGTGTTTCTGTACGAGAATCTGGCATCAGGGAGTTGGGAAAAGGATGGGCTCCAACTCTGTTTGGCTACTCAGCCCAGGGCCTATGCAAGTTTGGTTTTTATGAGGTCTTCAAGGATCTCTACTCAAGACTGCTTGGAGAGGTGAACCATATGGATAACTTAATGTTATTTATCTATTTCAATAAATTTTGTAAAATCAATAGATCTTTGATTGTCATTCATTTTTCTAAAGTTATAGCTTTGTACTGTTTTAGGGGAAAACTTTCCTGTGGAGAACATCTTTATACTTTATCACCCTCACTTTCCTGTTTTATCACCCTCACTCTCCTGCTTTATCACCCTCACTCTCCTGCATCATTTTACAAATTGTCATTTTGTTGGGTTTAGGAAATGACATACCAGTGGAGAACATCTTTATACCTTGCTGCCAGTTCAGCTGAATTTTTCGCTGACATTGCCCTCTGTCCCATGGAGGCTGTCAAAGTGCGAGTGCAGACACAACCTGGCTGGGCTAATAACCTCAGGGAGGGTATGCCAAAACTGATGGCTGAAGAGGGTTACTGGGGGTAGGAATATAACTAATAGGTTCTTTCAGGATTTATTAATTGTGCATCATCCATGTATTCAGTTTGGTATGACTACTGTTTCACATTACCATGTTTTGCACAAAAATAAAGGGATTTGTTTCAGATTCTACAAAGGTATAGTGCCTCTGTGGGGTCGTCAGATTCCCTACACCATGATGAAGTTTGCCTGCTTTGAACGCACGGTGGAAGCACTGTACAAGTTTGTCGTACCTAAGCCCAGAGCTGATTGTTCTAAGGGAGAACAGCTTATTGTCACGTTTGTAGCTGGTTACATAGCTGGTATATTCTGTGCTATTGTATCCCACCCTGCTGACACCATTGTCTCTAAACTCAACCAACAGAAGGGAGCCACTTTTGTGGGTATTGCCAAGAATCTTGGATTGATGGGTAAGAATATCTCCCTCCCCACTCAAAACAACTGTTGGTTTTTATTCATTTTTTTCTGACATATTGTAGCTGCTGAATCATAACTGCAGCATAGGTGACCATAACCTAAAAACCCTGATCTGAATATCTTCTCTGGTTTATTAAGGAGATTGCGTTGACCTAATGTTGGCTGGTTGTCATTCAGGGATGTGGAAGGGTCTCTTCCCCAGGATCATTATGATTGGTACCCTGACAGCTCTCCAATGGTTCATCTATGATGGTGTCAAGGTTGCCTTCCGTCTTCCAAGACCCCCTCCCCCAGAGATGCCAGCTAGTCTCAGGGCAAAACTCGAAGCTAGTGGCCAGTTGAAATCAGAATAAAAACCAATCTAGGAAATTCTATTAAAGCTTGATTAAAGTATACTCATTATTTCCCTATTCAATTAAAATACGCAGTGAACAATGGTGTTGTAATTAATTCTTCAGTAAGAAGCTTATGGTATGTGTTTTAATATTTAATCCCTTTTGTTTCAATCTCTAATCACTGATGATAAAGGATTTGTTTTGTTTCATTCTCAAATCACTGATAATGAAGGGTGTATGTGACATGCTGTACTGAGAGATGTTGATTTAACTACTGTAACAAGAGTGAATTGCAAATAAAGAATGATGGCATTTAGTGTTTTCAGTTGTTGACACACCAACAGAAGATGATAAATTGCAACTGACTTGCAGATCACAAACACTATGTTTAAATGTTGAGGCCAAATCACTGTGGGATTGAATGATTTTGGGCTCAATTATGCATGGAGTTTATTTAGATGCACGATCACATGGAATAGGTTGAAAGACAGTATTCAATAGAACAAATCACTAATAATGTTTGTCTGCAATGATAAATAAAACTCCATCCTAGTCATTATAACACCAACTTACAGGTTATGCATGAACCAGTCTGTAAAATATGAAATGCCTGGTCTGGAGAAACTAGGGAGGTATTGCAAATAAACTATTGCATGCAAGGATACCTACCATTGCAAGGCTCTGTTCCCAAAACAGAGCATCACAACAAGGGACTGACAGCCCAACCTCATCAGAAATGACTCCACTGTCTAAATAAACCATCAGCATAAACCACAACAGAATCTCAAACCCTGATCAACCTAGCTGCCCCAGCCAGCTCTATTTCATTCACAATGTCAGATAAACAGAGTGGCTTAGCAAACAGATAAACTGACTGGCAGACAATCAGAATCATATATTCAGATCCAGGTGCATCCTATGGATGTGAAAATGGCCATTTCAACTGGATGAGGATTAAATAATACTATTCTCATATCAGTTCAATTTATAAAAAGTTATCACTGCAACATACATGCCATAAGCTGTTTGCAACACACTTATAAAATATCTGAGGGGTGTTGAAAATCAGATGCATATACAAAACCAAACTGTAAAAAGACAACCTCAACATCATAGAAAATGGGCTTTGCGAAATTTGTGCGTTTGTAGACTATGCCCATAAATATATCATTCTGTTCTGTATTTCATCCAGAAATAAATTGGCAGAAATGCATTCCACCAACCCTCAAGCTGTGCATTAAAATATTCCACCAGAGGATTGCTTAATTGATCAACTCAGTTCATGGTAAATAATGTGTGAGTACCATCTTCCAAATAAGCCTCTCTCCATGTCAACTTCAGTCCATCAAGTGCCTGATTGATACATAATTTACTACATGAAGAACAGTCCAATTGGGATAATGATAATACTCTATAAACCTATTCAGACTGCCTTTGATTTGGTTATGTCAGTCCAACAACAGGGCACCCTGGAAAACTGCATCACATCATCAAGTTTATGTGTGACAAACCAAGTCCTGTCCAAAATACCACACAGCAAACTACTCAAAGTAAAGCTTGTCGAACATGGATTGTCAAACTATCTTCAGTTATTAAAGATTCCTGCATCTAGCCTCGTGTATCTTATCTCACCCAAAATGTCTTGTTTCAACAAAGGCATCCATGCAAATGAACTGTTATATATGTAAACAATGAAGCAGTCCCCAATAACTGCCAAGCAATATGGTTACCACTGTTTTGCTACACAGAAAGAGCAAATTGATACATTACGTACCCTTGAATACTGTACAATGTGGAGTTAGTCCACAGCTTACTGTGGCTACTAACATCAACATCAAACAGAAATGTCGTGCCATTAGCCAGTTTCTCTCATAATAAAACACTGGTATTTGATATTCTTAACAAGTCATCAAAATAACAATGTAAAACTTATTTCTAAAACACCGGTAAGAGGACGAGCCACCAGGCACCTGGACAAATACCTCCCTTCAATTGCCTATAACTTTTCCTATTGAACAATGCCTTATTTGCTTACGACACATGATACATGGGGGCTTTGACCCGGGGTCATGCTGGGTGGGTCACCAACAGTCTGATGAGAAGATGTAATAACAGCTGATTGCTTCAACATCAGTTCACATCCTGAGATACAAGGGACAGTTGATTCATATGTGTATTTCAAAACAATGAGTCAATGTTCCACAATCCTTGTGGCTACCAATACACTGCAGGTTTGAAGAATTTACCTAATGGGTCAAGCAAAGATGTGCCTGCATTAGCTCAATTCTTCCTGGTTCTCAATCAACGATTCCAGTCCCTCTTTCTCATATATAGACTGCACTGCTTCCAGCACGTTGTGGACGATAACGGAGGGTTTGCGTAAGTTCTGGTCCATGATAAAGTCCCTGTGGTTGTGGTGGAGCAGTACCTGTTGATGAGGGTTGGCCGCTTGCGTGTTAGTGTAATCACGTGTAGCATGATAGACTCCAGTACACACCAGAATCGACTCACAGTTACGAGCTCCAATATGCTGTCCCTCAATCACCGAGTCTAGACTAACATGATCTTCAGGTAGATATAGTGAGTTATTCCAGCCTGGGCCCTCTGTGATGCTTGTATCCCTCGATTCCGGGCTGTCTACTTCAGCCTTCTGCCTTTTTCTTAACTTTGTAAGTAGAGATTCCATTTTCTTCTGCAGCGAGCGGTTGAACAGGTTGGCACCGTAAATGTCGACATCGGGGTTGTCCCTGTGATGAGGTCATACAGATGTAACATGAGAGAACACATAAGGATTTCTTCTCAATTCAATATGTTATCAGCTTAGAATGAACAGCTATTATACAATCAACTACAAACATATGGCTTAGAAATGGAAAATAGCATTGACCTGCTTCCCATTGAAAATCTATATTTGATATCATATACTCCCGTTTGGTTCATGAATAATGAGAGAAGATCCAATCAATGCAAGCACACGTCAATATCAATAAACAACAGCACAGCATCCGAGGCATAGATCACTCACCCAATACAGTACATGCGGCTGATTCCAGGGAGGCCCATGGCTCGAGCCTGCTCCTGCAGACAGTGTTCTGAGTGGTGATACGTGATCTCACTTGGCTTGCCAACCAGCGCTGTATATCGCAGGTCATAACCAGTGATCTTCTTATACAAACTCTCCAGACAGTGGAGAAAGCAACCATGACCAAATCTAGTGACGTAAGAACAGTGTTATGGTAAGTTACTTACAAGCAACAAAGAAAGTGAATCAAACACAGAAGCTGTCACAGCAGCTCCAATCTTTTTACAGTATTAATTTTCCAGAAATCAAACATATTCACGATATCCAGAATCAGACGACAAGTTTCAATTTAATATTTCAAATGCATCAACTTAAAATCTAGCGTAAGCTTTAACCTTGGCATGGGTGCCTCACACATCCACATGAGATCCATATTACAGGCCAGGAGAGGCACGTGAGGAAAGGGGATCTCGGAGAGGGCACTATGTGGACGGCCGTTGGTCACTAGCAAATCTAGCAGAAGCTGAAGGTTTGTCTCCCACCTCACTGGCTCGCCAAATAATATCACAGCTGCAACAGTTACAGATGAAGAATCCATATTGTGAGTGGTTGTCAGTGTTAATAGACACAACTTAGTTTGGACCAGTTAAGAAAAATAACATTGCAGGCTCTGACTGAGATGCAGACATTACTATTCCTAACAACAATTACTTCCATGAACTGATGTAATGACAATTTTGATCCTGCAATCCTAGAAATGGGGAAGCAATGCCTGTTAGTGATTTATATATAGACTTCGACCAGTTGAATGCTTGCCAGATATCACAAGCCTCCAGCTGGTATGGTGTTATGCATCAAGCCAAGAAATAGTGTCTAATTCTGGACTGATTTACAGATGCTGGCACAGGTCTGGTTTATTCAACATACGGCTGACCAGATACACGCAACTACAATACAGTGTGTGCTATACACATACCAAGCACACAGGATGTTACGATGATATCATGGCTTATGATGACCAAAAGCACAGCTACGTGTGCCAGAGCGTTTTGTCCATATGGTCAAGGAAAAAAGTTGTGTTGACAAGGGGACTACTGTTTAATGGAGAAAGCGATACGATATCATCAGTCACAGCTCAATTTTGGTAAATATGAGATGTATGCTTGATCGAGTACTTGGTTAACTCCCAGCTTTGAAGCATAAGGTGTTACCATTATAGCACATCAGAAATAGCCAATGTCAGGTAGAGTGCTAACCTAACAGCCTAGCAAGACCCATGATGCAACTACAATTTAGCCTGGAAACTCCTCTGCTCGCACGTTCCTCATTGACCTTGACTGACTTCCATTGTGCTTCAACGACCTAGACTTGATAACTTGGCCGCCCTGTGCCAACACCTGCCTCCTGCTGCGAGACTGGGTTATATGGCAAGCACCTCAGAACTCCACTGAAACTTGCCTGAGCTCGACTGCTCAGAAAGATTCAACAGAAATACTTCTCCATTGATAAAGCAAGTAAACACGCCCACATAAGCGACAACCCACTAAAACAGTCATTACATAACTATGCTGTACATTATAACCATATCGACCCCTGAATCAAGTACGGAAAACGCGAGAGCATACACGGGCGTCGCCACGGTTACAGGCGACGCATGGTACAACTGAACGTACGACGCAATACACCACCGACGAAAAATCCGCATGAGAAAACATCCCATTCAGTAAATAATTCCGGAAATAGCCGGTATGTTAACGTGTAACGGGGTCTATGGAGCATGTCAGCCTACATGTACTCCCTACTTGTCGACGTAGACGCCGAGCGAGAGAGCGCCCGCGCCGTTATTACGTCACCTGCATATAACAGTATAACCGCGCTGGTTCGGCGACCTAGACGCTCTGTATCACGCGCATATAATCCCCACCGCAGAGGTAGAGTCACGGAAAACCACTAACTTCACAGTAGTCACAAACCAACGTAGTATTGACTGACAATAGGTCTCAGGTTTACCAAATCTCTCGCTCTGATCGAAGCGGACTGTACACATTTCATTTAACTATTAATCTACGGTACTGAGGAACAAGCAAACCAAGGAAGAACCCACCGTGGAGATGAGAGAACTTCGCGAACTGGGATGACATTTTTACTCAATCCTGATCATTATCTCAATCTTAACCATAATCAGCATAGCCATTATAATATTATACATTTTTTTAACGATCAGAGGGTTATTCATGTAGATATTCAGAAATAAACTTTTTTATAACATTTGATTTCGTAACTTGAAGTGACGTCACCGACATTCTTGAAATTTTACGATGCGACTGACCCTGTCACTGGCAATATTTGATCCAATACACCGCGCATGAATTATCGACTTTATAAGCGATCGAAATATTTGATCCAATACATCGCGCGTGTATTATCGATTTTATAAGCGATCGAAATGTTCTTACTATATTGACTGACACCACGATTTATCAGGGAGTTGCTTGGGAATACAATAGATTTTGTACAATTGTATATATTTGGTAAAACGTTTGCTATTGTATTAGGCTACAAAAATGATGTAATAATCGGACTAATATCAACAGAGATATTCGTGATTCAAGGTTTTCACATTCACAAAATAAAACCTCTGGGTTCTAGCGAGTGAGTATAGGGTTTAACAGCACACAAACTCTGTGTCATATGGCGTCCAGAAAGATAAATAGACAAGATCGACCTGATTAAGCAGCCGCCTTCTAGGATAAATGGGAAAAAAGCCGGAAAACACAAGGATGACGATGAAAAAGATAAAAAATGATTATCACAGGGCAAGTCACCTCAAAAGCACCGCTCCACTCAACCACCTGGATCCCATTGTTCACCGACACGAGTCGTAACCCACGGCCAACAGGATGCCCCCTATTAGTCGCCTCTTAGGACATGCAGAAGGATTCAGTGGGACTATTCTACCCCCGGACCCACAGGGGGACTCTCGGTTCTAACCAAAATTTTTTTTTTCGGGGGGCGGGGGATTGCAACCTGTATCGCGAGACCAAAAAAGTTTACAAACAAACATACATAGCCACAAGCGGCACGCCTCGTTAACAATATGATTCGAGCTGTCTTAATGTATGATGTTTGATTTATCATAGGTAGAATGAAGTCGCGGTGTATACTAATACAACCACGGCGATCTGGCATCAATATATCATTCCGGGCACTCATTGCGTTTTATTGAATGTACCCTGGCTTATCGAAGCTATGTGGTCAGAATACTAAATCCCAGAGTTGAATACGCCTATAATATATATTCATACATGACTAAATTTGAAACCGACAGCATACATGTCAAAGAAAAAATGTCGACCCTAATAAAATAATCCTACATTGCTTCTTGGTTTGCAAATAAACCAACATGAGCCAAATAAACGCTAAATGAACCATGCGATAAAAAAGTGACGAATCCAGGCACTTGTCAGGAGCAGATCAAACCAAGAATGAAATGCAAACAGCACATTATCATCCGCTATTTCTGTGGTGCAAGTAAACACTCTCTGCTTAACCTGTTAACGACCAACTGAATAAGCGAACAGAACCGTAGAGAAAGAAGCAGTGATGCGCAGGCACTCGAGTCATAAAACGCCCCTCCGCTCTGCTTCTAGTATTGACTAGAGGGGCGTTTTATGACTCGAGTGTCTGTGCCGCGGTGAACCGCAGGCCACAGCAAAACACCTTAAGTCTTAGAGATATTGCACAACATGGAGACCGTTGTTTAACAATTGTATGAATATACTTGGCTACAAAAATCACAGCCTATGGGATCGTGTGACAATTGGGTCATATCACGATTGTCGTTGTCAAATGAATGGTAATATGGGCAATAACATCTGGTGGGCGTTACATCAGAGCTGAACAATCCACCCTGTTAAACCTCTAACGATGTCAAATGGGGTCTCATTTTGACTGACCCCTAAGACAGATTTGGATATACGGGCTTTGTGTCATTTCACCCCTCGACACTAACGCTGCATAAACAGCAAAGCGACACATGGTTTCCATACCCACCAACAAATTATGCTGGTCGCGGGGGCGTGGTTTATGTGCGTGTGTCAAATGACGTTCAGAATGGCAGCCATCACGAAATATTCATAAAATACGGCACCACATGGCTTTAACATGTACATCGCAACTTGTACACTTAGCAATAACTCCAGCTGTGTTCGCGGAGCTACACATTGTCTTGGTATTAATTAACTCAACACGCCGTAATCAGCTTGGTGGCTGGCTTGTTATGTCAAACGACTTCCGCCACCCCCACTCAACCAGTTCCTAGTAGCTCTACAACCGGAACGACAATACACGTCACAGTTTTGGATGTCCGGATACTACCAGACCCGGTTGACCAATAAAGAAATCTATTTCTAGACAACATCGCACGGGCACTTGATGACGTAACTCAGAGCCATAAATGGAACATGCCAAATGAACCAACACGTGACTGTTGGATGCCAGAAGCAGACTATGTTGTTAGAAACACCTCACGTGGGACGCATGTGTGTGGTGTCATATATCGAGAAAACTCGTCCAATGAGACAAAACCAGCGTGTCAGCGTTCTTGTTGACGCATCGTGATTGAAAAACACCAGCTGAGTGTAAAAAATAAAATTCACCTAACGACCTGGGAGTGTTATTGACATGCACTAGCCCATGCTTCTCGACAAGCAGTCAGAAGTCGTTAGCATCTTATACAAAACATTTAAGCACGATAATATACTGAGCTATCTCATAAGCTGTTGACTTCCATTGGCTTAGTCATGATGATAATACAGGCACATCTTTAAACCAGAGATAGTTACCGTTTTTGTGTCCTGAAGTGGCCGGCTAAAATGGAACTAGTTATCTTCGTTAAGAGTCGCCGTGACACACTTCTACTTGAGGTGGATATAGAAAGAAGCACTTGGCAACAACACTCTCTCTCTCTCTCTCTCTCTCTCTCTCTCTCTCTCTCTCTCTCTCTCTCTCTCTCTCTCTCTCTCTCTCTCTCTCAGAGAAGTGGATCATACTTCACCACAATCATACGTTCGTGTCAAACACTGTGTGACTGGCAATATTAGGTTATATGTCAACATGGTGGATTTTTGTGATGTTCACGGCGGCATGGTTCCCTGACCGCGAGTGTCGATGGGAGGGAGATGGGAGCATGGACACAATTGAGTCTGACCAAAAAGTAACTCAACTCCAAACACCATCTTGATTGAAAGATTAAGAACTATAATGATTCAGTAAGCTCACCAAGTGAGTCTCTACCTACATATCTCTATATGCACACTGCTGGCAAAAATTTACTAGTCTAGTGAGTTATCTGTGAGTTGTCTTTCTTTGTATGTTATATCATGCATAATCTTCAATACAAGGGATATATACACCATATCATATAACATGTGGCATGATATGGACAGCTGAATGTAATTAACTTTACAAAGCTATCGCTGCAACAAATAACTGCCTTCCCTCTACTTAAAACTATCAACACCAGCAAGTGGTCTGCCCTTAATATAATTATGTTCATGTACAATTAAAACCATCGTTGAAAATCCTCTTACCTTCAATTCGGGGGAAATATTTCTCGAATGCACATGGCTGAAACCAAAATGTTGATGATAATGTGAGATAAGTCGGACAGGATATACTTCAGGTTCAGTTTAAGTCCCATAGTTTTATGAAACAGATGAGAAATAACGATAATTCAGGTACAACAATTATAAAACTACATTAGGTGTATGACCCAGTGGTATTGTATTTAATTAAATACGGAAAGTGAGATTATGATCAGCGGGTAGACTCACAGCTGTGATTCGTCGTTTGTGATCCACTTTATCCAGCGTTGGGAAAGCATGCCTCATATCATCCATGGTAGTCACCTACACAATACACAATGCATATTGTACTGGAACCTCAGTGAATAATGCATGGGATATAACACTTACATGTACTTGAGTTAATGATTAAATGATTCAGACAAGTACAGCTCCTTTGGTTTATGTCAAAACACGTTGAGGTATACCAACAAGCTACATAAACCTTCTAGTCAATAGCGTGGTGGTGGTACATAAGCCAAGTTCACATGATCTTTGGCCGATATAATGATGGGTGCAACAAGTGCAACCTCCTCCCCCAAACACAACAAAACATGAGCATCCCATAACACAGAAGCAATGGAGGCTTATTTTACTGCACCACATGACAAACTTAAAATGCCTGCAAAATACATGAACCACCCTTTACATTTGAAAACCTACTTTAGTAAAGCCAAGATGCTTGGCTATTTCCTCCACAGGACCTTGGCCAGAGACTAGCACATGTTTGTCTAGAAACTGCTGAAACATCTTAAGGGGACTGTGTGACATGACCACCTGTTCTGCAGCTACCTGTAATCATAATACACATTACCAATACTGCAAGTGCTATACACACTCAAAATTACACGGTTCACTAGGGATGGGTCTTAACATGCTACAATCCAGCGACATACCTCCACATCCAGCCATTCTGAGAGCTGGTCAGCTTTGCTCTGACGTAGACAATTTCCAGCATTGGTTACAAACACAGTTGGAACTTGGAATTTTCTATTCTTGTCTGTCAGCATGCGGAATGCGTCGCGTGCATATGGCAATAATTTTCTCCCCCTGACAATCACACCATCTATATCAAAGAATAGCCCAAAGTCTGGATCTATAGGTCTGTCAGCACTTGTAACCTGCAACCATAACAGACACACATTTAGAAGAGTGTAATGGAACGAATTCACTAACAAGCTTTACAAACCGCAATACCAATACTCTTGTTTACCTCTGGTGCCTTAACATAATTCATTGCTATCAGCTGGTCTTTGTCATTTAATTTCTCCTCCTCATTTACTTTCCATTTGAGCATTCTTGAAAGACTTGAAGGGATAAAGCTCAACACTGATCTTTGCACCGTGTTCGGAGTTTTTCTTGATAACAAACTCAGATTGTGTCTGTGGCTCCTACAACCACACTCCACGATTTTTCTTGCAGCAAACATGACTGAAACAGTGTGGTGCTCGTCAAGCTGTTCAATCCCAATGGACCAAGAATTCAAACGAATTCTAAAACCGTCCTTTTTCAACGGGAATCAGCATAGAATCCGCTTCATTTGTGGCAGGTTTCTGGAATAAATACTCCCATTGACTACCACAACAAACCATGTCTCTTGTGCGCGTGAAGCGGATGATGCAATTTAAGCCCGACACCAAACAATGATGCAATGTTACCACGGATTCTTGGCCCGGCGAACATGCTCCGTTCGCATGCTTTCGGTAGCAGGGTAAACTGTTCTCTTTGGCTATGCTGTCGCTCCTGTGTCAGGGGTTCGTACGGACAGGACAAAGCGATAGGTGGAAAATATCAGGGATTAGCCCTACAAGACGTCGTTACACCGGAGCTAACTGTTGATTTGAGTTAGACATCGATGGATAATCAAAAGGTCGTTTGGTATTGGTGTCAGTTATAACACTTAAAGGGTATCAATAACAGCTAATACGGTGTGATTCCAGCCCAAATGGTGTGATTCCCCCAACTGTTGCTGCATGACGCTGTCGCCTTTCGGCTTGCTGTTCTGCTCAATCCTCCGTGTACGACGTCTTTTTGGTATGTATACTACAGTCCGACCGGGGCTATCCTCCATGAAACGTGCACGAAAAGAATGGTACGAAGCACTCAACGCAGTTCCCAAATTATTCTCAGAATTCGCTGCTACAAGAACCATTTCTTATGCATTGAACTCAAAGTAACAATGATTTGATATTTATCACGCGATCGAATGTTATGCGGGCGACAGGATAGCGAGCGTAACACAGCTGAGAGCTGTCGAGCCACGAGTAAATGGAAGGGGTTACTCGGTTATTAACTTTCTCTTCCTGTTGATTTGTCAATGCAAATGTTGTGTAAACCTTATTATTATCGGGTCAAGATTAGACCTTTGCACGAAGTATATCTTTAAGGAGAAAAAAAACCCTTACTTTTCGATTGAAAATTTCAATCTATTACATTGCAACTTCGGTCGGTGAAGCTTCTTCTCACTACCAACTAGTAAGAATGAATTCGTCCATTATAATTTTTGTGGTGATAATAATTCCAGCTTATCATTAAAGTAACAACAAACTAGGAATGATAATTTATTTATAGTTCACAATGTAAGTGTCCCCACCAACATATATCCATGTACTACGTCACTGAACGTTCAGCCAATAAGAGGCCAGAACTTGGGCACACCCCCAACACACCCGCGACCTCTAAAATTGTAAATATCACGTACACCAAGCTCACTGAGATCATCCACCTCAAAAGCATCGCATATCACGACCAAATAACATACGTCATGCAAAAAAAAAAAAACGTTCCGCAGCGATAATCGTAATAACCGGTTGAATAAACAAACCACATAGATCATAATGGCTGCAACGAGGATACTAGTGTGTGTGTGTGTGTGGGTCTGGGTGCGTGTGTGTGTGTGTGGGTCTGGGTCTGGGTATGGGTGGGTGTGTGTGTGGGGGTCTGGGTGCGTGTGTGTGTGTGTGTGTGGGTCTGGGTATGGTGTGGGTGTGGTGTGTGTGTGTGTGTGTGTGTGTGTGTGTGTGTGTGTGTGTGTGTGTGTGTGTGTGTGTGTGTGTGTGTGTTACTCCTGGCATGTTAACGTGGCCCTATAGGGTTTGAGCACGGACAGTCCCTGTCGTATGACATGACTTATAATTGAACTGCAATGGCAAATAACTTTCCAACAGAGTGTAGTCAGTGACACCAGGAAGAATGTTAAGGAAGTATCAAAGTCTATTGTCACATCTGGTGTCAGGTTGGGAGGTAATAGGGTTGTGGAGGTTAGTGGTGCCAGGGAACAGATAAACATCACTATGTTATGTTTATATGATACAGTAATAGATGAGAGTGATGATGCATGAAAAGATTAATGATGGGCCCATGCAGCACACTTGAACTCATGATAGACCATTTGTATCTGAAGCAAACATGACAAATGCCAACTCATGAAGCTGGCCATTGGACCAAATAACAATTTCACCAATCAACACTGATGACCTCTTTTTTGGATGTCATGAACACCACACTCTTATTACTCACAAGCAGTAAGCAAATGTAGACCTTGTAACAGCATGAACATTAGACTATGTTCTGCTATCAAGATAGAGGCAAGGTCAGCTGAGAAAGTTGGTTTATATGATAATGTTATGGAGGCAAACGGTGGCTTGTCCTTTTTTGTTGGGGGGGGGGGGGGTGGGCTGGTTGATTGGTTAATCGGTTGGTGGGGGCTGTATTTCAATAAGAAGACATTTCATGATCGTATATTCCACCCTTGGTATAGGGTATGGGTAACAGGAGGCTGGGGTGGGGCGGGGCGTTTTAAATTTTTGGCAGTACTGAGGTGCAGTATACAAATTAACAAGAGACCAATTAGCCTTGAAAGTTGAATCTCTGCTAGATGTGACATGATTTTCAAGAACAAGTTATGAAAAGATTAAATCATGACACTACATAAGTTTAAATGATGCGTGATATTTCCAACAATAACTCACAGGTCAAAGGTCATGCAAAGCTGATTATAAGTATGCAAAGACCTAAATAGTTCACGAACAGACAGACAGCTGGACAAAACAGCCATATAGACAGATCCCAGAGTGAAGGTATGTGATATGATTTGCTTAACAGCTACAAACATGCAATGTTTATTATTCCCTGATTGGGTTTACATTGTATAAGAGATGTTGTTCTCTAATAAATTGAAGTAAATGCTGGGCTAATTTTTTTATCTGCAAGAAGCAATGAGCATCAGAGGGGTCCATGTGTAATTTCAGGCAGCTAACTTGCTTGATATGAAAACGTGCCATCAAACGTCATTCTCCATTGGGTTTTCATATCTAAAATGTTTTTATCCAATAACTCGGAGGTAAAACTTCATGCCAGGAAGATGTTAAGCTTGTAAAGAGTCATCAATATCAGAGGAGTAGTGTAATTTGGGGCAGCTTTCTAGCTTCCATTAATTTGTAAATGTCATGTTGGGCTAATTTTGGGTTTGCAAGGAGCCATCAGCATAAAAGAGGTCCATGTGTCTAATTGGGGGCGGTTGCTTGCTTGATAAGAAAACATTCCACCTTAAAATTTTACGAACGGACGGAGTGTAGTAAGTCCGTTTGTAAAGTTTGGGTGGCATATATAAAGCCAATGCCATTCAGAAAATTGGAAAATAGTCTTAGTTATTCAACACAAAGACCAACTAATCAGCAATCAGCCTGCAAATTATTTGTTTACAATCCAGTTTTGCTTTGGCTGTTGTGTTCCTTGTAAGAACATGCTCTTGGTGCTGCGGAAGTGGGGTCAAAAACAACTTTCACATGCGACTGTAGATCAAACAAAATCACAAGATCAGCTGTGTGCATGCATACGAGGAACAACTGAAATAATATGTCCCATTGGATAGAAGGGATAGCTGATGTGCCATCAATGAAGAAGTTGATTTGTTGATAACCAATGAATGCTGAGCATGCTGTGACTGTGTCCCTGTTGACCACCAGATGTGCAGAATATGTTGCAAATCAATTAATTCGTAGTCAATGTTTTCGTGACTGGTTATATTATGGAAAGGTCATTGGGTTCACCAAGGATTGAGTGAATGCTGCACTGGTGTACTAGACTTGGGTACATTAGCTCTTTTTAAGCAAGTGGAGCTTGCGCGGTAGTACCCGATCGACTGTTTGTCTGCTGGGCTAGGGACGTAGGGTACTTATAACAGACCATTCCACTCCAGCCTCTCGTCTGGGATACCGCAAAAAAAGTAAGCCGTTTCGTCAATGAGGACGAGCTTTTTCACAATAAATATAACAGTTTTGTTAGTACCAACTACCATTTTGGAGTTCAATAATTAATGGTTGATTCAGTCAATACCGTTTATTTATCGGATCAGCTGAGCGATTCGTGCAAAGGGCTGACAAATGAATGAGACCGACTTCCGTTTACGCTGTCGACCGAGGAAAAACCCCAGACATTCGTCAGTAAATGACACAATTATGATCACCGAAGTGCATGGATTGATTGCAAATATCTACACACCACAGATGAATATCGACGCTTCATTGGGGCGCTAAGTTGATGCTTTAATAATTTCCGAACAAAAAGATACTGGCAGTTGAACTTAGCCACCATTCTGGCGGCCACCGCCGTGGAAGCCATCGCAGGTTCGTTAAGCGTGACGTCAGAGGAGGTGTGCCGACGGTACGACCAATCGGATGGGCCTATCAAGCCACACCCTCATGTACACTCGTGATCGACAATGACATTGCTGCTTTGAGAACATCATGACGTACCTTTTGTCCCTATTATCATAATGCGCTGTAGGTCTGCCTTCACTTCATGATTGCTTCGGCTGACATGCGTATTAGTCGCACGACGCATCGGTAGAACCGATGATACCATTGACTATGAAGAGCCCTGTTGGTGATGATGCTAGTTTTTATAAAAGTGCCTGGTAATCATACAACCAACCAAATGAGCTCTGTTTCATTTTCATATAAGGCATGGCCCTTTTAATTGTGTCCAAGGGGAGCGAGTGTAAGAGGACAAGGGCATCGGATTACTGAGGTCAGCTATTTCTCAGATGGCTGAATGTATTTTATCACTGCAATATAATTGTCGTTTAATTTGTAAGGATAATCATATCATGCATGAGAGTAATTTTTTTCACCATTGGATATTTTAACTACTGCAGAGTGCCTGGTGACAGTTTAAGTGAAATAATACAAAATTTACACCTAACTGTATTGTATGCCACTTATTTTCACAAAGCTACTATGTAAGTGCAACCCTCCAAGGATTTATTCCAACTACCTCAGGCCTCCAATTTTAAACTCTAACATCATAACCAACATCACATATTAAATCCAATCAATCAAGAAGTAAACTAATAATATACAGAAGCTGAACCAACAAGTAATTCTTTGACAAAAATTATGATAGCAGATTCACATGGTTGTGTTAATTGCTCTTTCATATGTGAAAAGACCACTGACAATGGTAATCATCATATATCCATGTGATTGTGGTCAGCTAAACTCGGAGCCATCCTGAGTTTAGTAAAATCAATCCTTAAAAAGCTTTCCCCAACACGATTTATTGAAATTAGTTGCTTGTTTCCATAACTTAAAGTATATATTACTATAAATACGTTCAATTAATATAGCTCAAAGGAAGTTCACATAAATGGCAAAAAAACACAGATAAACCAGGAACAATAATATGCAAATCACTTCCATTATCCAAACAATACAGAGCAATTCCATTTGATTATAAATAATGCAGAGCATATATTCATCACATAAAACTGAAACCCGAAAATGTAAGCCTCTAGCCCACTAAGTCAAAGTTTTTTGTGGAATGACCCCTACCCAAGTATCCCCACATGAGACGAGAATTGTCTTCAATTACCTACCGAAGTGACAGGAGTTAAGTTTTGGGATTCAATATCGTTTAGTATCAGAAGATGGCCAATTTGATTGGACTGAAGGAATTTTACAAAATATATTTATGCTGATGCAAATAAACAGAGCATCATAAATTGGGGTGCCTCATCTATTCACACACTTGTCCACCACTGTCACAAGCAATCGCTGTTCTATTCGCACACACTGAAATCCACTATGCACAAGCATTATCATTATATTTAAAGAGCACTGTGGTGAAGGTGATAACAATCGCTGAAAGAAAATCGCAGACATCAACCTGTGAACCAATGCTATAAGCCACCTGAGAGGATGAGATTCCTGGCACCTTGTTGAGGTCACCATAAATTAACACAACAGTTGGTCATTATGTTACAAACTCAATCGCAATGGAATTTCTTCTTGGATTACTAAAAGACTAATGGTGAGATGAAGCAATAATAGCACCCCCCCCCCCCACCTAAGTATGTGAACATGAACAGCGAAAGCAAACATTCTTTAGTCATGGACCAAAGCAAATGTCATGAGCAGCAAGCTTACCACATACTGTATGAGTTAATAAGATGTACCCAGTGTTAAATATGTGGTATCATTAAAATATGAACTATAATCTCTATAGGTTACTATATATAAACATATGTAGCCACAGAAACCAAACTTTTACTAACAAATATACACACATCATACATTACTTTACAGTAAAGCTTTTGAACATTGCTGCACCCGCTGACCCCACCCTTTTTGATGTTGATATGATATTGACCTAATAGGTGTTTGTGACTATCAAAGTTCAATTCAAGCAATATAACTCGTCCAATTTCATAGATTTTGATCGCCAAATCCAGGGTCCACTTCTTCTACAATAACTTTTGGTCAATAGAAGCAAGTGTGCCAATCGAATATTGATAAATTGCCTAATCAAGCACCAAGCTATAAAAACTGTTTGAACATGTAAACCCCCACAAAATGACTAGCATTCTGTCACGAAGCAGCTTCAAGACTAGGATTAAAATACCAGCATATATAAAAATAAACACTATGTCAATCAGCAGATCTAATTCTAGTTCCTCTTAAGTTAGACTCATAATCTGAACTTGTTGTAACAACAGAATAACCTACCAAGTACTTCATCACAATCAGATCTATTAATCTGAGGTTACATGAGCAGCAAAGGGTGATCATTACCCCCTAGTTTAGCAAACACATGCCTCATTCATTCAAACAATATGTATCACTAGCCATTCGACTAGGACAAAAACTGATGCCTCTCAACATCCTCTTTTTGTCTCGTCCCATTAGCCACCATGACACTTTCCTTGGCAGAATAGCCGGCCTCCCCTGTAGAATCCTCCTCCATTGAGAGCAGTGTGTCTGACTCAGATCCCTCTTCTGGACGCCGTACTTTACGATAACCTTGGGCTTCTATGTTAGTCACTTTCAAATAGTTCAGACCTGTGTCGCTACTTTTAATGTAATTGTGTTTTGTAGACTTCTGCACTTGTTTCTTGAGAAAATTGTCAACCACCCAGAAGATGAAGGCCTACAACAAATTCATTATCAAAATATGGAGCCATTTAAGGCAGCATCATCATCATACATCAAAGAAAGAGGAAGAGTCGTCCACCTAGAATCTCGAATTCATAGATGTAAACAGTGACTTACATTAACAATGAATGGCACGATGAACATGACAATGACGAGCTCCAGGTTGGGGTCCTTGATCGGGTACATGATAAAGGTCCTTACCTATATAAACAAAACTGCATGTGAAGTGCATTGGTAGAGTGGTATATTGTAAATAAATAGAAGTCAGTAATGAACATAGGTTTGATATTAAAGAGACTGTTCAGCCCCATATTTGTAACTAGGTTGCCTAGCAAGCTGCTTGGCAATCGCACCTAGGAAACCAAAAGTTTTCAGACTTTCAGTCGCCACACAGCGATGCGGTCTTAGAAAATAGATCCTTACTTTGGCTGTCGCCATTTATGTTGTCCTTCCTACTTGTCGGTCTAATTTGTATGAATGGTGCCCACAACGTTAATGAGTGAAGATTTGATGAAATCTACATTTTGTAACCAAAGCGGAAGTATACACATCGATAGCGAGGTATCATAGATAGAGTGCGTAATGATTTACTGCTAACATACATGAAGTTCATGGTTTTAGAGAGGCACCGTTATCGATGGAACGACACAACTAGATAAAACAGATTTCCACAGTACATCATGAATTTTTTCAGACAAAAAAACATAACAACATGATTTTCGATCAAGTAAACTTTGCGGCACAAATAAAAAGATGGCATTATTAACGTCTGCGTTAAACGTAGTTATGTATAAACAAAATGATCCCTGGATGCCAAATATGGGGCTGAACAGCTTCTTTAAGGGGTGTAGAAGCATGTTATATTATTTAAAAAATTGTTGGATTATCTATTCAATTTAACTCACATCCTTCCAGAAATCAAACATCACCAGAAATGTCATGAACAGCTTTTCAATGACCATTACCCCAATGTATACCCCACATTGACCAATCCAAGCTCGGCACTGAGGGGGATGTCCTGAAAACAAAGGAATCACTCACGATTTATCAATTCCTTTCAGCCAATCTAGCAAACCACATTGAAGAATCATCCCTCTAATACGCTTGATGTTGCCAAAGATACAAATTACCTACCATATTCACCAAAGTGAAGGTTTTCCCATCTTTTACATTGAGCAATACACTGTGAGAGCTTGAGTCCTGCGTAGATAAGGAACAGACCAACAGTAGAATCCAGCAAGAAGCTGATGAAATACCTGCAACAGTCACAATTTGTTAACAATCCTACAATATAATGTGTTAATATTCTTTTATACATAGTAAGTTACAAGCTGGTACGTGTTATTTAAGTAACAAAAATTACAAGTTGATTTCAATGTTTTGGTGATAAGGCTTCACTAAATGAAGAAGTGTTGGTAGTAAACTGCCAGTGAGCCTTTTAAGGTAAGGTATTGCCAACATCAGTTTAAACAGAGTGAATGGTTGTGGATCTTTGACTTTGTGTGGTAAACTTAAGAATATCACCAATTTACGTTTAATCATCGTATACAGTCACCATGTACAGGGATCTCCATGAAAAAGTTCAGCAAGGAATACATTAGCAAAATGAATGACAGCTGCCCCTATTGCTTGCTTAGATGTGTCAAAGAACCTGGAACAAATCATACAACACACAAAAAGGTAGACCGTGTGTGTGGTAACATTTTTACTGAAATTCACTGCAATTTGAAGAGCAAGTTAAGTTATGACGTCATACCAGATTGTCCACGGCCTTCTCTCAGGTCTAGGTTCACAGAATCTCTTTACTGAAACAAGTATTGCATGGGGTGTCAGTGTGGGGAGTTTGACGACATTACTTCTACTAACATGAGCATTTGAAACAAGTGTGGCTGAACGTTTCAGTTGTTCATTAACTATAACTATGAGAGTGAAGGCGAGTTCACATAATTGAAGTCTTTAACGTAGGAGTGGTCGTGGGTATCAACTTGGGTTTTCTTAACCAATACCATGGGGTAATGAAGAGCCCTCTTGTTCCATGCCATTAGTATATATTCATGTCATGTCAAGTCAAATCAAATCAACAAAAGATGTCAATACGCGAATGCCATAGACTGACTGACACTGACAATAGAAAACTGACCAATAAGGGCACTGAAGGCGATGACAGCTAGAAGACCCTGCACTAAGAGTCCCAGAGGACCCAACAGAGACCCATGTCCGCAATGCAAGCTTATTTCTGTGGAATTCTTCTCATCTGTCATGTTTATGATTTGATTTTGAGGAGAACCGTATATCAAGTCAATCCTTTCTGTGGCCAATTTCCTTCCATAATCGCTCACCAGTGCATCGTTAATTTCCCGATGCATATCGCCACAGTATTTCCTATATTATCCGTGTAGTATGATGCGATTGATTCTTATCTTGAGACAATCTTATGACACAGATATCTGTGATAAGAAACGAGTACTATCGACATGAACCTTTAGTCATACACAAATGCCCAAATGGCACAATGCGCCTGTGCACCCGGGTTGCTTGCAAGTGACGTCAACAGTCTCTGCGTAAATAACATAAGCGTGTAGAGCTCGTCGCAGGGTATGTGGGCGTGGCTTCCATGCACTTATTTAGTTCACAGTTCATAGTTTAGGCGACAGCTCATAACATAGATGACGCGTCCGATGTGTGATGACCCGCACTTATAACATGAATCTTTAAATTGCGTTACGGTGAGGAAAAAGCTTTACCATGTCGTCAACGGCATTTCATTTCCAATGCCCACAGACGAACAACCGAGAGCGAATTAAAGGTTCACGATTTGATCATGACATCTCTTATCCATGCATGAGTTTTGGGGACATAACGAATAGTTTTATATACTTGGCAGGCCAAGTAGGAATCAGACCTCTTTCCTGGTATCCTTTGAGAATATAACGAATAGTTTTCTATACTTTGCTGGCTAAGATACCAGATAAGGGCCTGATATGACTGGAGAAACTTTACCTAAACTTTCTGGTATTATTATTTCTTCATTTCAGACACAACAACGAAGTATATACCTTATATGCGGTCTATAGCAACTAGAAATCTAATCTTATATTTACACATATATACATACATAGATAGAAAGAAAGATGGCTTGGCATGAATTATTAGGTCACATCATTGAAGTGAACATACAGTAATCTCATCCAGTGTGTTCTTACTCTTGAATTCCATTTAATATCAATTGTGTTGGGTGATATATCAGTCCTTAGCATAAAACTGAAAATGAGATTCCTAATTATAGCATGGGAGCTACGTACATTTATTATAAGCAAACATTCTACTAGCACTTCAGTGGCGAGGCATTTAATTGCCACTAACCATACAATTCATATAATTAATTCCTAATGCATCATCATTTTATACATATTCATCAAATGACGTTAATTCTTTGGTCACAATGCGTTAAAGGTGGTATACCATAGACTTTCTCTGAACGAAAATAATATCTTGGAGGTATTGCATATTTGATAACACAAACGTTTTCCTCTATATTTGAGTGTTTTGTCGCAAAGCTGAGAATTTGTTGTGTAATGTTGAGTCGTCACTATAAACTTCTAGCGTTGAGCTATAAATTTCAAGTTGATATACATACTAACTACGCAGGTGCTGTATAAAAAAATCATGGTTATCCATCATCTTCTATCTAAGACAGTTATTATTATTTTTTATTTAAATCCCTAATGTTTCATTCTATTATCAGTAATGAGTAACTTTAAACCCCTGTACCTTCGGAAAATAATGAAGACAACTTTGGTTTAGCTATAAAACTTGACGCTGCGATAAACTTTCATTTAATTAACACCACTGGAGTAAATAATCACATGGTCTTATCGGCCGGTCCTAATGACAACCAGTTGCGTGCAACTCCTAACACAATTTAAATATACCAATTAAAGCCAGCATGGACGATCATTTAAACCTGATAGTTCTCTTCTAATGAAATCTGACTTTGATACTGTTAATATGAATTTTGACCAAGTTTTCGCCAAATTATGTTCATTACATATTACAGGGCGTTTTGTTGCCTCCGTAATCCCGATTTAATGCTTGATACAATAATGCTTTTACATTCAATCAAGTTTACTATAATTTCACACCTAATATTAAAAAAAAATGATTCTGTATTCAATGGACCAATTACAGGGTTTGACAACACGCAGTCGCTGATATTAGTTAAATATGTAGAGCTATGTAATCGGAAGTAATCGTATCGTAAATCCGAAATGTGGTCACATAAGAAATATTGCACGCACAGGATGTGCTCTAATGGCACAATTGTAACATGGGTGGTGAGTTTTGATGTCGAAATAGTTACATTAGTTAAGTGAGGTCATTCAAATATTATTTTGAACAATTTCTTTGCTTCGAGAAAACCAGAGAACTAAATGAAATAATATTTTTTTTGCACGATAGTCGCACAAACTCAAAGACATAAACTTAAACGCTCCAGTTCAATTGATTTAGTATGTTTTGTTAGAATGTATTAATCAACATTTGATCTACATCGCTTCCTTAACGACTAATATGCTTTCCAAACGGCCGAAATAGATACGCACCAAGATGCTTTGGTGCACCGGGTATGATTCGTGATGTTAGCTCCAGTTACCTTAGGCCACACTTGATCAATGCACTCCATATGTCACGGCCATGTGAGAGAAATATCGCAATTTAATCAGGAACTTTTGTTAATGCTCTAAATATTGAAATCGTTGTTATGATGAAAATAGAATGTTTGGCCTCGAGTAACAATATGCGATCTCCATGAGTTTCGTAGTAAATTAATGATTTTCTCAATAAACATAGAGCCAGTGACCCAGTGACGGAATCCTAAGCGGCTTTCAATATTGCAAGGCATATACGGGACATTAGTCATGTTAGATAATAAGACGCTGAAGGCAAATTATTCTCTGTTTCACTCAATGTCGCTGGATCTGTATATTGACCTTGGATATTGCAATAAGCAAGATGTAATGTTGATAGCCATGCAAACGCCAATCTACAAGCAGCTTTATGTAGAACGCATAGTGTGCGCATTTTCTGTTGAAGTGGAGAATGTTTAAAAAGCGTGTCGAGGATAAAATGAATGTCGTAGAAAAAACGCGCTAACGCATTGTCCTCAGTGCGTTAGTGCTATATAGCTGCCTGATTGATAACAGCCTTGGAATTTCCATTGTGTGATTGCTCTGCTTTGTTATTTGAATACGACCGGTTTAACATCGCTAACCATCCCCCAACCCTCACCCCCTTCACCATTCCCACCCTCCCCGCTCTCCCAAACCCACCTCGTCTCCGTCGCCTTCAATATGTGTCTGTATCGAGTCACGCTCTGATAACGGCACGCTCACTGGTAAACTGACGCAATACTAAACGCACTGTAAGCGTTGTTACCATAAATAATATATTATCTTACGCTCTGTTGATCGGCATACTATTGATGGAACGACAGGGACAGGGACGCACAGGGCTGACTTTCTGTTCAAAGCAATACTAGCTAGTAAAAGAGGAAGATATAGCACATGTTAATGGAAATTAACAGTAAAATTAATACGGGGGGTATTTTGATGTAGGATTATGACGGCATGGGTTCATATTAATAGGGACAAATTTTTGTTATTAAAAACAGGGCTGATAATTTTGCCATCAAATGTGCCATGGAAGTATGATACTGACAGCAGTGGATTATTTTACAACCTTAAAGCCAGCCTAACACACACACACACACACACACACACACACACACACACACACACACACACACACACACACACACACACACCACACACACACACACATATACCACACATATACACATAACACATATACACACACACACATATATATATATATATATATATATATATATATATATATATATATATATATATATATGAATATATATATATATGCTATATGTATATATATATATATATATATATATATATATATATATATATATATGCATACATATATATGTATACATTCATACGCACATACACTACTCACAGACAGACATACATACATACATACATACAGACATACATACATACATACATACAGACATACATACATAAATACATACAGACATACATACATACATACATACATACAGACATACATACATACATACAGACATACATACATACATACATACATACATACATACAGACATACATACATACATACATACATACAGACACATACATAGACATACATACATACAGACATACATACATACATACATACAGATACATACATACATACAGACATACATACATACATACATACATACATACATACATACATACATAGACATACATACATACATACATACATACATACATACATACATACCCTACATACATACATACTACAGACATACATAGACATACATACAGACATACACACACACACACAAACACACACACTACATACATACGTACATACATACATACATACATACATACATACATACATACATACATACATACATACATACACACACACATACATACATACATACATACATACATACATAGACATACATACATACACATGACATAGGCACACATACATACATACATACATACATACATACATACATACATACATAGATACAGACATACATACATACATACATACATACATACATACATACATACATAGATAGATATATATACTTACATATACATAGATTTATTAACGGATAAATTGATGGATGTATGCACTGTATATATATATATATATATATATATATATATATATATATATATATATATATATATATATATATATATATATATATATATATATATATATATATATATATATATATATATATATATATATATATATATATATATATATACATATCATAGAGCACGTGACACCATCCTTTCTACAATCTCCGAGCTGACATGGTATCGGTGCAGGGGGCAAGAGGAACAATCAATTCACACTCGTAGTTTTTGTCGAATATTGACTACTCAATATTGATGGCATCATCAATCTAGGTGGCTTCTTAGCCATCCCATTGTTACGCAACTTGGTGCTCGGCTGTTAAATTCTTTAATAATTCACTGTCAGGGCATAGACCGTGAGTCTATCATTGCGCTGAAAATACATGTTTTATTCATGACTTAGTAACATAAACACATTGACAGTCAGTTTATACGTCAGTTAGACCGTGCTCTCGTTATCACAGAACGCTTATTCTACTCTGCCAAAACCTTGAGTTCAGCTAATCTATGATTGATTATGTTGGATGAAAGGATCCAATGGTCACCCCCTCCCCACCAGCGCGTTCGTTTTGTATTGAACCATTCCCATGAACCAGTCGTAACTGAAAGCCTTAATACACAACAAAGCAAGCTATCAGGATTACGAATAACGAGGTTACATGTTTGTAAAGTTCAATCAATATCAATTTCTTGGCTCAAAAACTAAATTATTTCTGAAATCAACCATTGTTTGTTTCATAATGGTTACTCCAGCATTGGGTAAAATCATTTGCAGTTAGGAAGTGACATACAGTTAAAAAGGCAGTGTACAGTTTCGACGAATAACTGCCTTGCTGGCGAGGCTGTGAGTCATTGGCCTAATCTTGTCAAGCAAACAGATGTAGATATTATGATCATCATCTGTTAAAGGAGTCCATGCGGCTTTGGAGCGTTATGACCCAAACCATGTTTCACTGGGTAGATGTTTCGTTACCTTACTTCGTCGAATATTGACCCTAACAAATGTGGTTACCATGAAGATATCAATTCTTTATTTAACGAAGTACAAAGTACACTTCGGTTGACACTGTGTGAGTCATATCGATCTCGGTCCGTCAATCTATTTTTGCCCGATTATTTAGCCCACGTCACGCGCATGCGCAGTGTGCGCTTTTAGGTTGCCATCTTGAAAGGTTCTGTTCTGTCGTCGCTGGAAGCTCGTCTGTTCAACCAACTCGTTTACACTTAAAACTCAATTGGGGTAATTATTGCTTTTCAGATTTTGGTACATGAACTATTTATCTTTAGATTGATACTGTGCTATAAGTGTTTCATTCTCTTTTAAGTGTTCTTCTTTTGCATTTACTAGTCATGGTAGTTGTTGACAAATGTGTATTGGTTTCGAGTTCAGCAACGGGAATCAAAGGCAGGAAAGAGCTTACAAGCATGTGATAAACTTCATATAAAAACATACGTTTAATACTAAAGCAACGTTAATTGTTAGGTATGAAATGTGTTATCAGTAAATTAGGGTCTTATTTTTAGATTCATACTTAAATATTATCACTCCTGTCATGTTTTTCTTTTAATTGGAAGGTATATAGTATTGCGTGGTATTTCTGTTCTGGCTGTATATTGATTGAGCCGGCTTGCGTTGTGGTGCGCGGGGGTTACTCGACCCAATTCAGTACCTTATCAACACACTTTTATACTAACGCGTTATGACAAGAACACGCAACCACGTTAAGAGATATGTTATGTATATTTTTCATTTTGCGAAAGTGTAGTTTATGTATTTGAATAATGTTGTTGTTATTTTAAAAGAGCAGCGGTGAGGTACGTTTATTTCGTGGCGAACCATCTGGCGTGAAATGGATACGACCTCGCTATGGTTGAGTGGTCACTGTAGTGCTGAAGCAAGGGGTGGGGTGCAGAAGTGTCACAGCAGCGCAGAGGTGCGAAACAAGGTTTCAAGGATGGGCGCTTAACGCAAGAATATAAGTCCAAACATGTGGTTTTAATGGCGTGCCTAGTTAAGTCTCATGATTGCGAACGCTAAACTTGACAGCTGTTCGCAATGTTTGTGGGGGCGAGTGTAATCGGCAGTCAAGTTTTTTGTAGAACATATGCAAGTGGAATAGTGATTTTACTGAAGGGGTGCTGGTGAGGGCAGATGGCATTCAAAGCGAAGTTAGCTGTGTCATGTGTGTTTAATTATGCGTACGCCTATGTAAGAAGCTTCTATTATACAGAAACATTGCATGCGTTTCTTGAAACTTTCCTATCACTTGGTGGGCGATTCCGCTATTCGTTGTGGGTAATAGACTGACAGCCTTAGATATCTCCATATGACCCATGCATAAATGTATGTATGGGCAGATGACTTGTCCACCGTGATGGCTTTCATTGAGAACATCGACAATTCAATATGAATGATTGGATAATATAATTAATTTGCTGAGGCTTCTGTCGTGCGAAAAGCAGAAGCGGATGGTTTATTGAAATTGCAATTGTTAGCGGGTTTAGTTTTCAACCTAATAAGTAAATGGGTAGGGGCTGTATACCTATAATTCTTGGCACATCAACACGTTCAGCTATCTAGAATGTACGGGAGTCCCGGGGGGGGGGCACTTAAGTGTATAGAGGTAGTATATATGTGCCGCGCGACGGGGTATGCTTTTTCGGCCTCTCGACTTGTACGACGGGTTTTTTGACCTCATACTGGTACGACGGGTTATACATTTGCATAATACCTTGTACGACGGGGTATGATTTTGGCCATTTTGACCTTGTACGACGGGTACGGTTTTTCGAGGTCCCGCGGCACATCCCTATCCAGAATAAGGCTAAGTGCCCCCCCCCCCCCCCCCCGGGACGGGAGTATCTCAAAGCCACCCACAATGTGTGAAGTCCTTTTTCAAAAGCTGATCGTTAGTTCTAATGATCTAATTGTTGGTGAATCACGTACTGATAAATCGTGACCTTTCCCTTAACTACCCTTTTCATCAACTTCACTGTCAACCGATTTGTTGTGAAATTTCATACGTTTACGTTCCGGAATGACTGAAGCTGGTGCCTAATGGTGGTGAATGATTAAATGCTAATTGGTCTCGTATTAAAGTACATCTTCGAAAGTTACATTCAAACTAAAATTAATTCAGTTGACGGCAGGGGTAAAAAAGAGGGCGGTAGAAGTAGGCTGGGTTGCGTTGCAGTGGTCACGGAAGCTTCTGCAGGCTCCGGTACGCACACATCAGTACATAGCTGACCCTTAGAGCGATCCCATATCACCCCCACCCCCCCCCCCCCCCCCCCACCACCACCACCACCATCAAACTCCATGCCCAGCTACAGCCTCCTCCCAGACAAACTCCACGTCCAGCAGCTATCCCTATCCACCCCCGTATATTCGGCTAACGATACAGCCGCTGAAATGTGCCTTGATTCGATTAGTATGACTGGTCAGCGAATGTTCCTCGTGTAATTGATTTATTAATTATCAAACGACGATCGGTTGTCATTCGGTCTCCGAGAAGCCCTTAGATGAAGTGGGAGTCGTACAAGCTACAGCGTGTCTTCATAATGCCTCGCTCTGTATACTGGTACATGCGGTGCTGTCGTCGTCACGATCGTAGGAATAAATTCATTGTCCGTCTAAGCGATTTGAATATTTTGTGTAATCGAGGTTGTTGATTATGCGCAGCACAAAAGCATCGTCGAGTAAGTTGTCAGTGTACGGCAGTTGTGTTACTTGGTTACCATGACGCATAGGATATTGTGTAACTCGATACACAAACGTCAAAGAACCTACGGCGATGTCTGAGTTGCTGACATCATGAATATATACTGGGTCATCATCACCTCCTATTCAGTGGCTCGTTCGATGGGGTGGGGTAAAGGAAAAGGGGAGGGGGAATATTAGGGGTTTGGTGGTGAGAGTGGAATGGTTCAGATTTAATGTAGGGTGTATTCCAGCCCCTGTCGGACGGTGATATAGTAATATACCTCACGACGTGCTGTAGGGCTAGCTGTATGCAAATTATACTGGTGGGATTTCTGAAAATATCGGGTATCAATTTTCCCATCCGTTATAGAAATTTATTTAGTGATCCTTATCTACCAGCTGGGGATGTCAATCCACTTGTGATGTGGTTTTTTTCTAAAGAGCATTCTCGACTAATAACTGAAGTGAGTGAACAATTAGAGTCGTGTTTATCTTGCCCTTCGAATGTTATGTTGACTCGTAATACCACCCATGTTAACTTCGACAAATTCTTACCTGCTAATTCCGGGTTAGCGTCATAGCGCGATGGCTCAGGGAGTGCTAAAGCCGGTATCATAGAGTCTACATGAGTCAGCTTGATCAGTCGTCTATTGGTGAGTTGTGAGGTTATGTCGTTGGCACCCTAAATGAAGCGATCTCGATGTGGTCAGCTGCGCACTAGCTATATATACCAACGAACCTCGAATGTTATCGCATTGCGCCCTACTCTCAGCCAATCGGAGCTCGAGAAAAAGCTTGGTCTTTTTCCCATATCGTCTCAAACGCACGGTTAGCTGTGCGATAACTGCGAACGTGTGGCAATATCACCTAGCAGCAACCAGATTTGAGAAGGTCCCTCACAGGGCACCACTGCTCTAACATGGCAACACTACAGAGGGTCTTAATATCACGCACACCTTGCAAGTGTGATAACGAAGGTTTTTTCTGGAGTTATTAACTTGGCGTTTTTGGAACGCCAAGTTATGGCGATCGGTCCGGTTTGTATGTTTGGATGTTTGGATGTTTGTTTGCTTGCCAGCCGTTAATCTGGTTTGGTGTCGCTCATCGGGAAGTCACAGTATTATCCCATCTTCCCGGAATCTGTCTGAGGCGCGTAATTCTTACACCTGTCGAGCCGCTTCCACGGCGGTACAGAGTTGCCAGCACCAAACGTAGGCAAACGTTGCTGGGAAGTCGGCGGAGCTCTGATTGTCGGAGTTTGGAATATTCTGCAAGTCTCACACAACAAATTATCGAAGCATATTATAATCAAATAAACAAACGGTCAATCCAGTTGTCTAGTAGCTGAAACGAAGCTTGCCCAAATTCGGGAACAGGTCCAATAGGGGCCCTCGCAGTTTCCGGCTGAGTCTACCTCCAATCCTGCCAGTCTTTGTATACACTCACATCCCAACATTCAGATCTTCTGGTGTTTCTTGACCCCTGTTCTTCAATGATTCTCTGAACCGACCAGCACAAGAAGCACCCACTACTTCTCATTTGGTATCTGTATAGTTTGATCCGAGGGAGCAACAAATGCACCAGGAAAACTAAAATCCGTCTTAAAAATCACTGGTGTCGAAAAAGGAAAAATCTCCTATAGATGAACCCATCTATACCCATATACCCTATATTAAGGGAATATTTCTCATATTCACAGGTCTCAGACAGATACCTTACTTAACATAGGTTCACGCTAATTGCATATATGAGAATCTGCCGCGGATTCGGTCCGCTAGGGTCGTTTTTGAGATCGATGTAAATCCTAACCCCTGGACCCCTCGCATAATTTCCGCGGATTTTGTAATTTTCCATTCTCATGCCTGTAATTATCAATATTGAGAGACAGGGTCGTTCGCTTGGTTATCGCGTGTAGGTGCCATCGCCATAAGTATATTATCGCATGGTCACGCGGGTGATTTGGGGAAAGACACTCGGACGCGGAGCGTCCTCGTGTTCTTTTCCCATATCACCCACTTGACCATGCGATAACTAACACAAGGCGACTGGTAGAATGCCAATTTCTGACACACTATTCCCTTGCCCGTTGCACGTTCAGACGGATCGCGGTCCTGGTTGGCCAACTTAAATGCTCTTTCGGCTTTCCCTGTTTCTTAAATAGCACGGTATGCAGTTTCCTGGTAAAGGAAGTGGTGAACCTCTACATCTGAAACAGTTACCTAATAACCAAATAATGTGAGTGGCCAGAGAAACCACATGAATATGAACGCATTAACGATTTGAAACTAACATGCGTCTTAAAGAACGCGATATATACGCCGTCGAACTGAGAATGAAAGTAATAGTGTTATACGATCCAAAACACCCCCATGTGATGACATTTTCCATCTGCCATTTTACATACATCTACATATTTATATTATTCACTTGCCATCCTGGATGTTTTTTCTGGGCATATTGACTGTAGCTATCTATGGCTTAGTAAAACGTCCAGTAACTCTACCCAAGCTTGTGGCCGCTTCTATATTGGACATGATCTGTGAGAAACCAACGGTATCATCCCCCAGTCCGACACCGTTAAACGCCCCCGTAACTCTTTCTGTTGACATTCAAGCTAACCAGGACAGGGGGTATGGGATTCATGCTTCCTTAAATATACTATTTTTTTGGAAACGGATCATGTTTGTTCATGAAACTGCAGCCCTGGTCGATTAAACTTCGTCACTAAAAGTGAGCACAGCTGTGCAGCTGGTACGTGAATAATTATTCACCCCCGCTAGCAGGTTCAAGGTCATTCTTTGAGACACTTAATTAGGCGGTATGTGGATTCCTGGTTGGAAATACGTCTCTACTTGAAATACTGACCACATGTGTAAGGACATTAGTGAATTACTGCTCACTTTAGTACTGTTTGTACAAATGTTTTCTATGAGTTATCTTTTGAAGTTCACCATAGGCATTCATAGCAGAAAGCAGCGTAGGTCTGTCACGTCTGATGGTAAACTCGATAGGGATTCCCAGCAGATCTGGAGCCTTTGGCAGAAATTGCAACACTCGCGTTCATACTACATTATGGACCAGCCACCACAAACAACAACTTTCATTAGTCGGAAACTACGGGATTAACTCCTAAGCCAATCAGACAGGGTTACGACATATAAAATGGCTACTCGTAGGTGTTTGTGGGTGGACATGAAGTCATGAGAAGTAATTACAAAATCATTGTGACATATAAAAAGTGCTTGCTAACGAGATAGCAACGTTTGCTTATTTCTTAAAAACATACCGTCATAAATTCAAAGCTAGAATTGTGTGAACTTAAAAAAAGACAAACTAGGAGTGGTTTATTTGATGTAATTAATGCACTAATAAAACTGACAGTCGTTGTTCATTTCTCAATTTAACTTTTCCACCTTCTATTGACTGACAAAAAATCAAACATGATTTTTTTGAGCTTATGAGTGATGTGTATGATTTGAAATGCGGATATTGACTTTTTATGAACGCACTTATCGTTCAGATACTGCTTCGGTTTGCATAAAGTGTTCATCTGAGTTAGAGTTACCGTGCGTGCAGGCTGATGCGGTTTTTCTGGAAAATCCTCCTTGGTGGATGGTGGAAATTGTGTAAAATTGGCGACTATGAGCCTAAAGTGAGCTTAGATCGAGTGGTACTTTGTGCCTCTCTTCATTTTCGGAGAGTTTATATCATGATCGGATAGGAATGGTACATGATACCTCCTGGTCCACAACTTACCAGTCGCTAGACACAATTTACCAATCCATTTAATTTTGCATATATATATATATATATATATATATATATATATATATATATATATATATATATATATATATATATATATATATATATATATATATATATATATCGATGTCAGTGTCGCGTGCCACGTTTTACTAGGAGTCGGTAACATCCGGGTGATCACCCTAAAACGATGGGTGTAGTTTAGTTCCAAATCCGATTGCTATGATTTGTCACTACCGGCTCAGCGATGTCGTGTTCACTCACCTTACTTGTGCCTCGTCCCGGTGACAAGTGTTCTCTTCCCGATTTGACTGTTGTTATGTCGGGGTATCTTAATAAAACATTGCCATAAGGATGTTACCGCTGGAAAATCTTAAGATGAGCTAGGCTCAATCGTCGGTCATTGTCATGGTGTCCTGTGGGTTTGACGTCGACACCTGGCGACTACAGTATTCACCTATTGTTTACGCTAAACATGCATTGTAAATATATAAATTTAAGTATAACAGCAAATTGAACTTAGTCACGCGGCCGCTTATTTTACTGAAATCTTTCTATCCAGTGTAAACTGCTATCGAATTGATGCATCAACGCTTTAATACGGCTGTTCCATCCACTGAGGTTCAATAAACGTTGTGTTGTTGATCAAATGCATGGATTCCGTATCATCGAAATTCGGCAAATCCTGTTGAGATAACTAATATTTCCAGTGACATCAAAATGCCCCTTAACGTAAACGAAATAATTGAATAGATTGTTGATTCGCCTTGACATTGATGTGTTTACTGGAGTGTATGAAATCAACAATGGCGCTCTCTTGTGAGGAATGTTTGAAATGTACGTGTCTGATGAGTTATGTTGTGTCGGCAACAGGCAACCTTAGCCGCGGACCTGCTTCTTGTCATGGATTCGGGTAAGATCAATTTCATACATGTGTGCGCTGTTGATTAAACCTAGACAAGCTCCCTGGCGGATCTGACGCAATTCCTTCCCGCTGTATATAATACCCGGGTACCCTAACCTGGTAACCATCTTGGTTTTCACTCTTTGCACACTGTGAAAGCATACACTGCCTTTAAGCTTCAGCTTTGCCTATGACGTCTTCATATTCTCTTGTATTGCTTGATAAAATCACTTAACGTGTAAGATAGTGTGGAATCTAGAGTTTCTTGGACGTGTGTTGGATCTAAAAGCTCTTCTGTTATTCAAGCTCAGAATGGTTGGGGGAAAATACGTCATTTTTGTTTTGGCAGCATGACATTTTTTTCCCATTCTTCACAAACGAACACATTTTATTTTGTTTCACGAAATTATCCTAATACATTTAATTAATCACTGCTTTGTGTATATGGAATGATAACGCAATCGTTACTTGAAGCGTTTCTTACGAAATGGGTGTAATCGTTGTGTTAGCTGTTTATAAATATATTGATGTGGGTCATTTCCCCCACCAATCAGGTATCAGCATATGTTATATTTTCCTTCATCAAGGACGAACCATTGAGTTATAAGTGGTGACGTGAGCTGGGCATGTACGTCTCACCTTAACAGCGCTCCTCTTGATGACGTCAGCTCAAGTTTTTACGCTGTGGACAGATTGACGATCGTGAAAACCCAGCCAGGGCGTCTATGGTATGTGCGGAATGTCGCAGGTCTCAGAAAGTGAAGCATCACCAATTGATTAAAATTCACCGTCGTCATAAAGCGGAACAAAAACATCCACCCCCAGTCGCCTCTCCTGGATCGCCAGCAGAGAAAAACAACCCCCAGTCGCCTCTCCTGGATCGCCAGCAGAGAAAAACAACCCCCAGTCGCCTCTCCTGGATCGCCAGCAGAGAAAAACAACCCCCAGTCGCCTCTCCTGGATCGCCAGCAGAGAAAAACAACCCCCAGTTGCCTCTCCTGGATGCCAGCAGAGAAAAACAACCCTAGGTTGCCTCTCCTGGATCGCCAGCAGAGAAAAACAACCCCCAGTTGCCTCTCCTGGATCGCCAGCAGAGAAAAACAACCGCAGAGAAAAACAACCCCCAGTCGCCTCTCCTGGATCGCCAGCAGAGAAAAGGGTCGTGAACCGCATTCTCGGACTCGATCTTTTGTTTGGGTGGTGGGTGTTTTATGGCGAGTGTAATTTGACCAACTTACGCTTATTACTGATGAGGGGGGAAACGCTGCAGGGATAAAATGAGTAATATCTCGGATGCTCACTTCCATAAATTTGCTCTTGCTTGAGACCGTTTTGAAATATCAGACATTTGTGGCGACGATAACAGTTTGTTTTCATCCCACTTGTGCAATTTGGAGAAATTGTCATCGCAATCACAGCGATGTTTAGGAATGCTGATCCGGTGCTTCCTGACGACAAATTCAGACAATAGCGTCGACTCACCATGCATTTCCGGTTCAATTATCACAGCTTATAATAATGTCTATTCCATGCCAGATGGTAAAGTGAACGAAACTTGCCAAACAACATCAAGCTAAACGTGACAGAGATCATCCATGTAGCGAACTCGGCAAGTTCTAGCTTCTATCAAATGTAATTTTTCCAATTTTATTTCCACCTGGCGATTTTCATTTTGTCTTAAATTCCTCATTAATTTTGCGAGTGCCAATGACTGGGCGCGAATTGACATCCCAAGACAAATGCTACGCCATTTGCTCGTATCACATGGTTTGAGACTAGTCTGTCGACGTCATGCTTGTTCTATTTTTGGGACTCAAGCATGAACAGTATAAATTTATGGCGCATAGCAATGTTTATTTGTATCTTGTGCACACAGTAACACGAGCCAGGCCGCCATCGTGTTTCCTTATGTCTCCAAACAGGCTCATTTGACATTCTGTGCGCATCCACGCGCGAACCATAACCAGAAAACCGCGCATTAAAGCATTTTTTTGTTATTTACTATCGTAACATCTGAGTGAAGTGAAATTAACATACGAAAGTGACTTAACACTTTGAACTTATCATACTGACTGGTTGTTTCGTTTTCGCCAATAGTTGCCTCGTTATTCGAGAATTTGTTGTGTTCTCGTGGAGGAGTTATACTCCACTGTGTACACCGACCAATGGTTTTGTTATATATCCAATTTACGATGTCAAATTGTGGTATGATTAGGGTCAAGGATTAGAGGCATCGAATGGTCTTGTGGCGCTAAATATCCATCTCTCATGAATGTGAGCAACAATTGTAACCCTCGCACCCGCTTTTGTGGAGTTGCGTCGGGGAATTATGGAAATTCCTCGCGATGCGGAACAAGCAACGTTTTCTCTGAATTGTGCTCGCATGGGGTTGAGACCATATAGGTGGTCATTTCGTTCTCCAATCGTTGTGACTGCGCTGGTTCGATTGCTACCGACGCTCCGATTTCGGACTTAAGTGTGTCATTGCCTCAATGCCTCTGTTTCTGATGATTGCGCGGAAGGTGCGCGCAGAGACGTCGCTGCATCTTGTTGTTGATAATTTTGTCTTTCTGGATCAATATTGAATAAATTACGAACGTTTGGCGTCTGCCGGCTTATAATGAGCGCCTGATAGGACTTGACAACAGCGTGTGCGGATGTGTTCTGTATATTTCGTATATGAAATAGTCCACACGACGAGATTAGTTTATGCGGCTTTTCTTAGGCGTTGATAACGTTTGTCGGAAGGATATCTCGCTCCTCGTGGATATGCTGAGCATCGAATCGTTAACGTTTCTCTTTCATCCCAAAATCAACGCAGGTCTAAACAGCGATATTGAGCTGAAGTTTTCTTTGTTGGGTTAAAATAAAGGAATTGATGGAAACTCTGGTTTGTAATTTAGTGTTACAGCACTTTATCAAACGTTACTGGTGAGTACAATAAAAATGAGCCGGTAATCCGAAGACTATTTCGCTTCAAGGGACCCAGTTTAGTGGCACTGATAAGATGACTATCTTAGTCTCTGGCTAGCGGTGCCCGAGACTAGTTCTTCATTAATTGCCAACAACTATGGTTGGCCATTAGGGTCATAAGTTCAAGCAGTTTACGCGTAAAATGAAATGAATAGCGATGGCTTTGATCTACTTTACGCGTACAATGACTAGTTTACGAGTAAACTGCTTGGACTTATGACCCTGATGGCCACCCATAAACAACTGGCTGTGAGTAAAGTTGTTATTGTTACGTTGCGAGTCCATGCATCTTTATTGATGCGCACCCACGCACGGTCTGACATGGCGATCTACGTCATCACCTGGCTACGTCATCATGATTTATCACGCACACTGGGCACGTAATCACGGTCGAATTCTCCCCACTCATTGCGATATTGGATAAAACGTGACTGATGAATCGTACATTTATTATAAAAATTCAACATCACAGCAAGGACACTCGACTGCTTAAATATTGCAGCAAATCGATAATGTATGCTCTTGCTCGCTTTAAACTAGATAGCATCATCTTGTGGCACAATGGCTCACGATAGTGATTCGATGTGATGCTGGATCCAGTATTTGTGAAGCTTTATCAGAAACAAGTCCTCTTTGAAAATGATCACCGACGGCAAGCGTCGAGCTCCTCCCTACATCACAAACCATACAGAAAATAAGATGGCGAAATAGATAGCTGAGCTGATGCGTTATAATCAATGCGGGCTCTCGAGATCAGAAAAAAAGTATTCCGGCTGCCTGAAGGTTTAAATATGACACGTGATATTTATAATTTAACAATAGGTCTCGTCCCGTTTAATGCGGGTAAATGAACGAGCCATCCATACACCAACTCTCACCGTGCGGATGCATCCGGAAAACGTCCCTCACTGCCACTATCAGAATACATTGTGATATACAGGACATTTGTACTTCCTGGGCAAAATGGGCGACGAAGCTAGGAAGTAGAATAAACGCCATAATAATAATAATAATTTATACTCTGTAATTTTCTTGGTGCTCATGGAATCATTTTTGACCTCAGGGCACTTTGCCTTCATTGGCCACAAAGCTTTATTATTGTTTATACACGACTAAATATCAGTCAACAATATATGCTGTATACTGTTATTATCGCTATCCTCAGAGATTCTCTCTGAACAAATGATTAACGGGACGTCTTTGTACAAGTTTTTATCTGTCGGTGATTGTCACGCGCGTATTCCGTATGGTAATGATTAATAAGCGGTGGACTCGGCCAATCAAATAATCACTTCTATTGCTCGATCCATGTGGGTGTATTTAAGTGGAATGGAAGCGTGGACGCCTGTTGGTTCTGCCTGTACGGGATAAGTGAGGGGGTGCGTGGTCTGAGAGGGGGTGCGTGGTCTGAGGGGGATGCGTGATCTGAGAGGGGATGCGTCGTCTGAGAGGGGATGCGTCGTCTGAGAGGGGGTGCGTCGTCTGAGAGGGGATGCGTGGTCTGAGAGGGGATGCTTCGTCTGAGAGGGGGTGTGCAGTCTGTGCGAAGCAATAAGGCCACGGAAATTGCCAAATATGATAATGTGTAGGCGACCGCCCACCTTCCAATAATATCACCCCACTAACGCATCACCTATTCTGATATGTTTACTCGCGGTCCGTCCGCCCATCCCCTACCATCCATAACAGTAACTACATCTCCCAACGCCTTGAATCTTCCGCCCACTTTCACCAACTGTGTCGCGGTGGAGTAGTTAATACCCTTTTAGATATGGATCAAACCGGTGGTCATGAGTTTATGTCAGCAAGCCGTGTCCTGGGCGAGAAGAGGTAGGTGCAGCTATTGTGGTGCGTTATTTTCTTCGCTAGTAAGTTACTGGTGGAATCCTTCACATCCCCGGACAACAGCTGTCACTTGGCAAATTACTGTTCTGACAGTTGTTTGTGTTTACCAGTATACAGGTAGCCATAGTGACAATGATTACAACGACCTGAGGAATAATCTTGATCTTACCAATGACGATAACAAATGATGACAAGCGTGTATTTGGCGTTACTCACTCTGGTTTCAACGACAAGGTGAAATGGCGACGATGAATCTGGATGACTGACATACTTTTACTGCATCAAATGGAAATGAGATCGCCATGAAATCGACCCTTGTGATTGATTTCGTGCTGTGATTGATTTCATTTGCATGCGATATGTTAAGGTGTTTATTTAATCACTCGAAAGCATACAATAACTGAAAATAGTGATCCAGCCCTTACACGTAGTGGTAATCGACTTTCACGACCCCCACCCTCCCAATATCTTCGTCCACTCCTTTTATATCAAGGGCATCGAAGGTACTATATATTGTTAATTTTTGTCAGATAATGTCAGGATTATACCAGGGTTGGTCGTTTTTTTAATCTTTTACATAGCTTGGAATAAAATATACTCGGATATTGCGTTAGTTTGTGACCCAAGCTTGGTATGCATCCACTTGTTGTGCAAGGGATCCCTCATTCGTTGATGACAGGATAGAAGGTGCGCATTGTTACTAACTACTGAACTACCCTTGGCGTTGTGGGGATGGAAAACCGGGCACTCCACTGTACAGCGCGTACAAGACCTCAACCCGAGACCTCCTGCTGTAGAGTCACTGCTCTCGACACAGCATCTTACCAAGAACACCAATGGATTGTTGAAGGGCGTGGCTCGTCTGTCGACGGGTGCGGAGAAAAACATTTACGTCTAAAGTGACAAAGCAGTGGAGATCAAAGAATTGCAGCTAGTCCCGGTGTTTTTCTGTACACTTAATGCGCATGCGCGTAATTCGTCGACAGTGGCACTTAATACGCATGCGCGTAATATGTCGACATGGGAATACATGAACACCTGGGCATAGGACGAACGTGGAATGTTTGTGAAAACTAGCATTTGCTCATATCTACTACGATGGTCACTAATGTGTTATTGTAATGAGAAAGGTGTTGTCAGCCACGTGAAGGCGATGTATGTCGTGTATTTCGGGATGGAGAGGACACGTTGACAAAAAGACTAACATCGCTTTATAGACATGATGTACACGACCCATGTTCAGGCTCGTTTTCTAAATATCAATATTTGACGTTTTGGTAAACTCAATGCGAGGCATTGGCGTCATCTTTTGAAATCTGCTGCGCATGCGTACAACTTCTATGTAGCGTATGTCTTTAGCTGTTTACTATGTAAAGGCTTCCGGATTTTTAAGAATGCATTTATCTCAAGTGCATATTTCCCCATTCGAATTATTCATGAGACGAACAAATTTACTAGTTAGATATACCCTCATTTTGTTCGCCTATAACTTGTTCATGAATTAATATCAGAATATTCTTCTTGGTACAAGGATTGGCGAGGCCTTGAATAATAAAACATATTGTTTCATTGATTTTCATTACGACGAACGACACGCCACTGCCAGAAATATCATACTCGCTCGATAAGGGCGATGTTCGAGAAATAGTGCGCTATGTCATCGATTTGGGGTGGTACCTGCATAATCATCTATGTGAAGGCGATATACCCCGACACAGATTGTGGATAAGCCATTCAAACATTATTATGCATTTCTGCATTTCATGTACCGTTAACGACGCCGAACTACTGACTCAACCCAATGCTCTTGAACGAAATTTCACGCTGGAATACATTACCGCAAGTCATTTATAGGTACTATATATGTCCGAATTATGGCCAAGCATACGGGGTGAGCAAAGCGTTTGGATATACACATATCAATGCGCTTTTTGGTTAAAGGCAAGGCGTGACATAGCCCTACAAGACGTCTGAGTATAAATGCAGCGTGACATTGCTTTGCTGGACACATGGTCCTGTAACATGCATGGGAGTTGGAAAATGTTGAAACTTTTCAATGAAATAGATATATGCATCGTTTGCAGAGAAGCCACACCAATGATTTGTTAATTGATATTTTATTTCATTACGTTTATTTTTCAAATGAAAACCCTTTGGTTTTGGATTTCCTAACCGCCACTGTTCTCCAGGGTCAACTTAAAAACGAGATGATATGGTTGACGTAAAGGAATGTACATGGTAATATCTAATTATGACATGCACGAGACGCATGTCGACTGTCGCCTTGAGAGCGACCCCTCCCCGACCCGTCACGGGACCCCTCCCCGACCCGTCACGGGACTCCACGTTCTGCGGTGAAGTATCGCTGTTGACCTGATCAAGTTTGAAAGTCGGCTATTGGGGACAATTTGTGTAACGCACAAGGAAGTCTGCATCTGTCGAGTATCTGGATAGGATCCGTATGAGCGATCGACACGTTGTCGAGCCACTTAACCGGCTGCATAGGATGTGTACTAACTAACATGTGTGTGCTTGGTTGAGAAGCCGATGTTTGAAGTGTGACCACTGTAGTGAGTCGTCGAACCCTGGATGGCAGGGACGGTATGCATGGTTATCTTGAATTGAGAATGGATCAGAAAAACGGATACATCAACAACGAGGGATTCTGGGATATGCTTCACCAGATTCCAGGTAGGATAAATACATCGGTTACTTGAGCTAGTCAATGGCAGCGCGTGTCACTGTACTGAGGAGACCAACTTGTCTGTCGCTATCAGACAGCACTTCGAGCCCAGCAATCTACCTCAATATATCTTGTTCTTAGCCTCTAACCCGGGACCGCCATGACCCAGCCAACGACAACCCTCATCAAATACTTATTTCCTTATCACGTTGTGCGTTCCTGACTATGTACTACAGCTTTACTAACTCAAGGCTCTCGGCTTTTCCGCCTATCCACCTAGTTTGTTCAACCCTTTGCGAAAGGAACCGTGGCGAATCTCTCTGGGGAGTATTGCACTGCTAGCCCAAGGTATAAAATAGCATGGAGTCATTACGATTTTAATGAGTCCTAGGCCGTGGGTGTAGTCGTGTGACCATCTCATATTGGCGTCCTAATACGGCTTCATTCGATAACTCATTGATTACCCATTTATTTGTTCTGATGGCAACAATTTGGCATGGTGAAAGCTCTTTCAATTTGAGAAGGCTACAAAGTTTTCATCGCCATACTTTCTAAATGCGAAATATGTTCGACAATTAATTTACCTCATTTGCGTTGGGACGGTGTTGGCTTCTGATGCTGTTATCTGTATTAAGGTCGATTGTTGGACATACAGACTCACATTGTTTCCGGGTTCTCTGAGATAGTACCCGGCAGACATTCGTGGGTCTTGCTGATAGGGAACGAATTAATCTTTTAAGCAGTGTATAATATGCGCTTGGCTCACTGTTGATTGCAGATGAAGAATTGCTTCCCTCTAGTTTCTTCACGGGGGCACCGACGGACATCCGGCCGTTAGACACACCCCCTTTGGATGACATCAACCCATTGCCCCTGACCCCGCCCCCTCCACCGCCCCATCTCATTGCTCGTACACCGCCAGCCCACTCTCGGCCGTCCACTGACCACAGGCTTGAACCGCCTTACCTGGACACGGATTTCTGCGCACCTATCATCACAAAGCCTCCTCCTCACCAGAGGCTGTGCCCGGGCTTCCGCCCTAAGCGCCCTCACAACCTCGCTGCTATGAGCACGGCTAATGGATCGGGTAACCGCTTTGGGGTATCCTCGCCCTGGTGGGAGATCAACGACTTCAAGCAATGCAACGACTGGGTCACCTATGGCGCACCAACCAGTGTCACAGGGCCCCATTCAGTTGGTGTCTCCCACTTCCCACCAAGTTGTAGCGCCGGGAACTTATGAGTTACTGTCACCAGGGGGGCAGCAGCTGGTCTCTCCGGGTTCTCATTCGCTACCGTCTTCAGCGTGCCACCAGGTATTGGCACAGAGTGCCCGGCCCTTAGCGTCGCCAATAGCCCACCAACAAGTCATCCTCAGACCGCCTCAGCACGGCTCTGTCATTAGCCACCAGCATGTAGCCCTTCATGTCACCCCACAGGATAACCCGCGTCTCCATGCAGGGGGGCTGCCTGTTCGACCAGCAATCGCTCACCAATCCGGGTCCAGCAATGCAAGTTCTTATGTGCAGCACCAACGGACTTCCCCAGCCCCACGACACCCACCTTCACCCTGCTCAAATGAGCAGATGTCTCGCATACCACACCCAGCTCTTGTCTCACATCACATGGTCATACCAGTGTCACACCAAGCTATTGTCTCTCAGCAAATGACTTTGCCTGTGTCCCATCAAGCACTTGTCTCTCAGCAAATGACTTTGCCTGTGTCACAGCAAGCACTTAATTCTCAGCAAATGACTGTGCCAGTGGCACACCAAGCACTTGTCTCTCAGCAAATGACTGTGCCAGTGGCACACCAAGCACTTGTCTCTCAGCAAATGACTTTGCCAGTGGCACACCAAGCACTTGTGTCTCAGCAAATAACTGTACCAGTGGCACACCAAGCACTTGTCTCTCAGCAAATGACTGTACCAGTGGCACACCAAGCACTTGTCTCTCCACAAATGACTGTGCCAGTATCACAACAAGCACTAGCTTCACAGCAGCATATTCACAGTCGCCTTAATCTTGGAAACTCCTCCTACATTGCCTCCATACCTTCTGCATTGAGAGTTCCTGTATCCTCAAATGTATCCAATGCTCCAACACCCACAGCTAAGAAGTCCCAGGTCCGTCTGTCAGTTCCTGGTGCTACCTTGAAAAACCAACAGTTAATGGCAGCATATGGGCCTAGGTCTTCAGCTGGTTCGCCCGTGGAAAGTGTCTTGTCAAGCAGTGGTTTACGGGGACCAGCTAGGCACATGTTAGGGGCCATACCCGCTCCTCAAAGACCTCCCCCGAGACCTCGGGTGATTGTATCGCCCCCATCACGGAGTCTGTCTACCCAGTATAGAAGCATCCAGCCCAAGCCACCTCCACTCATACCTCTACCACCTGGCTACCAAATACAGCAATCTTTGGTGACTAGCCCTTCTGTGTTGACACATAAACTGACCCAGTCTCCTTCGCTGGCATCTGGAACACCTTCCCCTCGCCTCACCAGCCCCAGTGTTCCTCTTAATGTGCCTCAACTAACCCGAATGAGGCAGACACTTCATTCCCCACCTCAGGTCATGACACACCCGAATGAAGGTCTGCCACCTTCTCATAAAACAGACACGTTGCCAGTGTTCAACAAGCCCAAGTCAGAGTCTTATGTTGATGACACTCAGCCCATGAACCTCACAATGAAAGACAATGTGGCCACCAAACCGTCCCCACCATCGGCTAGTACACACAATGTTCCTATCCAACCAGTAGTCAATGCACCTCGTCTAGAGGCTACAGAGTCGCAGGTGCTTGACTTCAGTCTCAGTAAGAACAAAGAGGCACAAGATGTAGAGTCATCCAATGCTCCTCCTACTCCTCGGGCTAATGCTTCCGTGACCATGCACACGGTGAAGACCGAGCCAGGTACTGTTGTGGCAGTGGCTCGAGTGGAGGAAAACAACAACACAAGTGACAGCTGTGGCAAGAAAACCTGCAATGTGACTAGCTCCAACAGTGTGTCCAAATATGGTAGGTGTTTCTCTGCTGTTCATGTAATGATTGGTTTTGATGTATTTGCCAGTGTTGTTGTTGCAATGATGTTATGATGTGGGAAATAAGTTTCACCCATCAGATTTTGTCCATTATAATGTGCCACTTGCTACAAAAATATTTTGCAAGGCTTTTCTCACCTGCAAATATATTATATTCAACAGAAAATATTCATTGCGGTAATCTGTTCAGCAGCACATTTGTATATTCATTGTAAAACAATTTTGTGTTGAATTGAGCTGATGCTGCTAAGTTAGTGTTCACTGCAACACAATACACTTTCAGTGCATTTGTGCATTTACAAGAATAAACTGATATTGTGAAGCTTCTATTCAATCCAATATGTTAACATATATCTATTATGATGCTGCAGAGGCTGGTGAGAATGCTGATGGTGAGTTCAGTTGGGAGGAGTATCTGGAGGAGGTCAATGCCCAGGCTGCCCCACCCACTTCCTTCAAACATGTCAGTCAACAACATTAACTTTCTCTCTGTTCTCAAACTGTGCAGGTGTCTTGCATATGATATATATACAGGTTGTAAGTATTTAATGAATATCCTCTCCAGGTTGAGGCCAGTCTGTTGACTGCCTTTGAGAAAGGAATGGTCCTAGAAGTACCCAATCAGGCCCCTGCAGACTCCTACTGGCCAGCAACTGTTGCTATGGCATGTGGGCCTCTGCTACGTCTGCAGCATCTTGGGGACATGTCTGGAGAGGATTTCTGGTGTGACACTTGTACTGTGGATGTCCATCCTGTTGGATGGTGCTCGGATAATGGCAAGACATTGGAACCCCCCGAAGGTATGATGTTTTTCACGAAAGATAATTGCCATGATTGTGGTTATCAACAGCCGACTTGTGAATCAGGATTGTAGAGTAGATTCGAAAACATTGTCTTTAGTTTGTATGTGAGAATGTTAAATTTAACTTTTGCTGATGCTGCTACTGTTCCTGGAAGGTTTAAAAGAGAGGCTTGTTGATTGGAGATCCACCTTGGAAAAATCTATCGTAGATAATGCAACGAAAGATGCCCTTAAAGCTGTGAGTCTAGTTTCATGAATTAATGCCAGTTTCTTAAAATACCATGACAAATAAAATGCCTTTTGGTCAAATTTGTATAGGGTTGAGTACTTTGGTTGTTTAATGGTAAATCAGAGGTTTTAATGTGCAAGTATTGTAGTCAGTTTGATGTGCTAACCATCGGGTCTGTGGATAAAGCTGTTTTGCACAAATGTGTAAATGATGATATGTGTTTTTCACATGATACAGAAACCTGGTAAAGCTGCCATAGACCAGATCACATGTGGTATGTGGCTGGAGCTGCAGCACGACATGGCACCACATCAGGTGTGGCTGGCATCAGTCATACAGAATGTAGGTGGTCGTCTTCTCTTGCGCTACCTCGGCTCCGATGATCCGGCAAGTGATTGCTGGCTCTTTTATCTCAGTCATCGCATCCATCCTATTGGCTGGGGAGAAGATATAGGCTATTGCTACAGACCACCTGTTGGTAGGTGGCGCTGTCGGTTATATGTCTCAGATCAAAGTATTTTGTTGTGCATTTATGAAAACTATTATAGACATGTAAGTTTTTGTGTTTGTGTGGGAACAGAGATAGTGAGTGAAAGCCCCAATGAGTTACTGCAGCGGGGTAGAGACATGGCCAAACTCAACCCGTTCCCTTCACATCTACTTGATGTAAGACAGTTGATTAGATACTGATCGCTAGTCTCCATGATTGTGTCTCATGCTCCAAACATCTAGTATCTAGTCATACAATGTTCTACTTAGAGGTTTATAATCACAGGAACAAGAACAAGTCATTGAGCATGGAGGCTTCAAGGAGGGACACAAGGTGGAGGCCATCAATCCGGCCAACCACTCCAATATATTTCCAGCAACGGTTGTCAAAGTGATTGATGGTAACTACTTCATTGTTGAAATTGACAATGTTTCCAAGACACCAGTGGAACAGGACAAGGACAGGATGTGTTGCCATGGCGGCAGTGCGGGGGTTTTTCCTGTGCAGTGGTGCATGCAGAAGGGTCTTCGTCTCGCTCCACCTAAAGGTGAGCTTTTTTGGAATGTAATAATAGGTCGCTGGAGCAAAATTGTGCTGTCATCACCACAGATTTATTGTCATTCAGATAGCATATTTAATTGTTTGTTAAGGGTGGTATAAAGGGGACTTTGACTGGAGGGAATACCTGGTGAAAACCAACTCAGAAGCCGCGCCAAAACACTGCTTCAACAATTTAGTAAGATCATGAGCTTGATCACACGTAACTTGTAGTTACCATTATGCAATCTTGTGATGATACTTTTGAAGTTTCATATCCAAGCCATAGTTGTTTTTATTCAACATTGATTTTATGTACATTAAGTACAGCTGTGTACTAACTGTTTGTTTATTTAGATAAATTCCTCATATAACAAAATGACAACAGTTATGTTAGTGTTGCTATGCATCTATTCCAGTTGATACATTAGCTGCTAGGCTTGCTTGTCTTACTCCAACACCTGTCCTACCTCTGTCTGTATCAGGTGGAGGTGGAGCACCAGTTCAGTCGAGGGATGAAGTTAGAGGTGGCCAATCCCATGGTGCCCGCTGTTATCTGCGCTGCCACGATCACTCGCATCCTCGACAGCCTCATGTGGATTCACCTGGATAGTGATGCCAAGATCATGGCCAATCATATTGTAGATGTGGGGTCACATGACATTTTTCCAGTGGGGTGGTGCGATAGTAATAATTATCCACTTAAGCCCCCAAAACGAAGCTTCAAGAAGAGTAGCAAGCGAGTGGCCATTGTACAGCCTGAGTGAGTTGCAATAACCAAATTTTTGTTTGTATAGCTGTGTTCATTAATTTGCAATTGGCTAACAGTGAAATGATACTGTATATGTATCATCCACAATACTGTATTGTGTAACTAAATATTAGAATAATAATAAAATATTTTGAGTTGGTGGGAGGTATATGTATGAGCTTTCGTTACAGGAAGCACATGTCTGCTGATGAGTACCGCTGTGCCACCTATACTCAGTTCAAGGAAGCGGGAGAAGGTATTTAAAAAAAAGTTACTTGGAACATTTATAGGTATTTATACGAAAATGTATTACTGATAAATACAGAATACCTGTGGGTTTTATTTCAGGCACTGGCTGGTGTCCCAAGATCTACTTTAACCACCGTTGCTTCTCCGGGGCGTACCTCAGTAAGGGACGCATAGCTGAGCTACCTAAATGTGTTGGTCCCGGCCCAGTTAGTCTGGTGATGAAGGAGGTGCTTTCTATGCTAATCAATGTGGCCTACAAATCGAGCCGCGTTCTACGGGAGCTTCAGCAGGAAGGCGAACCCAACCCCAACATGCAGACACAGATCCTCAAGGCTAAGTATGTTACATAAATGATGTTTTAAGAAATATTGATCTGTTGAATAGTATACTCTATGATAAAGGTCATGAGCTGTTCTGAATGGAGCGGTAATAGGTATAGTGTATATTGGGTCTGTGCCAGCTCTGTAGGAAAGCATATCCATGGCAATCAGTCAAAACTTATTGGATAAACATTCTCATGATGAATTTTACAATAATATTTTATGATTTCAGATACAAGGGTAAAAGTTACAGAGCCAAGGTGGAGATCTGTAAGACATTTGATGAGATTGAGGAGTTCTGTAGACAGGTGTGTATAAAGCTTGAGTGCTGTCCAAACCTCATCAGTACCGTGCGTTCAGGCCCCCAGTGCTTAGAGAACTGCTGGCAGCTCACCAAGACGAAATATAGTAAGTCACCCAAAATGACCAATTTAATATGTCATTTAAGGCTATTTACGAGTCATTGATCTCATGTTAGGATGATTATCATGTCACCTTTGAACCAATGCTTGCTCATTGTTTGTAATATCACTTATTGCCGATGGCAGTTAACGATAGCAATGTGAAACACGTCTAAGGTGCATCAATTGTAAAATTGGGTCCCTTATGCAACACCTGTGTAATACCAGGTGCTTACTTTGGGAAGAAAAAGAAACGTAAGATAGGACGTCCCCCTGGTGGCCACACCAATCTCGAGAATGGTCCCCGCAAACCTGGCAAACGTGGTCGAGGCCATTACCGGCGCCACCTCCTGGCAGCCAAAACTGAGAATGAAGATGCAGTACCACAGGTGAAGGACAGTATGGAGTCTGGTGATCTAGATAGTAACAGTACAGGTAGTACAGTTGGTGGGGAGCTTGATATTGCTGACAATGCTGATAACATACAAGGAACCCTGAAACGGAAATATCAGCGCCATGTGCCAGCACCATTGGAAATGCAAACAAGAGGAGTTAAGCTACCCAAGTACAGTTTTGATATGAAGCACCGAGGAGCCAGGTTTGTAATACAGAAAGAGGAGGGGGGTACAAAGAAGAGAAGAGGAAGACCTCCAAAGGAGCCTCCTACACCCTCCCCCACAGTGTCAGTCAAGGTAACGTACCTCATCATGTCTTCTTCTGCTAGCCCTTCTTCTGACTGGAATAATTAGCCTTGACTTTACTTTGATAATTCTGTCACTATTATTCCCGTCTTGACCATGTTTGCATGGTATTTCAGACTGAGCTTTCTCCGTCCTCCTCTACTAAAGAGGAAGGTCTCAAGTTGACCACCAACCCGCTCCATTGGAGCGTGGCCAAAGCTGTCAGCTTCATCAAAACCACTGACTGTGCTCACCTGGCTCATATCTTCAAGGAGCAGGTAACTCTTTTAATCAGTCCACTACCTCCATATAAAATGACTGGTAGTGATAACAACATTCACATGTAATGATTTACTGTCTGATGTCAATATATTTGGTTATAGAGATTGCTGTAGTCCATGACTAGTTCATAACATCTTACCCTGAAATTGATAAATGACAATTCGTCATGAGGTTCAAATGGATTCATGTTGCTACTTGATCTGGAGGGGGGGGGGGCAAGTGAAGGGGGATGGTTATGTTTGTAGTGCTGTTTGATCTGGAGTGGTGGTGGGGGTGGCGGGCAAAGGGGGATGGTTATGTTTGTATTGCTGTTTGATCTGGAGTGGTGGTGGGGGTGGCGGGCAAAGGGGGATGGTTATGTTTGTAGTGCTATCACAGAGGTATTAGTACTTCTACTTTCAGTTGGTGGTTCATTGTGTGGGGTGATTATCATGTCCTTGAGGTGATCTCCCAGTATATAGTAGTTCTTCTAGTTATATATTGATTCGACAATGAAGCTTTTGCATGATGTGTGTTCAGGAGATAGATGGACAAGCATTGTTGCTCTTGTCACTTCCTGCTGTACAAGAACATATGGACCTCAAACTGGGACCTGCCATCAAACTCTGCCATCATATCGAGAGGGTCAAGATAGCGTTCTTCCAGCAGTGGGCCTCCTAACGTGTGTTTGCAAGGAGTATTTTTCCCATGGAATTAAGTAATTATCCATCTGTGCTGAAACTGATTTGACATGAGAAGCAAGTGACTTGCATTTCTCATCTAGCCAGAAAGCTACACATATTGAGCCTGCTCGGTGCTGAGAGATTATTGCCAACCCTGTTCATGCTGGATACCATATGGCATATGAGATCAAATAAAACCGTATTAAGACTAAGTTCGCAAAATGCATCTTCTGAAAAACCTTTACGTGTGTCAACATTCAATACAAATGACTCTAAGTGACAAACCCAAAACAGCAGTATACCTGTACTACAGAAGCAGGAATAGCTGATAGGGGCTTACCACACACACTCCTTACACCTGGTGAGCATTGTCCCTGTATTGGTTTTTGTTTTGAGCCATCCGATGCTGCAGGTAACACCTGGGACTTGAAGGAACGGTGATATCCAATGTATGCAAAACAATCACCTGCAATATTGATAAGGTCAGTTGAACCATGTGTGCTGTAAATGGAGCCTCACTGTGAATAACGTGTTAATATCTCGTGTGAATATATGGTAATGGGGTACTTTTGTTTTTAATGGAATGTCAGTTGTTCACAAGTAATATGGCTGTGAGCTATGTTAAACATGATTTTCATTTGAATGTTGGACTCCAACAACTTTATGGTACCATCTAACCTGGATGAGAGCAAGATTCTATTTTTAAACGTGCTTGTTTGTACCCTGATGCATCTGCAGTTACATGCACATCATTATTCTCAAGCTTACAGGCAATAATTTTGCTTGTTATTTTGAAGTACATAGACGATGACTGTAGTTATGATACAGTACTTTGAATATGGCAGTTTCTTGTATTTTCCATATAAGATGACACAATCAGGTAAGTGGAACAATTCAGGAACAATTTGTAGATAAATACTTGTACTGACTGCTTTGTTCTGCTGCAAGCTATGTATATTAATATTTTGCTAATCACTACAGCTATTGATCTGATAGACTATGGTGAAACTGTACAGGTCTATTGTTAATTCAATGCATTGAGCAAATGCTTAACCTTGATGAAAGAAACATGCTTTGAGACAATTTAAAATTTTCAAGCGATATTTTCCTGAATGTGTATACACACACACACATATATACATATTTATATAATCAATATACATATGTATATATGTGTGTGTGTGTATCTATGTGTATATATATTTATGTATATATATATGTATGTATATAATTCTATATTTATTAATATAAATTTGTATATATATATATATATATATACATATGTATATACATATATATTTATGAATATATATAAATTTATATATATATATATATATATATATATATAAATTTATATATGTACATATATGTATACATATATGGGTGTGTATATTTATATACATATATATACATATATATACACATAAAAACATATGTATGTTTATATATATTCTGGCTTGTTAATTGTTTAGCTTACTGGGGTGGGTGTTATGACTTGGTTGTGCTAGTGTGAGGATGCGAGTGAATTCCTGAACTTGTTGCTTGTGCAGTGTTACCTGTGTTATTTGTACATGACAATGCTTCACCGTAATGTTTACTTTCAAAGAAAGACAAATAAAACATCAAGTTGGAAGTGTTGTCTGTGGGAGAATTAGTTGACTTGAAGTTACAGCTTTTTCTGTTGTAGCTCATTTCCTGCCTTTCAGCCCCTTGGAGAGAGTTGGTGCCTTTGTCGACTAGTGCTAATCACTTACCTAATCAATATATTTAATCTGCAATATATATGAACATTTACCATTTATGCCAACATTTTTAATCATTCATTACACCTTTGACACCTGGATTGTTTCGATTGTAGTGTTAGTGGGCTACAATTCGGCTATTAATTTGTCAGGTTCATATTCTCGGTAATCCAGGTTTCATTACTTGGTTTAGTAACTAGTCCAGTGTGAAAGAAAGCTATGAATGCCAGCAGTCTTGTGATAGGATATAACCACAATGATATTACAGCAATATACATTTATTTGTCCTTAATATAGACTGCTATATATAACCAGATAATAATACAAAATAGACGAGCATGTAAAAGGCTGCCATGTGGATACAAACAAACAATACACAATCATATACAGAGAAGATGCATATCTAACTCGAATGGTAAAAATACTGGATGATATTATACATAATGACCATTGGTGTTTGAATATGATATAAACTAATAAAATGTGCACATGCAATATATAGAGTAATACTAATTATCACTTCAACAATCACTAAGCCCCTGGTAACCAGCAATAACATGTGTCAGATAGGACAAGGTGGGAGATAGGAGAGCATTGGACAATACGCAAGTCTTTCTCGAACACCAATGAAAATATCTGTTGACTCAAAGAGCCTCCACTAACTCAGGGTGGTGGTTGTGCTCTAGCGGTCCCAGAAGATGATTGAGGCTGGGGATTTCTTGTGACACCCACTGAGGGGAGATGACATCCCCTGATACCTTCACTCCATCACTCTATATACATATACACAAACACTGTTGACTGGCCATACAAACACGGGCAACGAGAAAAACCAGATGAAAAAAATATTCTGAATTAATTTTGTTCCCTAATAACGGGCAAGATAAATATATGAATTTTGATATGAACGTTGTGCAGGGAAGGATTATCAATAAAGAGATTACCCTTGTATACTCCTGCTTGACTAGAGTTACAACTGTCGGCTTGAACATCTGGTCAGTTTCTGAACATTTCAAATGAGTGTTGCCTTCTTGCAGTTGGGAGGATGGTGTGAAGGTATAGAACCTCTCCTGAAAAAGTATGCCAACAGATTCTAATACTTAACAAATTTAATGCCAATTACCTCCTGATTTAAATGCTATCAAACAGGGGTGGAAACTAACGGTTGCCCGCCCGCCGACTGAAAACAATTTAGGGCGAGTTGAGGTGGCAGGTGAGTTTTCATACTCTCTCTGGGTTTATTACTTTCCAAACATCAAAAGCATTCTTGAGACGTTTGTCTCCGGTTTTTGTCCACACACACTAATATTAAATATGCGTGTGTCAACAAGCTTTAGATCAGGTGTTCATAAAGTCAGGTTTTTGAAAGGGTAAGGTGAGTTGGCTGTCTCAGCCGTATTCATAAAAAGATATGTATCGCTGGGTCGACTGATATCTCTGTCGTTAGTCATTATGAATACGATCTGAGATTGCGGACGCGGCCGAGTTCACAGATTCAAGATGCGACAACTCAAGTTTTTAAGACTCTTTATAAATACCGCCCCAGATAAGCGCAGTTCGTCAACTATAAAAATTCACGCATGTCAATATAGGATAGGTAGCCCAACAGACCAACTTCTGGTTTTATTACAGAAGCTAGTGTACATGGCTCAATAGGGGTGAACAGTTTGAGCTCAGAGTGAATTGTATGCTAGAGAAAGAGGGCTCTAATGTTCTGCATTTGTTTGACCTGATACTAACAATTTGTGCATCTATGACAGAATGTGAGAGAGGCTTCAATGTGATGGGCCGAATCAAGAGTAACAGCCAGACCAGTTTACGCCATTCAACATTAGTCAACCTCATGATATTCACAACTTCAATCCCGACAACAGTGAGACTGAATCATTAGTAATGAGTGTTAGCAGTTAAGGCGTGTTAAGTGTTCATTTGTATTTGTCTTTGTACATATTTTATCTGTGAATTACATGTTTCGTAGTGGGTAATAAAGATTTACATTTGGGCATATCCTTACGTAATGATTTTGGCCAGTCAAATTTGTGTTGGGCCACTAACTTTTAAAAGTTACCAGCCCTGATTGCTGGCAGCTAAATTTGTTAGTTATCAAATAATAAATCACATGGCAATGAAGAGAATCCTAGCATACAGCCATGACACTGACTTATGACTGCCCCTCTGAAAGTGAATGGAGCATGTTACTACTGTGCCATAATACAACTATTTATGATGTATCATAACGTTCTCACCCCAGCACATGAGAGCAGGCGGACTAAAGTAGGACTGAGAATGAGGCGCTTCTTGGCACGGGTTACAGCTACATACAGAAGATTACCCTCATCTTCTAGTTGACGGTTTGGACCTACAAAGCAGCATGAACAGAATAATTTTAAGTCAGGAGAAGTGGGGTTTTTTTTGCCATACATATCACCCAACTCAAGAGGCAGAGTCACACTTTTCTGATCAATTACCATCAAATCACACATTTTGGATACTGATTTTTTAACAAAAGGCGGGGATTGCAAATGGAGCAAGTGTTTTGAAACTGATGCAACTGACGGTAGAGGTTTGCAATGACTGCATTTGGCATCACATTGAAGTCATCGGTCACCCTCACAGTGCTGAACTCCAAGCCTTTGGCTTTATGTGCAGTGCTGAATACCATATCTGTCATAAGTCATCAAATAAAATGTCGTAAAATAGTTGAATCAAACGCTTTGATGTTCACAGTTAAACAGTTTGATGGCTGACAGGTGGAGCTACTAACCAGCCAGGCCAAGGTCGTTGATGCATTTCTTGCGTATTTTGTTGATGTGGCCAGGCAGGGCAGTGTTGAACGTTTCCACGATGTGTATTTTGCCCATTAATTCAGTGTCACTGGTTTTCATAGCATATTTACGCAATTCAGCAAATCCCTGATCCACAAACTTTCGAATGAGACCATTCTTGATTTTAGATTCTGCAACATAAAATGAAACATTCTTGTTTACAGTAATGCTTATATCCCAGCAATGACTTATGGGGATGACAGGTTTCATGTGTCTGGTTTCTGGCCTGATACACACAGATCACTCACATGTTGTAAAAGTCATACTGAGAATGAAACAACTGGACTGCAAGCAGGCTCAGTGTAATGCTAGCCATGACATAACCAACAAGACCCACAGCTAACATTACAACCATCATGAGGACCTTTAGTCCTTGAATGAAACAAAATACCAGCATGTTTCTATCAGCCACAAGCACTGACATCTATGTATTTTTGTTCACATTGGAGGTTCCACTGTTCATTATTGCCTCATATTGCTTTAATGGACCCTACTTACTCTTCTCAGCTACTGAGCTGGCCAGCAGTAGTGTATAGATATCCTCCAGCATATCAAAGCCAAAATTGTCCACTCCCTGCAAACATTCACATGAGAAATCAGTAGACTGTTCTATAGATTTTATGTATGTGATGCAGGAAAATACTCGTTTTCACAGGCAAACAGCGTGGACATTCAACTGTAAATACATTCTCATAAGATTACAAAGCCAGTTGGTAATTGCTATTTTTCCAAAGCAGCCGTTGTCTAACCATGACTCCCCCCTATGAGCCTTAGATGTTTAACTATAAGAAACCAAATCAGCTGAAATCACAATAATTCAGATGCAACTGATGGAGCATTGATATCTGCCATTTGGCTTTGCAATGAATCAATAGTAAATGCTAGATAGGACATATGAGAGAAGGACGTCGGCCAAAATTCTCAAAAAAGCTTGACTATGTACAGCAAAGCAATGTTATCCCCCCAAAAAAACAATGAGAGAAACTCACCCCAGCAAAAGCCACCTTGATATCCTCATCGCTGAAGCAGCATTTTTTGACAGCTTCACTGAAGACTGTGAAGTTTGACCTACAAATGACAGCCACTTGCCCCACTTTGTCACCCAGTATGCTTCCTGTCAAACAGAAGTCAAAGTATGCATAATATCTGGGAATGTACCATTTTAGTCACCAACAAGATGTTCTAAACAAAAAGTCATAAAAGACCTACAGCTACATATTCTTTTTGGGTTAACTGTAATGAAGTTGTGTTGGGTTGACTGCTATTGTTCTATGAAAGAATGCATACATTTACACTGGACGATCAACAAATGCTTACCCTGTATACCATTGCCCACCAGGATTTTACGTTTCTCTCCCTTCAGAAACTCTAAACAAGTAGCAGCTGTAAATGCAATCTCCGGACCAAACCTGAACGACTGACAGGATGACAAAAACAACAGTCAATCATCAAGCCCTGACTGCATAACTGTAAAATATAGACAACGACATATTGGAGAATTACCTGGGTAAGATAAAAGAGTTTGGTGTCTGGCACTTGGTTCATGGCATTGACAGCTCCCCGGAAGCCATAGATCTGTTGGTGGGGGTCTCCTACCAGTATCTTGGGCTGAGTCTGACTCAACAGAATGTCTGCAATGGCTGAAGCAGCAGATCGCCCAAATTAGTCTGCTATTTGTTTCATATGAAAAAGTCAATCTTTACAGAAGTTAAGTGTCAGTCTAAACTTTTTCTGCTTATATGATAGTAATTTTGCGTGAGGCGAAATAATCTATAACAAGTTAGCTGTGATGTTCTCAATAGTATTCTTTAAGTTTTGTTCAATCCCAACTTTTCATAAAGGTTATGAGAGGTCAGCGTGACAAATAGCAAATGTGCTTCTGCCTTGACGTGATGGTGATGCCCCACTCCATCATGGGATTGTAGTTCTCTCACCAGGTGTCAAGTCTTGGGCTTCATCGATGAGCAACACATCGTATTTTGGCAGTCTGGGTTTTCTCAGCTGGTATAATTTTAGATAACCATCGTGAGTCAATGGTAAAGTTTTGTCCTCAATATCTTTCATCTTTCGCCAGATTTTCTCAGCATCTTCAGCTAAATTCTATTTTTTCAAAAGAGAAACAAACTGTAGATGACATATGCTTGTATGATATTAATTTCGCAGACAATTTCAGCCATAATTATGCTTCTAAAAGTGCACGATAGAAAAAAAAATTGTATTCTTTATAAAGATCATGCATCACATCTCTAATGAAAAGTATCACACCTCTCTAATGAAAAGTATCACATCTCTAATGAAAAGCATCACATCTCTAATGAAAAGCATCACATCTTAAAAAGCAGTTTCAGGGTTGAAATTAATGTTGGTCTGAAGGAAACTAGGAGCACTGGTCAGAGAAAACAGTAGATATTTTGGGGCAATATTTGATGATACAATGGGCCTGGCCAGCAAAGTTGCTACATTAGCACTAGCCAAGTCTCACATTCCCCCCACACACATTAGAATCTGTATTCTGATCAGAACATTCCCCTGGCTGGGCAACGATTAAACAACCGATATTTATACACTAATACATATGGACACATAGTTATTTACCATTGATAATGAACGTGCTGGCAATGCAGTACAACTTGCTTCCTATTATTATAAAGAGATACCTGTTACTCTGAGTAGTGGGAGAGGCATAGGCTGCTGAGTTGACAATTGTGGCATATATTATATGATCAATCAATATCATAATTCCCTATCCCCTCGGATATAAACTATCCATCCAGATCACATTCAATCACACGATTACTCTCTCAATCACACGATTGCTCTCTCGTTCACACACGATTACTCTTTCATTCACACAATTACTCTCTCATTCACACAATTACTCTCTCATTCACACATTTACTCTCTCATTCACAGGATTACTAGTTCAGGCTCCATGCAGTTGTTCTATTTATTCCTTAGAAACATGGGACCAGTAAACTATGTGTTCGACCAGTAGATTTTGTGGGCTACTTTCATTTCAACCCCTGAGATACAAATATTCATAAGAACAGATAACTTTGAAAGCAGCCACCATTTTGGTTCGATGATCATTGACTTTAATTTCTCCATTCTCTAGCACATGTGAGTCAGGTACATGGGCTGTGGTGATGTCCACGTCAGCTGATGCCATGTATGCCCCAATAGTGTCTATCACAAATTTGGCCTGTACAAACAAACTTTCTCCCTTCCTCCCCTTCAAAAACTCCACCACATCTCCGACTCGCAGAGACCTCAGTTTTCCAGCTGCTCCATACCTAACCAAATAAAAAGAGTAATTCAATATCAAATGTAGTCACTATGTTTTGTAGATGAAAGCAAAAAGCATTTTTGCTCTTTTTTTATGTTAGAAACCAATAAGTTATGATGGTCCCAATATGTGGCTTGTAGTGAATTACAAACATGTTCAGTAAAGAGGTGAGACTATCTGGGAATACAATGTCATGGATCCTAAAGGATCTGTGACACACTCACTTAGTTAATCCTTGTTAATCATTTGTGGCACACTCCATTACCCTTTCATAGTTATCCCATTCACTTTGTTACCCCTGTTATCTATTCGCTATATTATCCCATGTTTCCCATTCACTCTATTATTCAGTTATATATTCGCTATATTATCCCATGTTTCCCATTCACTCTATTATTCAGTTATATATTCGCTATATTATCCCATGTTTCCCATTCACTTTATTATTCAGTTATCTATTCACTATATTATCCCATGTTTCCCATTCACTATATTATCCCCAGTTATCCATACACTCAGTTACTCCCTGTTACCCAAGCCCCATATTCTATGATAGGTGATGTACTTACATTCTGCCAACTTTCATGAAGGCCAGTGAATGACCGGTTCTGCACTCTACATTGTGGGGGAAGCGTGTTTTGGCATGGGTAGCCACAGACCTACAGCAAAAATACAATTAGTCATGAAAGCAAAACTTCAAGGCCAATGAAAACCTGATTGTGTTTATAATAAATTTGCACTAGATCAATGATGCACCTAGGAGTTGTAAAAGTCTTGATATACACTTACAATACTTGTATTGAACTACCTACATGACTGGCAATAGACCTACATGTACCTACATAGCTTTTGACAGGTGATGAACTAATGTGATTTGCTGAAGACTAATGATGCACCCACTAGCAATGATATTGTCTACATGCACTAACTACATTGCTAAAAACTACATGCATAGCTATAGAAAAATGTTTTACCTACGGGAAATACTATCAACTACTGGCATTCAATAGAATCATGCTGTACCTCCTTGCTTTGAGAGCAAATTGGCAAGGCTAGACATGTATTATGCCATGCTCAACGCTATTTGACCACTTAGATTACAACCAGAATCACAAACATATTCATAGTGCATCACCTTATCATGTGAAGACATATAATTCACCTACTTGTTGTAAACTACAAGCAGGAACTTGAGTCCTGGTCGTAGCTGTGTGTACCTTACTAGGGTGGTGGTTTTACCTGTACCTTTATAACACGGCCAATCACATCATAACCATTGACACACCTGAGTCAGATTCATCCACTTATAAACAATATAAAATTTACATATCATGCAATCTTACCTGCAAAAGCTATAATTTTTACGATGTCATTCTGGACAACTTCATAGTTGCAGATTCTGAGTTGCTCATGTGTCATGCGTACACTTGTATCCCCAGCACTGTATGCAACACAAGAGCAAAGTGATGTTAAATTTATTATAAAAACAAGACTTGGTCTGCAGGGATTATAAGAACTGATTGACAAGATATACTGACGCATATCTGTCCAGTGACTGTTGCCCTCGGTTATGATCAAATGCTCTTTGAAGTTGACCCCTCGTGCAGACTGATTCATTCTCATACAGGTAAAGTGCATAGTAGACTTTATAGTGCATGCTGTAAACAAAACACCAACATGAGACATACCAAGCTTGTGGTGTGTATAATTCTGGCGTAGTTTAAAGAAATAACACAAGAGAATAGACCTAACCCAGTCCACACATCTTTGTACTTGGTTGATTTGAACATCCAGAGGAATGAAGCAATGCAGTAAAAACACTCTAACACCTCGGAGGTTGTGCATTGGGAGGCTGGACCGAGTAGACAATCCAGTGTTTCTGTGACCTGCTTCACATCTGGGGCTAAGAATACCAACACGCAGATACACACCCAGGGGTTGGGCACCTGCAATTTTTCATAACAGTTTGCACACATTCATCTAGATCACAAATGTCTGTAAGAGTTTTATCTTATAAATCACAAACAATATTTTTAAGAAAAAGGTAGCATATGATGAATGAATTCAGTAATTCCCCTCAATGGTCACTAAGTGAAACAGATCACAAGAGGCTTTCTATGTTGTGGGTGACAAAATACAGCTCGACTTGAAATCAGTCAAACTGAGTTAGAGAAGTGGGTACTCACCCCATCTCTGTGACAATGTGGGAGTCGTTCCCGGATGAGGTCAGCGGCGGCCTGATACAGCGAGTGGATACAGAGACAGGAGATCATATTGTGAGCTGTAACGGGCTTAAAGTCCTGCATGAATCTGTTAACAAACGATGACATCATAGGAAACATGGAGACAATAAGAATGTGAATCTTGCTGACAAACAAAGAGACAAATGGATGTTCATGGCTGTTGTCATTAGAAGGGCATGAACTAACTTCCACAGAGGATGTAAATGGGTGTTACTCTGTAATATCTCACATCCTATATATTCTATGAACACATTGATGTGTAAGGACCTCCAACGTCACCTTTTATTTGATTAACAATACAGATATGAGACATTTAATGATAACCTGTCTGCCAGGTGCATCATTGGCATCAAACCAAAAGCATGAGCCCTGAGTGATAGGCACCCCATAGGTGAGTAGTCATCAACAGGTATGATATAATACAGGACGTGTACCTGAAGAGGCCAGGCAGGTTTTGATCTACACAAGTCATGTGGTTATCAGTCAGCATCTGTACCATGTCTGCCTTCATCACATCATCCCCATTCATCAGGTGATGAAATCGCTTCTTCCAAGGCATAAACTGACCACATCATAGGGATACATTAACTAGTCAGTACAAAAAGTGGCGCAAGTTAAAACAGACATCAAAACCATCATGAGGACAAACGTACAAGTCTTCCCCATCTCACTCACCCTAGGTTCCTTAATGATGTTGTTCCAACGATGACAAACATGATTGACATGGAGACACAGATCGGAAAGAGGAAGTTGACATAGGATTTTTTCCAGAATTTCATCAGGAAGGTCCTTGGTTAAATCTCTTTGAGCCATTGAATCAAATTCTTCATCATCATCCTCCAGAAGCTCAATCAATTCAGCATCAGTGCTTCCAAGTAAACCAAATGTACTTGCTTTGACTTGCCTATAGGAGGTAGGCATGATCACATCACTGCTGTACAAAAACTTGTTGTCCCTGTTAAATCTGGGTTCATTCTGTTTAAGTTTTTTCGCAGGGGGATGAGAATTTCTGTTGGATGCCGCCTGGGCATCGAAAAGGATTTTTGTAACATTATTCTTGGCAGTTTTGCTTTGAGACTGACTTCTTAACTCTTGGCTGGTTGTTCGTGGTTTACCTTGGGATGTGTCAAGGTAAAAACAAGTGTCTGATCCAGCTACCTTTTTCAGTGGGGAGCCATATAACTTAGTCGGCTTTGTAGATGAGAAAGAAGATGGTGATAGGGGTGACAAGTGACTTGACACCCCACCAGCAGGCGATTCAAAATTTGGATTTACATCTGATTTGGCCACTCCTGCTTCTGATTTGACCTCTGTGGTATCTGATTTGACCTCTGTAGCATCTGTTTTGACCTCTACAGGTTCTGCTTGTTTAAGATAAGACAACAACGTGTTGTTCTGGACAGGAAGACCTTTCCTAGATCTCTTCCTGCTCTTCGATGGACTGAATGATGTGAACTTAGCGTGCAGGCCAGTGCCTGAAGCATCACACTGGGCATTAGGAGCTGATGAGTTAGCCGCTGCAAATGTAGATTTAAACGGTTGATTTCTGTTACTGCATGATGCACCAGGTAATAGTCTGGATGCTTTAATGAATGAACCAGATAAAGAGGCATCTCCTTCACAAGGCAACTGAGGAAGCTGTGGGTGGTTGCATTTTGACCTGGGGTACAGCCCTAAACTTGGGTCTCGCGATGAGGTCTTCATCGCCTGAGGTTGGGTTAGGGCTAGAGTTCCCTCCTGTGAGTCAGCTAGCTGCAGGCAGTCAGCAGGACCAAGGTGAATCCTTTTACCTCTCCCTGCAGGTAACAAAATTCAATATTCCTCTTTTCCACAACTTTACAAGGGATAGTCTTTCAATGCATGGTTGGCAGTTTTGTTTGTTCATTGGCGGCATATTATCAATCGAACACATTGTAAACCATATGTTAGAATATTGGGCTAATATATATAAAGAGAAGGATGGAAACGCACAAAATACAAGTTGCAGTAATAGGGCACTTACCTCGAGTTAATTCTCTACTGTAGCTGGTGGGAGGCCTTGTTTCAGCTGTTGGATAAAGTGAAGTAAACAAGCTTCCCATTTCCGGCGCTTGTTCCTCTGTTTTAGTCACAGTTTTCTCATCAATGTCATCTGGTAATTTCGGTAAACCCTCCATGCTGATTGATAGTTTCAAGGGTTGTCTCATGGAAAACAATTCCTGAAGACACCATGTCTCTAGCCACTCAGAGCTGCTGCTATTTTACCTGCAGTCACAAAGACTAAATTACCACAGAGCTAGACACTTTGACATGGAAACGGAATCCAACACATAAAAAGAAATCAATTCACAGTCTAGTCGAACAAAGCGATTCAATCACAAACATGGCACCGCAAGGCTCAGTCAGATAAAATATAGTTGGAAGAAAACATTCTGTTGAACGGCAAAACAAAATCCACTATCCTAAGCCTCTCATCTTATCAAATAATATTCTTATTTGCATATGCTTCACTAATCAGACCTAAAATAGCCTGGGAAACGGCTTGAACTCCATTCGACATTTGTCATCACCAGAAGTAGTGGGGAATCGGTTGATGGTTTGTTTCACAACAGAAATTTGAAGATTCATTATGAAATGCATCTTTAATAAAATGGTTGGTAACAGATACTCACATACCTAATGACAAATCCAAACTAAACTATGGTAGCTCTAAATTGCTAAACCAATACATGTTGAACAGAATGTATTGGTTAAAAGTCAGAGTCAGAACCCTTGTTCACATTGCTTGGAGGTCTGAGAGTTGTTCCCTCACCAATATTGTACCATTCTGATAGGGCTACTAAGTAGCTCTTTTGAACTTCAGAAGCATATGTGAGGTTATCAAACTGGCTGTGGGACTGTTGTACAATGGGCATCTGTTCTTCAAAGATGTCTCAAACTGACTAATTTTCCATATTCCCACCTTCCATATGCTCTAGTGAATGTCTATTTGATATGCATCATTTGTGGTCCTCATACATTGCCTCCCATGACTGATATCAACTAGTCTGACTAGCCCTGCAGGAAGTCTTGCTGGTATTCTGCTATGTTCAAAGTCATTGTTATGCAAAGCAGACACTTTCAAAGAGTTCCAATCATACATGATGCACACACAAAATGTACATAAGAAGAAAGAATTTTAACATTAATAAATGTTTATCAAGAAGTTGAGTTAGTTCCAGTATGAGATTTCGTCAAAAGCGATTGAATTTATCAAATGGAAGTTCACATCTCTGACATAATGTTTGGGAGGGAGCAACATGACTTTAGTAAGCTCCAGTCGAACGGTAATAGACTTTAGTGCAAACTTGCCTATTTTCGACACTTCAAGTTTTACCCAACCTACCCATGGCCTCAGAATACATCCATCTATAAGTTATACAGATAATGACTGTGACTGTGGATGGTGAGGCAAATGAACTTAAGTCACATGACTCAAATCCCACCGTTTTTGACTGAAGTTTGTGTCAGCCATACCGTTGCACTGCTCTAGCACCCAGGGCATCAGACCTATAATCGGCCTCCTTGTCATACAAAGCTAACCCAACAGAACAACGTCAGGTTTTATTACCTTCTACTCAAAGCAGAATGAAGTGAATGATTCTTGATAGTTAGGTCTGGTTACCGGGCTATCATGACACCAGCCCCGATCTAACGGACCGTCGAACGGTAATATAAATATATATCTGCGGACGTCTTGTAGTCTGTAGGGCTGCCAGGACGCTAGCCGTGCACGACGGTAATATAAATAAAATAAGAGTTAAAGACGTCGTGCACGGCTACCAGCAGTTCTCGGCTAGCTCAGCTGGATATAATGAATGGTACGTCCGCGCAGGGCACACGGTTAGCTATATATAATCATATATATTCATCCACATTCAACAATACCTACACCAACCTTTCGGAAAACCATGGAGTGATAATCTTATGGTCTCTAAAGTTCATGAATTTCGAAAGTACCAGCTGGGTACCCCGCCACCAATCAGAAGTTCACTCAGCTGAGCGAGAGCGTTCGCAAATTTCCATTTCCGTTCGGGCTTTGTTGGTAAACTCTGCGCACGTGGCCAGGCGAGTTCGTCGACAACTGACTGATGAAAGTCTGCCAGAGCAGCTAAAAATGTTCCATCTATTTCCCTTGTCGACCCGAGTTCCACGTTATCCCCGCGACAACGACGAGCAAGCTTCGATATAACCTTGCAGTTTGCCCATCGACATTGACTAATCAATATTATGCTGGAAACACGAATGAAATAACCCTATATCCCGTTTCATTCCAATGACTTAATTCATTTCGCGAGACATTTCTATAATCCCAATAGATTATTTATTAATTTATTGAAGTTAATTTATCTATAGCAGTGAGGCTGTAATCTGACACAGATCCTTAATGCTGGTCGCTCTTTAGCAGAACATAATCAAATGTCGCAAATATTCTTTTACAACTATAAGTCCAAGTAAGAAGTGCGAGCGAGTTCACCAACGATAAATGGATGTTTATATATATATATATATATATATATATATATATATATATATATATATATATAGATATATATATATATATATATATATATATATATATATATATATATATATATATATATATATATATATATATATCTATATATATCTATCTATATATATATATATATCTATATATCTCTATCTCTCTCTCTATAATATATATATATATATACATATATTTACATATGTATGTATATATATGTATATGGATATATATATTTATGTACATATTTTTATAGTTACATACATAGATTGGTATGCATTTATTAATATATATATAAATATATATATATATATGTATATATATATATATTCATATACGTACTGTTGTGTTTTTATACTTTTACATATATCATTATTTGTATATAGATATACATGGTCCGTGTATATACCGTCTTTTCGTTTTTCGTTTATCAAAACCAAGCACTAAAAACGAAAAACAAGGGCTAAACCGTACGTTTTTCATGTGCGACAACGAAAGACGAATAACACCAAACCGATTCGTTTTTCGTTTCTCGTTTGATCAAACGGAAAACGACTGGCGCTGCAGTCGGCGGTGTTTGTACTGATACAAGCGGCTGGATATGTTGGTTGGTATCCAGACTTTCGTCTCCCCGACAGCCCGCTCTGGACGTCCCCCGGTCAATCAAAGAGCAGACGAGCTGCGATCTATCAACAACTATAATTACATACAATGGCGGCTTGGAAACTTGGAATCGGAAACCAAAACCCTGTTTATATGCGATTATTGATATATGCGCGTGCCAGCTTATTTATATATAAATATATATATATATATATATATGTATATATATATATATATATATATATTATATATATAATATATATATATATATAGATATATGTATATATATATATATATATATATATATATATATATATATATATATATATATATATATATATATATTAGCCCTACAAGACGTCTGAGTAGACGTCTTACTTACTCAGAAAACGACGCAATGAAAAAGAATTGAGATCGATTCAGACAACTACCAAACACCAAACATACCCAAGTGATGGAGTTATAGAATGCAATGATGCTTTACGGACAATTTTATCCCTTTTCGGCGGGGAATTTCATCCATGGTAATTATTTATAGTTCGATCAATTTGGGAAGCGGTAAAAAGTCCGAACCACAGCAACATATTTGTTTTCAAGTTCAAGACCACGTACATCGCGCATGCTCAGAATGACGACTAACGTTAAGCCCGCGGGGGGCACTTAAGTGTATAGAGGTATTATACATGTGCCGCGCGACCGGGTATGTTTTTTCGGCCTCTCGACTTGTACGACGGGTTATACATCCGCATTATACCTTGTACGACGGGGTATACTTATTGCCATTCTCAACTTGTTCAACAGGCACGGGTTTTCGAGGTCCCGCGGCACACCCATATCCGAGTTAGGGTCAAGTGCCCCCCGCAGGATGCTACAGCAATGCAAATGAGGAGGCGGTAAATCATGCGACACAATATGTTTTCAAAATGGCGGGCATGGTATCTTGACTGTTCGGAAATGATGTATCGATGGCATTTCTTGAAGAATAGCGTCGGGTTGGGGTAATTTTTTTTGCGCGTAGGGACTGTTTGTAGTACAGGCTCTTGATATATGTTATTTTTTGGATGCGTAATTGAGCACCCAAATGCGTAAGGCCACCAACTTTTTCTTTAATGAAGCGCTCAAACCGTCGTATCGTAACGGTATAAATTCATGTTATATAGCTATATATATATATATATATATATATATATATATATATATAAGCTGGCACGCGCATATATCAATAATATATAAACATACATATATATATACATATATTATATATATATATATATATATATATATATATATATATATATATATATATATATATATATATATATATATATATATATATATATATATATATACTCTGATCAGCTGATCAGATTCGGAGATTTGTCGGGCAATTTAATCCTGCTTACGACGTTCGACGGGGTTATACGTTTGCGTAATATATAGCATGACAGGGTACACTTTTTTGGCCACTTTTGACCTTGTACGACGGGTTTTACATTCGAATTAGGCCTTGCACGACGGGGTACGCTTTTTTCAATTTTCAACCATGTACGGGTTTTCTGTACCCGAGATAAAGCCTATGCCCCCCCCCCCCCCCAACCTTTTACCAACCAGCATATCCAGCCGCTTATGTATATACTCGTTTTCCGTTTGATCAAACGAGAAACGAAAAAACGAATTAGGTTTGGTGTTATCCGTTTTGGTTGTATATAGTTTATGATATTTCCTAATTCGAAATATATGTACATTTGTAATTATATTCATGTAAATTCATATGCATATATTCATATGTATATGTCTATCATTTAGGTTTATATATGAATGTGTAATTAATTCATGTAAATATTTGCATTTATATGTATAAATATATATGAATGTGAATAGAAATATATTTATATATATATATATATATATATATATATATATATATATATATATATATATATATATATATATATATATATATATATATATATATATATATATATATATATACATATATTGTCATACATATTGTCATACATATGTAGACATGTGACGCACACGGTTTTTATCATCCTGGGGATTACCGTTTGTGCGGCTGTACCTGCATTTTTTATGATTTATGTATTTTTATTGGCAAAGGTTCATTGGTGGTTTTCGTTATGTATTTCGCTATTTAATGTGTTTTGCCAACTTATTTGGAATAACATCGCTTGTGGTAAGTACTATTAGTGGTACTGTTTTGGTGGGCGCCGTTGCTCGTAACATTTGCGGTTGGGCCTTGTTAATTTGTCTAAATAGTGTTTCGGGTCTTGGCGCCCTATTTTTGAGGGCGTCGTTGGTTGTGTCATTGCATTGCATTGTTTGTTGTATTGCTAGTGTTCGAGTTTTGGCGCCCTATTCTAGAGGGCGTTGTTAGTTTGATCCCGGGTGTCGGGGTGTCGTTGTTAATTTGTATTGTTAGTGGTTCGGGTTTTGGCGCCCTATTCGTTAGGGCTTGTGTTGAATTTGTATTGTCTAGTGTTCGGGTTTTTGGCGCCCTATTCTAGAGGGCGTCGTTTGTTTGACAGCAAGGTGTCGTTGTGAGTTTGTATTGTTAGTGTTCGGGTTTTGGCGCCCTAATCTAGAGAGCGCCGTTGGCTTGATCGCTGGTGTGGGGCAGTCATTGCTTTTGATAATTTGCATTCTTGCCCTGTATGTTTATAATTGTGAAGTGTTCTGTTTCGGCACCCTAACCTGGAGGGCGTCGTTTACTTGGTCGCTTGTGTCGCGATTTTGTTGGAATTGGTCGTTACTAACTTGTGCGTAGGAGAAGTTAATAAAACTTGTGTTTACACTAAATGTCACGGTTCTTTCACTCGGTTGAACTACTCCCGGTCGTTCACTTGTTTAAGGTTAAGTTTGGTTGCGGACTAGTTTATAGAGATTGAAGGCATGTACTGGGCGCTGCAATAGCGCCAGCAATCGGTCAGGGTTCACGCTACATACATATAGGTATATATATATATATATATATATATATATATATATATATATATATATATATATATATATATATATATATATATATATATATATATATATATATATATGTATATGTATATTTATGCATATGTTAAGTATATATATATATATATATATATATATATATATATGTATATTTGAATATATATATGCATAAATGTATACATACTTGTTTATTTATTCCACTATGAATACATATATATGTGTAAATAATATATATATATATATATATATATATATATATATATATATATATAGATATATATATATATATAAATATATAAACATATATATATATAAAATACATACATATATATCATACATATATATATATATATATATATATATATATATATATATATATATATATATATATATATATATATATATATATATATATATTCATACATACTTAATTATCGTTGAAAAAGTTTCTCTCCCAGTGATTCGCCAATCCTTTGTCTACCTTGCTACATCAGTACCGTCGATCAGGTAGCTCCGGTCGAACGGTAATATAAATATATACCGTTCTGATACAACATTGTACGCGCGTCAGCGAAAACGCGTTTGGGTTGAAGTGCTACTCTGCGCATCTAGAAAATAACTTATATCAAGAGCCTGTACCAAAAAAAGTCTATGCGCACCAAAAAACTTACCCCCAATCGACGCTATTCTTCTATAAATGCTATCGATAGTTCGTTACCGAAAAATCGCGATACGATGTCTGCCCTTTTGGAAAATATTAATTCCCGCGATTTCCCGCCGCATTGCCTTAGCATCCCCGGGGGGGGGGGGGGGGGGGGGGGGGGAGAGGGCACTTGCCCTAACTCGGATGGTGGTGTGCCGCGGGACCTCGAAAACCCGTACCTGTTGTACAAGTTGAGAATGGCAAAAAGTATACCCCGTCGTACAAGGTATTATGCGAATGTATAACCCGTCGCACAAGTCGAGAGACCGTAAAAACATACCAAGTCGCGCGGCACATGTATACTACCTCTACACACTTAAGTGCTTTCCCCCCCCCCCCCCCCCCCCAACCGTCGCACAAGTCGAGAGACCGTGAAAAACATACCAAGTCGCGCCAACCTGTATACTACCTCCCCCCCCCCCCCCCCCAATCAGACTTAGCATTAGTCTTCATTCTGAGCATGCGCGATGTACGTGGTCTTGAACTTGAAAACAAACATGTTGCTGTGTTTCGGACTTCCCAAATTGATCGAACTATAAATAATTATCATGGATGAAATCCCCCGTCGAAAAGGGATAAAATTGTCCGTAAAACATCATTGCATTCTATAACTCATCACTTGGGTATGTTTGGTAGTTGTCTGAATCGATCTCAATTTTTTTTCATTGCGTCGTATTGAGAGAAAGTAAGACGTCTAATTGATGAGTGCGATTGTTTCACAGTTCTGTTATGTGTGTCATTTCTGTGGGTACCCTAAAACCTGTACCACTGTAATTGTTGAGTCCTTTTGTAGTGTTCGCATGATTCGATAAGAATCAGTTGGGGTTTATTGAATGATAATTTTTCCCCACTTAGCTGGCCCTATTTCTTAATTTTCCACAGAATGCCACCCGTTCGTCGGTCAAAACGAGGCCTTGCCGCTTCACCACGACCAAGCGGGTCCGATTCATCGGATAACGTGGCCTTCCCGCAATTTCCAGTGGTACCTCCAGCAGCCCACCAACCCTTCCATATTGACGCTTAAACAAACGTGGACGGACTGTAGCTTCAATGCCCATGATAAAAAATTGTTGTTTCTCCCCTTGGCGTAGCTCCCAAAAAAGTAACCAACCAATTTCGCCTGATTCATGACCTTTCGGCTCCGCATTGATAAAAAAAATGCCTCTGTCCACTGAGTCCAGTATGAAACTCTGGATAACATAATCACATTGACACAATCTTTTGGAACTAACTCCATCATGGTAAAATGCGACATCAAAGAATCTTTCCGCATCATACCAATCTGTCCAGCAGACGGACATCTTCTGGGGTTTTATTTTGCTGGTTCCCTCTATTTTGATAAATGCTTACCGATGGGTTGCCGTACCTCTTGCAACATCTTCGAAACCTTTAGGTCTGCCTTACAGTGGAATGCCATAACAAAATTACACTCCTCTTTCTGTCTTAAGAAGACAAACAGCTGACCTCTTGTCTGCATCACTCACTCCTTCATCCCAAAAGGTTTACCGGCGTGCTGTCACAAAATTTGCTCACTACACTCACGAAATCTATAATAGTACCAATTATTTCCCAGCATCCACCGACCGCATTGCCAACTTTATAACTTACTTGCATAATTCCGGCCTTTCTCCATCATCTATCCGCACCTATGCTGCTGCAGCATGCTCCTTCAACGAAATGCTGGGTGTCGCTGAACATACTGGTTCCTTCATCATCCAAACAACTCCAGGTTCCTTTCGGAGTCCCATTCATCTGTATCTCCTATACAAACTGGTTGATTCGCTCTTCTCAATTGTCCATTGTCAAACAGAATCGCTGTTATTCAGGAGCATGTTTCTCTTGGCTATCCATGCGTTCCTACGTTTTGGGGAAATCATTGTCCGCAACCTTTCTCAAACACATCAATGCGTTCAGTTCCATGATTGTAAATTTTTACCCTCTAGTGTCGCATCATCTACCTCTAGGGAATAACATTGCGGTACTTTAAAGGCAATGTTGCACGACAACCAAATACTATCCACACCACTACTTCTCCTGCTTCAAAACACTGCTTGGTCAGAACACTCAGTCAATATGTTGTCAGGCGAGAATCGTCGCATGGCCCCTTATTTTGTTTCAACAACACTAAACCAATCTTTCGCAACATATTCAATTCACGACTCCAACAAGCCCTCCTATACTTAGGGATTACAGATCCACAAATAAAACCTCACTCTTTTCGAATAGGGGCTGTTACTACAGCGTGTGCTTTGGGAGTGTCGGATCAAAAATTTGGTCGTTGGAAATCCGAAGCCTACAAGAGATACATTCGGATCCCCTTGTTCCAAATCGTCACATCTCAAGAAACTTAGCTTAGCGCCCAATATTTAAGGTCGGCCGCTTACGTAGCATCCTGTCAACTTTGAACACATCACTTAGTCGTAGCCTGGTGGCTAGCTATGTGATATTTCAACAAGTTACCCTATGCACTTAGTAGTAGCCTGGTGGCTAGTTAAGTGTTCCAAATGTTACTCAACACACTTAGTTGTAGCCTGGTGGTTATCTATGTGTCATTTCAAAAAGTTACCCAACACACTTAGTTGTATCCTGGTGGCTAGTTAAGTTTTCCAAATGTTACTCAACACACTTAGTTGTAGCCTGGTGGCTAGCTATGTGTCATTTTAAAAAGTTACCCAACACACTTAGTTGTAGCCTGGTGGCTTTCTATGTGTCATTTCAAAAAGTTACCCAATGTACTTATTTGTAGCCTGGTGACTAGCTATGAGTCATTTAAAACTTCCACAACACAATTAGTTGTAGCCTGGTGGCGAGCTATGTGTCAGTTCAAAATTTACACAACACACTTAATTGTTGCCTGGTGGCTAATTTTGTGTCATTTAAGAAATACACAACGCACTTAGTTGTAGCCTGGTGGCTAGCTATGTGTTATTTTAGTTGTAGCCTGGTGGCTAGCTATGTGCCTGGTGGGCTAGCTATGTGTTATTTTAGTTGTATGGTGTTATTTTTATTTTAGTTGTTGTAGCCTGGTGGCTAGCTGTGTGTTATTTTAGTTGTAGCCTGGTGGCTAGCTGTGTGTTATTTTAGTTGTAGCCTGGTGGCTAGCTGTGTGTTATTTTAGTTGTAGCCTGGTGGCTAGCTATGTGTTATTTTAGTTGTAGCCTGGTGGCTAGCTATGTGTTATTTTAGTTGTAGCCTGGTGGCTAGCTATGTGTTATTTTAGTTGTAGCCTGGTGGCTAGCTATGTGTTATTTTAGTTGTAGCCTGGTGGCTAGCTATGTGTTATTTTAGTTGTAGCCTGGTGGCTAGCTATGTGTTATTTTAGTTGTAGCCTGGTGGCTAGCTATGTGTTATTTTAGTTGTAGCCTGGTGGCTAGCTGAACTGTGTATCTCCTGAGAATAAAAATACATCCGCACTCCATTCATGAACTTATCTCAAGAAGCTTGGTTTCCGGGTGATTCGCGTTTACCTCCATTAAGCTTAATTATGGAGACTCCCTTGGTTAGGGGTCTGCTGCCAAGAAGCAGTGGCATTCATGTCAGCCTTTTTGGCCGGTTATGTCCCCCACCTTGCTGCCAACCTCACTTGAAAAAGATTCCACCCATTGTACTTTGTTAGTTTAAGGAATCTTTAAATATGTCATATGGTGATTTGTATGTTGCTACTGATATGTATTAGTGATTTATTCATGTTTCATACAAACAGTTTGGAAAAGATTAAGCAAAAGTCATCCCCTGCCTTATAAGGGAATGACCATATATGACAAGAAAAAATCACAACTCTCTCTACAATGTATTATTTGGTTCGTGTCACCCTGTCAAATAGGAAATGTCTGTATGGTTAAATTGTAACAATACCTTGTTGTGTATGAAAAATAAACGTCATTCCCTGATCACTAAGGGAATGACCATATATGACAAGAAAAATTCACAACTCTCTCCTGCTAGGGTGTTATTATTTTGCTTTTACACTGTTTTTTTTTCTCCAGTACAAGGTTTTTCGGGGCTTTTCTCCGGAACTGGTACCATATCAACATGGAATTTTGGGCATGATGGGGGATTGAGGCCACTGCTGCCGATAGATTTGACGTCTGGGCGCAGTGTTGGAGGATAAAGACCGCTGGAATCATTTTCTGTAGCAAATAACTACTGGGAACGAACATATGAGTTATATGGTTAAGCCACAAGCTTTCGTAGCTGAAAACGGCGAAAAAAATACTTGTCGTACCTTTAAATCCCAACTATCGCGATTTTTTGGCACGAGGGATTCTCGCTGATAATTCATGAAAATTTTGTCAGTATAACTTGGCCTCGTGATAATGATTGTAACAGTATTTTTCTTCACAGTATGGGAACACAATAAATGGGAACATCAACACTTCCAGGATGGTGAGTGTTAATCGCAAGGCTGCACCTCATATTTTGGATATTTACTGCACTTCACATCCAAAACAGAACTCAACAATTAGAGTGACACAGGTCTTGGGTTCCCAGAGCAATAAACACTTATGACTGAACTATGAAACATTTCCACTCACCAAATAGAGTGACATGTTTTTTGGGTACCCGCAGGACTTGACACACACCACCAAAATGTGAAACAATTGTACTTAACACTTCAGTGGTACGGATTTTGGGTACTCACAGAAAAGACGCACACAACAGAACTGTCAACAAATTGCATTCAACAATTAAAGTGATACATGTTTTGGGGTACCCACACAAATGACACACGCTACATACCCGTGAAACAGTTGCACTCAACAATAAGCGTTATACAGGTTTTTGGGTATCCACAAAAATGACACACACAACAGAACTGTGAAACAATTGCACTCAATACAGATTTTTGGGTATCCACAGAAATAAACACGCAAAACAGAACTGTGAAACAATTGCACTCAACGATTAAAGTGATACAGGTTTTTAGTTACCCTCACAAATGACACACACACAAAATAGACCTGTGAAACAATTGCACTCAACAATTAGAGTGATACAGGATTTTGGGTACCCACAGAAATAGACACACACAACAGACCTGTGAAACAGTTGCATTGAACAATTAGAGTGATACAGGTTTTTGGGGTACTCACAGAAATAGACACACACAACAGAACCGTGAAACAATTGCACTCAACAATTAGAGTGATACATGTTTTTGGGTACCCACACAAATGACAACCGCAACATTTAAGTGCTATACAGGTTTTGGGGCTTCCCAAACAAATAACACACAACAGAACTGTAAAATAATTCCGCATAGTGACACACACAACAGGCACTGGCACACAGAACAGAAATGTTAAACAAATTGACACAACACTTAAAAAGGGGAATACATGTTTTGGACACCCCAGTATGAGGATTTTGACCATGTGGTATCTATTATTAATTCCACCGGTCCCCAGTCTTTAATTTCCAAATGTGACATTGAATGTGCATTCTGCATCATACCTATTCACTCTGACAATTATCCATTTCTCAGGTTTACTTGGCAAAGACAGTTCTATGCCGCTCGTTGTTTGCCTATGGGTTGCTCCGTTTCGTGTAAAGTATTTGAGGAATTTAGTTCGGCCCTTCAGTGGGACATTCAGTCCCAATATAATGTGCCCCATGTGTCGCATATTTTAGACGACTTCATTTTCTTTGGTCCTTGTAATTCTCAAACATGTAGCCAGTCCCAAAATGCATTCCTCGCCATGGCAAACTCCATCAAATAGCCCATCAAAGTTAGCAAAACTGTGCTTCCTTCTACTGTGGTAGTTTTGCATGGCATCGAGGTCCATACGACCAAAATGGAGGCTCGTTTGCCCCCAGAACAAATTGACAGTGCTATTGTTGTCCTCAACCAGTTCGCTGACGCAAATCTGTGACTCTTAACTTCGCTTGTAGGGTTATAGTTCCAGGTCGACCATTCCTTCGAAGGTTTATTAATTTAACCTGTGGCATCTCTAAACCACACCATCATATCCGCCTCACACAATCGTCCGATCTGATATCCAAGCATGGCTTTTGTTCTTATCCAATTCTAACGGGAAATCATGCATGCAGCTGCATCCCTGGACTGATTCTTCAGTAATCAAGTTGCCTTCTGACGCTTCCGGTCTTGGGTTCGCTGGTGTTTTTGGTTGCGTTGGTTTCAAGGCCGCTGGCCTCCTAGTTGGAGTAGTCAGCATATTAATATCAAAGAGCTAGTTCCCATCGTGCTGTCCCTCAAAGCATGGTTTCCACTACTTGCTAACCATCGTGTTATATATTTCTGTGATAACATGGCGGCTGTACAGGTCAATAATAACCAAACTTCCAAAGACTGCTATATGTTGATGTTAATTAGACGCCTCACTTTCACATGCATTTAATTTAATATCTCTATCCATGCTGAACAAATCAAGGACAATACTGTTGCTGATTCCTTGTCTCGTTTCCAGAATTGTGGAAAATTCATGGAGTACTACTCCCTCAACAAGTCTCATTCATTCCCACTCGCAGTCTTCCTTGGAATTGGTCGTCTCCTCCCTCTTAGAGAATGCATTAGCTCCCGACACCTGCAAGCGTTATGCTAGATCTATTGCATTGTTTCGACAATTCGTAAGCACCCTTGGCCTAGATGTTCAGTGCTTCCCTGCCAATATTCCAGTTGTCGTTTCATACATTGCACATCTTTTGTCATAAAGTTATGCCTCTTCCTCCATTTTTTCTTCGGTCTCAGCCATTTCCTATTATCACAAAATGCGTTCTGTTGTGGACCCTACTTCGGCCTTCGTGGTAAAAAATGTTCTCCAAGGCGCCTGTAACCTCCGTCCTTCGCTAGATTTGCAGGTCCCCATCATTCCATCCGTGATCATTAAGCTCATCGATTCCACCCCCCATATTAGTGATTCAATTTTTAACTGCCATCTCATTTCTGCCATGTATATTTTGTCCTTTTATGCTTTTCTGACGATTGTCGAATTCACTGCGAAATCTCGACATGATGCCTCACATTTCATGCAGTTTCATCAGCTGTCTGTTGAAGATATCTGTATCATTCTCAAATTTACAAAGTTTAAGCATCATAAAGGTCCACCTATATCCATCCTTATTATTTCTTCTCAGAAGCCTCCCTATTGTTCTGTTTTTATTATAAAAAAATATCTCGCCCTTAGAGGGTCTTCTCAAGGCCCTTTGTTTTCCTTTCCTAATGACATTGCTGGTCAGCCTAGCCTTGGTGGTTGTCTTCTTCTCCACCTTTGCTGTGTGCGATGTATGTTGTTTACCTTATTCTATAAATATGCACCTGGCTTCTAATAAATAAGCCCATTTGTCAACTCTATATATGTCTTATCTCTCACAGCAAACTAACTGCAAGGTTTTGGATTACTCTCTCAAACTTATTCATTTTATTATATTACTATATGACCACCCAACATGAATACTAATTTAATATGCATATAATTATATTGGTTCTATGGTGGTGATCATGTGTTACTTTTAGCGATTGATATGCAGGCTTTTATTTCTGTATTATAGCAGTGTCGGGAATCATAGCGATAGTTTATGTCATAATGTTTGGCGGTCTCTCGGCCTTACCTTGTACTATGGTCATGTGATCTGTTGCTTATCGGCTTACCGCAGGGCTGCTAGGATGTCACATTACTTCCTAATTACTGCCGTTGCCGATTGGGGCGATCATCCCTTCCTTTCTTCTTGTGACTGTCGCCATCTTAGCTCGCACGATTTTTAATTCCCTAGCCCACCCACCCCCTTTTTTATATCTTGTTGTAGTATTTTTAAATATAAAACCTTTTCATGTAGTGGTGGTTGTCTTCTTCTCCACCTTTGCTGTGTGCGATGTAAGTAGATATATGCACTTTATGCCAGTGTTTTGGAGGCTTACTATTTTTACATATACATATATTTATATATATACTTTCATATTCATATGTATATATAAATAGGTATACATAAATTAATGCATATTGATATATATATATTTAAATATACATACTCACACACACACACACACATATATATATATATATATATTATATATATATATATATATATATATATATATATATATAATATATTTAGATATAGATACATATATATATATAAATATGGGTATAAATGCATATATATGTTCTTACATTTATAATATATCTATATATATATATATATATATATATAATTATCTAAATGTAAGAACTATATATATATATACATTATATATATATATATATTATATATATATTTACATATCTATATATATATCTCTATATATATATATAACCTTGATAGATTATATGTATATGTGATGATGATGATATAATGATAAAAACAATATCATCGTCGGCTCTCTCTAATCCTTCAGTTGTCAATTCCTTGTTTTCTAAAGAAATCGAAGCGCAACGCGTTAGGCCCTTTTGATACACCGCCTTTTTTTCCGGACATGTTTTTCCCCTCTCGGTCTAGTTCCCCAAAAAGAGACATCACAATTTCGCCTTATACATAACCTTTCCTTTCCTCGTGGTTCCTCCTCGTCCATTAATGATGGCATTTCTACTGAATTTTGTTCCGTCCAGTATGAGGATTTTGACCATGTGCATGGTATCTATTATTAATTCCACCGGTCCCCAGTCTTTAATTTCCAAATGTGACATTGAATGTACATTCGCATCATACCTATTCACCCTGACAATTATCCTCTTCTTGGGTTTACTTGGTAAGGACAGTTCTATGCCGACCGCTGTTTTCCTATGGGTTGCTCCATTTCGTGTAAAATATTTGAGGAATTTAGTTCAGCCCTTCAGTCCAAATATAATGTGCCCCATATGTCGCATATTTTAGATGACTTCATTTTCTTTGGTCCTTGTAATTCTCCAACATGTAGCCAGTCCCAAAATGCATTCCTCGCCATGGCAAACTCCATCAATTTGCCCATCAAAGCTAGCAAAACTGTGCTTCCTTCTACTGTAGTAGTTTTGCATGGCATCGAGGTCGATACGACCAAAATGGAGGCCCGTTTGCCCCCCCCGAAAAAATTGACAGTGCTATTGTTGTCCTCAACCAGTTTGCTGACGCAAATCTGTGACACTGAAAGAAATGCGATCTTTAATTGGCACTCTTAACTTCGCTTGTAGGGTTATAGTTCCAGGTCGACCATTCCTTCGAAGGTTTATTAATTTAACCTGTGGCATCTCTAAACCACACCATCATATCCGCCTCACACAATCTGTCCGATCTGATATCCAAGCATGGCTTTTGTTCTTATCCAATTTTAACGGGAAATCATGCATGCAGCTGCATCCCTGGACTGATTCTTCAGTAATCAAGTTGTCTTCCGACGCTTCAGGTCTTGGTTATGCTGGTGGTTTTTGGTTTGCGTTGGTTTCAAGGCCGCTGGCCTCCTAGTTGGAGTACTCTCTACATATAAATGTCAAAGAGCTAGTTCCCATCGTGCTGTCCCTCAAAGCTTGGTCTCCACTACTTGCTAACCATCGTGTTATATATTTCTGTGATAACATGGCAGCTGTACAGGTCATTAATAACCAAACTTCCAAAGACCGCTATATGTTGATGTTAATTAGACGCCTCACTTTCACATGCATTAAATTTAATATCCTTATCCATGCTGAACATATTCCGGGCAAGGACAATACTGTTGCTGACTCTTTGTCTCGTTTCCAGAATTGTGGGAAATTCATGGAGGACCACTCCCTCAACAAGTCTCAGACTCGCATTCCCACTCGAAGTCTTCCTTGGAATTGGTCGTCTCCTCTCTCCTAGACAACGCATTAGCTCCCGACACCTGCAAGCTTTATGCTAGATCTATTGCATTGTTTCGACATTTCGTAAGCACCCTTGGCCCAGACGTTCAGTGGTTCCCTGCCAAAATTCCAGTTGTCGTTTCATACATTGCACATCTTTTTTCATTAAGTTATGCCTCTTCCTCCATACTTTCTTCGGTCTCAGCCATTTCCTATTATCACAAAATGCGTTCTGCTGTGGACCCTACTTCTGCCTTCGTGGTCCAAAAAGTTCTCCAAGGCGCCTGTAACCTCCGTCCTTCGCTGGATTTGCGGGCCCCTATAATTCCATCTGTGCTCCATAAACTCATCGATTCCCCCCCCCATATTAGTGATTCAATATTTACCTGCCATCTCATTTCTGCCATGTATATTCTGGCCTTTTATGCCTTTCTGAGGGTCGGCGAATTCACTGCGAAATCTCGACATGATGCCAAACATTCTATGCAGTTTCATCAGCTGTCTGTTGAAGATAACTGTATCATTCTCAAATTTACAAAGTTTAAGCATCATAAAGGTCCACCTATATCCATCCTTATTTCTTCTCAGAAGCCTCCCTATTGTCCTGTTCTTATTATCAAAAAATATCTCGCCCTTAGAGGGTCTTCTGGAGGCCCTTTGTTTTCCTTTCCTAATGACATTCCTGTTAGCAGATCTTGGTTCTCCAAAATCCTACAGCGTTCTTTGTCCTGGGCGGGCCTCTCTGACCAGAAATATCAAAGCCATAGTTCCTGCATAGGAGCTGCCACTACAGCTGCTATGAAAGGCATTACTGAAGATGAAATACAGCGAATGGGTCGCTGGAAATCTTCTTCCTTCAAGAAATACATTCGCATACCAACACTTTCAATCACCTAATAACTTCCCTCCTTGGCTGCTAGCTGCTTCTTTTTATCGCCAGTTATTGTTGTTCAAGTATTGATATTCTTGTATCACTCATTGTGGCAACTTTGATCTTTCCATTTCAACTGAGGTTGGTGCATAGGCAACTCCTATGCATTTAACTTTGTTGATGCAATTTTTGTTGCATTTCTATGTACTACTTGTTCAACGTAACACAAAAACCTTATGGGTGGGGGTGGCCAGGCTGGTCAGCCTAGCCTTGGTGGTTGTCTTCTTCTCCACCTTTGCTGTGTGCGATGTATGTTGTTTACCTTATTCTATAAATATGCACCTGGCTTCTAATAAATAAGCCCATTTGTCAACTCTATATATGTCTTATCTCTCACAGCAAACTAACTGCAAGGTTTTGGATTACTCTCTCAAACTTATTCATTTTATTATATTACTATATGACCACCCAACATGAATACTAATTTAATATGCATATAATTATATTGGTTCTATGGTGGTGATCATGTGTTACTTTTAGCGATTGATATGCAGGCTTTTATTTCTGTATTATAGCAGTGTCGGGAATCATAGCGATAGTTTATGTCATAATGTTTGGCGGTCTCTCGGCCTTACCTTGTACTATGGTCATGTAATCTGTTGCTTATCGGCTTACCGCAGGGCTGCTAGGATGTCACATTACTTCCTAATTACTGCCGTTGCCGATAGGGGCGATCATCCCTTCCTTTCTTCTTGTGACTGTCGCCATCTTAGCTCGCACGATTTTTAATTCCCTAGCCCACCCACCCCCTTTTTTATATCTTGTTGTAGTATTTTTAAATATAAAACCTTTTCATGTAGTGGTGGTTGTCTTCTTCTCCACCTTTGCTGTGTGCGATGTATGTTGTTTACCTTATTCTATAAATATGCACCTGGCTTCTAATAAATAAGCCCATTTGTCAACTCCATATATGTCTTATCTCTCACAGCAAAGTTATTCATTTTATTTTATTATAATATGACCACCCAAAACATATATATATATATATATATATATATATATATATATATATATATATATATATATATATATATATATATATATATATATATATATATATATATATGTATGTATGTATGTATATATATATATATATATATATATATATATATATACATATCTATATAACCTTCATGATTATATTGGTGATGATGATGATGATGATGATGATGATGATGATGATGATGATGATGATGATGATGATGATAAAAACAACATCATCTAAGTTTGCGAAGTTCCCTCATGTGCCTTCTTTCGTTTAACAATGTTTTTGTCTCGCGATACAGGTCGCAATTTTGAACATATTTTCGAAAATCTTAAATCCTGAATATCTCCATTGATAATAGTCCGATCGTTACATTCTGTAGCTTAAATATGTACGCAATATGTTATGCTTTAACCGTTTTGCGTTGTCGTATATGAAAAACGGTATTGCAAACAGATGCATCAAAATAGGTCGTTAATCCAGAGCTAGACATCGATATAGGGGGGTTGGTGTGGTGCGGAGATTATATAATACATTTGTGTATCCCCATAGATCAGTCTTCCTATAAGGGAATCCAGGGAATGCACTGGCTTATTGGCGCTACAAGCTCACGATTATATTATTCAAAAGGAATCGCCTGTGAATAAATGCATATTAATGATTTTAACATACAGAGGGTATGCTTTTAGAGTGTATGCCAGAGAGTTGACAAAGCTGATGAGATAAGAAATTAGGTAGATTCGTTAATACTACCATGTTAGCATATCTTCCCGTTAGGACTAAAAGAAAGCACCTAATTTTTATGTTGTCAAATATGGAATGTGAAGCTTTATTTTCCTCGTCATTATATTTAAAGCAGAATGTCTTATAGCATATACCTACCCTGAGTTGTAATATCTCACCTCACAGCACACTCCAGTCTATTCGAGTCATGTCCTCTTTGGTGATAACCCTCAACAGAAGAGTCTTGGTCGTCAGCTTTATTGCACGATCGTTGACCACAAATACTGTTCATGAAAAGCATTAAAAGTTAGCATGCACTAGATCGATATATTGCGTACCTTTTGGGGCGACGCCTGACATCAGCCCGTATTACACTGTGTGTGACAGTTTTGTCAGCATCAAATATTTCTTAATATCTCCACAGAGATCCTACGATTTCATGAAGAAATAAACCGAATGATTATAATAGGGAACACTGCTCCAATGCATTTACAGTTAAGAATGTACATTTTCGGCTGGTTAGAGCAGTTGAAGGTTCTGGTCAGCATTACAGCGAAAAAATATATTGTATGTGCAGCCTACCATACTCGCTCCGGCCATAAAATAGATGCAAGTGGCAACAAAAACAGTCAGAAAAAAACCCCCATCCATAGTGGCAATTCGACTCAACAAAATCAACAAGCATACATGCTGGAAATTCGGAATTGATGATCATCAATATGTTTCCAATGCTCTCCCAGAGGCGGGATCGAGGTAGGGGGTGGGATGTCTTATAACTATATTTCCTCCTATATAGCTATACTCTTGTTATACTTATATTTCTTGGTTATTCGTATTTCTGCGCGCTCCTTCGTATATAGGAATATTGTAGCTGCTTGTAGTTGCTTGAGTGGGGACACTAGCCAGAGAAAACACACGAGTCCAGGTGTTGAGTTGTTGTTGATTTATTCGAGTTTGGCTTATTAGCTTTCTCTGGAATCTCGGGTCAGAATCTTGTTCAGATACTTCGTCTCTTCGATAGGTATTTCTCCCTGTACTTCGGCGAGGCCAGCCATTTTATCGGGGTTCCGGCATTGGATTACGCTCGGAACCACACCCACAGCTGGCCTCCCATTGGTCCAGGTATAGCCGGTCCCCCTTCACAAAGGTCAACCCCAACTGCTCACATAGGGCGTGGGCTCGAAGGGTCATTGGCCAATGGGAAAAGGTACCAGCCAGGTCTACTTATCAGGGTCACACCCCCGTCTTAAGGGCGGAGGTATCCCCGGGCTAGTGAAACATGTCGTGCTTAAAATGGAAAAGAGGGGGAGCGTTTCAAAAGTCAAAAGAGCTAGATTAATATCATAACAGATGGTTTGAGGCAGGCTCTATACTAGGAAACTTACTTCATTTCAAGCGACACATTAGAGGTTTCGTGACGTCACTGGATCTATGCAATATTTATTGCTCTCTATTCATAGTCGTCAAAAATGATTGAAAGTGTTAACTACCAGTCATATCCAATGAAAGTGCTGTCTATTACAACTAGAGGCGTCACCATAATTATCAACCTTGGCTAGTACTGACATTTTATAAACAATGATTGTTGAAATAAAATTGTTATGGTGCTGGCAGCATAAGCAAACAGTCTATCTGAATAACTGTTTGGTTCCCCTATCATAGTACAAAATAAGCCAGTCACAGTGCCAAACTCGAATGATCACTAATTAAGATGATTTTTTCGATGACTTACTGTTTTGCAATCGTTTTTCTCTCCAATATCAAATCACGCCTCCTCCCGAGAAAATATGTTTACGTCGCCTATGAGCCACCTGTAATAGCGAGCGCTCTCGTTATAGCGGATTACTCCCTTGCAACAGCGTTGTCCAGCATTTAAAATGCTCTTATATCTGAATCCATAATTGCCGTCAATGTGTTGCTGAGTAGCATGGTCAATAACGTCGGCACTATCAATGCGTCCTGGAAAGGCGTTGTCAGCAACAACGGCTGTGTTAGCTTCATTTGCCGTTCTAATTTGCGTTCCATGTACTTCATAGAACTCACCCCTCTACACGGATGGTAAGGCGCAGAATCAGCAGTCAGCCAAATGACCAAAAGAACCACAGCGGTATGCTGCATCGTCACCATCTTGATTCCTGGGAGTGTTATTTTATATATTTATGTATATATATATATATATATATATATATATATATATAGATATATATATATACATATATATATATATATATATATATATATATATATATATATATATATATATATATATATATATATATATATATATATATATATATAGAGAGAGAGAGAGAGAGAGAGAGAGAGAGAGAGAGAGAGAGAGAGAGAGAGAGAGGGAGAGAGACAGAGAGAGAGACAGTGAGTCAGAGAGAGAGAAGGAGAGAGACAGAGAGAGACACACAGAGAGAGACAGTGAGACAGAGGGAGAGACAGTGAGAGAGACAGAGACAGAAATACAGAGAGAGAGAGAGGGAGAGAGAGAGAGTTAATGATGATTAAATTCATACTGCAAAGTTTTTAGTATACGCTATGTCCTGAAATAATTCATTATTATAATATTGTTATTCAAAATAAGTAAGAATACATGTTACAGTACTACATAATAAAATCATACGTCTGCACAGGGCACCCCATCAACCGACAATGCAGCTTGTTGATTCGGTGGAGGTTCGGGTGACAAATCAAATATCATTCAATCGGGAAATCATGAGCATGTATTTAAATCAACTTCATATATTCCGCCGCAAATATGTCCACACTAATGATAAAACCAATTAAATTCAGATTAATCTTTTAACATCAAATAAGGGTAGACTAGACGTCCGACTGTGTCCGACTTGCGTTATTGCAGCATGACTCTCTGTTAAAAGTGACTTACATTTAAAGCAAACTGTTTGATCAACACCAGTTATGTACTTTTCAACATGTACCCATGGATATATGTCATATGTGCCATATAAATTACAGATTTAAATCATGAGTCAGGCTTGAACTTTTGGTACACATAACCTTATGCGCAGATAAGTACCGCATCTAGTTCAATTACAGAATTTGCAGATATTCATCCAATGGGCGTGAATCATTAACATATATATAGATGACGCCAACAGTAGCGCCATTAAATGAATATTCTCTTTTAATTATCTTGCATAACTTACTAAACGACATTCTTAAGTCATGCCACTTTGATGTACTGCATAATATTGAACCATTCTAACAACAGAGCATTAGAGTAACCACACTTAACCATTTAGTGTATGTATTATATTACTCTCGACGAAACTTTCGACGAACATTCGGTTGAATGGTATTTTCAAGTACAGATAAACCCGTCATTACTGGAAGAGGCTGTAAATGCAGGGGACGCAAATGTAGGAGTATTTTTGCACCACAAGAGACGAGCGCCAAAAAGAATCACATACGCTTATCAGAAACAGGGTTTCTATTTCACATATCACCATAAGTTGAGTCAGATGCCAAAGGAAAGCCCCATACATACTTCGTCATTATCTTCTTACATATTATACATCTAGTCGGGTAACAAACTATAGTAAAACCACAAATACAAACATAGATATGGCCATGACAACATCATGTGAAATTTACATAAAATTAACATGCTGAGCAATGTAATTTATTACTTGATATAAAGTCATAAATAGATTCAGATTGCTATATTCAATCGGCTTGTTAGTATGTCGGCCTAGTTTTTTACTTGACGGTATTTACAAGAAAGTATATCTGCTGTGAATATTTTATGTCACGTGTATACAAATTCGTATTCGCGCGGTAAGTCATATGCCAACTTAAGTGGCAATTACCTCCTGATGGTGAGTGGCACGGGTCGTGCCACCATACACACACACGAGTCACACAACTGCGCATCACGTCTTGCGCAAATTCCGCTCTGTTTTAACCCGCAATATTTGTTCGCCCGTCAAACTGCGTTTGGCTCCATCCACAAGGGAAAGCAACCCAGATAGCACAACGCTGATGGGCCACCGATGGCTCATCGGCGGCTGCGCCGGTGGCCCACTGATGGCAGCCACTGATGGCCCACCGTTAACTCATCAAGTATTTAAAAATGCCTCAAACTAATATACAAAGAAGAACAGCAACACCATATTTCAATCAGTATTAAGAAAACTAAATTTCTTCCTCACAAGACAAATCGTTATAAACAATAAGAGTGGCGAGCCTTGTCATCTGTAGCTCTTCATTCAGTTCTTTTTCTGAAATCAAGTAGACATGAAGATTTTTATTAACAATAATTATATTTATATACAATTTTTTCACTGTAAGATTAGAATTAAATTACCAATCACACAGGAAAACAGCAGCACGTGGCTAGTGAATGATTTAGATGCCTAGGCCAAGATATTAATTATATTACTTCATAAAAGAAATAAATTGGGGAATTCTTTTCTTAAACAGAACATGATATCACTTGCCATCTTTCTGTTGGAACCGCATCTTTTTCCCGCCATCCCTGTCACCTGCATCCTTAAGCTACATCCAAATACCAGCCTCCATCTGGGGTTCCATGAGGAGGTTCATTTTCCCAGCTTCTGTAAAAATAAATCCCTACAAATATAGAGTTGCTAATTAATACTGAATACAAAGAGAATGTACATCAACGTTCACTAAATGAAATTATCTAATTAATTAAACATGAAAAAACCCCAAAAATGTAAGATGTGGTATAAATTTACTACCTAGAATAACAGTAGTGAATGCCAGCTTGCCCAGAACCAGCTTGGGGGCCTACCAGACCAGTTCATCCGCCTGGCCAGGTTTGTCATGAATAGAGAACCCATCATTCTGCGGATCACCTCTTTGGCGGAATATCCACCCAGGGTTGAAAGATAACTAACCAACAAATGTGAAAATTCAAAAGTAAATATTTGACGTACATCAATATCAACATACAATATATGCTACATATTCTGTTTATGTAATGCTGTATTTTATGGAAATGATGTTTAAATGTGAAATGCTAAGCTAGAATAGTTGCAAACAGAAACTTCTTCTAGTCTGTGTAAACATATATATTATACAAATTTACCTTTCGAAGGGGTCCACAGGCATATTTATGTCAGCATCTACTGTACTGTGCAGAGCAGGCATGCTCACTCTGGCAAGACAACAACAATGCCCCAGTTAACCAATTCAGATCTTGACATTGAAAATAATGCTACATAGATACATATTATAACTAGTATAATTATTGGCTTTATTAATGTTGTTTTAAAAACATATCCATCATTTATATGCTAACAAGTTTACTTGGAAGGATTTTCTGCTTGTTGTGTGTCTGCAAGAGTAATTGCAAACAGAATAAATGCAAAGGCACATAATTTTAAATCAACTATTCAACACAACAAAAGAAAACATCATAGAAATGTGTTACTAGCAAATATAATGAAACATCAGTTACCAAGTAAAAACGTTACATGTGGAATTATTTTGTTTCGGTCAAGGCTGCTTGGGAAGGTTTGGTGTGCTAGCACAACCCAAGAGAATTGTGGATTGCCCACAATATATATCTGTAGAAACATTTATCAGAGGCATATTAACCTTTTTGAGTAACTTGATATCCCTTTTCTAATGTTACACAAAGTAAGGTACATTGTAGGACAAAGTAAATGCATATTTAATGTTACCATGGAAGAAGAGATAACTTATAGGGACTTCTGATTGAGCTAACACCTTTTTCCGTGAGGCTTTGACACTGTCTCCCTCCGAATTACTGTTGAAAATATCATTAAGGTACTATTTACTGCATGTGGGTTTGATTTCACATGCTGAACACAAAAAAACTGTGGTACAGGTGAGATACCTACATGTCAGACAGCAGTTCCTTGACTGGCTCTGCTTCTTCCTCTTCATCAGACCTATTCTTGGAAGAATGCGACCTGTATTGCGGAAATATTTCACTTTTTATAACATCTTTTGTGTTATTTGGAATGTCAGAGGCAATAACTTCCAAATATGTGTACCATTATAATGTCAATATTTACCCTGTATAAACCCAGAGGGAAGGAATCGCCTGATATTCATGAAACTCACCTTTTTCTGACTCTGTTCTCTGGGTCAGTTGTTTCTAAATCTTCTAGTTCAACATTTCTACCTGGCTTTGTATTTGTAGGCGCTTAAATCCAACTCGGGTAAATTTCATGAAAAACACCCAAATACGAAGAAATGCGATGAATATTAGATGTTTTCATATCCCATGTATTATCTTAATACGTATCTAAAATGGATAAAAGTACTGCAACTCACCTAACACAGTAGAAGTGATGAACACTGAGCGATTTTTACGAATTTCCAAATACCCGCCAACATTCAGCGACTGAACTAAGGTTAAGGTCGTTACTAATTTGCAAAGATGCAGCTAGATGGCGCGATGGCAGACATCCAGCCGAAGACGAGCCACCGTTGGGCCACCGGTGGACCGTCAGCTGGGAACTGCCGACAGTAGCACCAGCGGGCCGCTGGCGTTGTGTTATCTGGGAAGTAACCCATATTCATTGGTTAGTATATTAATTTTGTGTCATGTAGGGTATCACAGTTTGCTTTTGTGGTTTTACTTTTGTTTGTTACCCTTCCAGAAAAATAACACTCCCAGGAATCAAGATGGTGACGATGCAGTATACCGCAGTGGTTCTTCTGGTCATTTTGCTGACTGCTGATTCTGCGCCTTACTATCCGAGTAAAGGGGTGAGTTCTTTGAAGAGCATGGAACGCAAATTAGAACGGCAAAAGCAAGAAGCTAACACAGCCGTTGTTGCTGACAACGCCTTTCCAGGACGCATTGATAGTGCCGACGTTATTGACCATGCTGCTCAGCAACACATTGACGGCAATTATGGATTCAGATATAAGAGCATTTTAAATGCTGGACAACGCTGTTGCAAGGGAGTAATCCGCTATAACGAGAGCGCCCGCTATTACAGGTGGACCAATGACAAAGGACACTATATTTGGGCATAATATGGGTTGGTGTATAATAACGACCAAAATAAGTTTATTTATATCTGACATAGAGTAATAACTTCACGACACAATATGGCTTGTGTTAAAAATAATTCTTGGGCTTCAATTAATTCACAGCGATTGTGAAAAAGGAGTCGATTAATTGTGATGAAAAATGTAGTATTCAATTAATCGTTTATATTAAATCCATAATAACTAGTTATGTTATTGCGTGCTTTGCTTTTACACGTTAATCATAGATGAATGCAAAATCCTTGTTCACCTGCAACCAATCATTAGAAATTTTCGCGGTGAAAAAAGCTAATATGTTTCCAAGTTGCCAATATTGATAAGTTGTCAAGGATTTAGAGCCCAAATTAATCCGAACATTACATGTGATTTTAGTAGGTGCTATTACAAAGCACCACGCAGCTCATAGGCGACGTGAACATATTTTTTCGTGCGGAGGCATGTAGCTACAAAAGGACTACACATGAATGATTTGATATTGGAGAGAAAAATGATTGCAAAATAGAAAGTCATCGAAAAAATTATCTTAATTGTTGATCATTCGAGTTGGGCATTGTGACTGGCTTATGTTGTACTATGAAAGGGGATCCAAACAGTTATTCAGATAGACTGTTTGCTTATGCTGCCAGCACCATAACAATTTTGTTTCAACAATCACTGTTATCAAATGTCAGTACTAGCCAAGGATGATAATTATGGTGACGCCTCTAGTTGTAATAGACAGCACTTTCATTAGATATGACTGGTAGTTAACACTTTCAATCATTTTTCACGACTATGAATAGAGAGCAATAAATATTGCACAGATCCAGTGACGTCACGAAACCTCTAATGTGTCGCTTGAAATGAAGTAAGTTTCCTAGTATAGAGCCTGCCCCAAACCATCCCATCCCCTACCTCGATCCCGCCTCTGGGAGAGCATTGGAAACATATTGATGAACATCAATTCCGAATATGCCGCGCAACGCATTTTCCCTTTCATAAGCTGTGCTGAAATTCGACGCCTTTGATATGTTTACAATTGTCCGCCACACCCGTTGTGTAGCTCGCAAACGTCTCAAAAACTCTCATGCATTCCTAACAAAATCAGGTTGGCTGGCATTGGGTTCGCACTAAGAGCTGAATTGAAAATGGTCGGGAATTCTGTCTATTTGCCTACAAAGGCACAACACCATATAAGCGTGGTACAATGGATACCATCTTCGCTTTTGAAAAATCAGTTGTATTCTGTGATAATGTAAGGCAAAGAAACTTGGCTATGAATGCGATGTCTTTTTATTGCTCTCCTACTTATTTTTGTCTTTGCTGTAAACAGGTAACCAAACCTGTGTACATTGGGCATATGCTGTGGGTTGTAAAACTATTTCTATTTCTAAAAAGCTGAGGCATATTGGTTCTGCAATAAGTGCATCTACTGTAAAAAAAAAGCTTTTATTAAATTTGGGTTTATCAAATGAAAATACTGCTTTTATTGCTAGATTCAGAACATCATTACAAATATGGATGAGATTATGGTTCTTTTTTTGTTCCCTAAAAATATCTCAATAAATTGTGTTTCATTCAAATCGGGCTATTCACACGAATTAGAAAAACATTGTCCTGGATTTCCAGCATGTATGCATGTTGATATTGTTTACTCGAATCGCCACCAACGAAGGTTTTTTTCCTGTTTTTAACGTGGCGAATTCGCATCGCCAAGTTATCTTGATCAGTGCTGGATATATGTTTGTGACTTACACCTTTGAGCTTAATCTCACACATCCTTTGCCACGACACGAAATCCAGTAAACTGTAAGTCCAGGTTAACATTATAAGAAGACTCTTAAAACTTGTCTTCTTCCACACAGCGCAAACTTGACACAATGATATCATCAATTATACACACAATTATTTTGCCTCTATGTCTGCAGATAATAAGACAAAATCTTACTATAAGTGAAGTCAACTGCACTATTATTGCACCGTCTGTCATATCATGTGGACACGTGTAAAATTAGTGACCCTTTATGATACACATTACCCATAACGCTAATCTTATATTATTCAAATATATGTGGGGTATAATTTCATGATGGAATCTGCAGCTTAGGGAAGACGTGCATATTTATCAAAGCAATTAATGGCGAAGTATCGTATAACATTTAATTCTCAACACAAATATATTTGAGATGCTTTTATTGATCTTCTCGCGCACGTACAACACATGGAACTAAAGTGTTGCACCGTTGTGTACCCGGACTTACATGTCAGATAGTGGCAATGTGCTATATATATATAATCTTTTAGGCACATAATTAATCTTAACAGTCTCTCAACATCATAGCTTAAATACTATCCTGGGCAATAACCGCACTCATTACCACGCACTCCAATCACCTTATGCAAAATAATACACAATCTTTCAAACACATGTAGCGTGAACCCTGACCGATTGCTGGCGCTATTGCAGCGCCCGGTGTATACCGTGGATCTCTAGTTTGCAACCAACGTAACCTTAAACAAGTGAACGACCGTGAATTGTTCAACCGTGAGAAAGAACCGTGACATTTAGTGTAAAAACAAGTTTTATTCTACTCTAACGCCACACAAGTCAATGATCCCAACAAATTCGCAACACCAGCGACAAAGTTAACAACGCCCTCTAGATTTGGCGCCAAAACCCGAATACTAAACAAAGCACTTTCCAAACGCACAAATACGAGCAGCGGCACCCACAACTTTAGCCACAAATGTACAAATTCCGACTTATTCGACTTATCAGAATAACTCAAACGCTTGGATCGTCCAACTAATCGGAGATCGGTTGATGAGGTTTCTCCAACTTGCTCGGAGACCGACTAATCGGAATCTGACTCAAGCTTGTTTGCGGGTCGCTTTCAGCTTCCACCAGCTTATAAACAATTTAAGTGGGTCACGTGACCACACTATAACAACGACAAATATTAACGTTAATACAATCAAAACAACAGAATAAGTTGGCAAAACACATTAATTGGCGAAATAGATAAAGCAACCCACCTATGAACCTTTACCAATAAAAAAATACATACTCATAAAAAAAAAGCAGGTACAGCCGCACAAACGGTAATCCAAAATATGCTAAAACCGTGTGCGTCACACTGCCCTCCCTTTAAAACCTGTTTGTCCCAAACAGACATCTCTGACAATACAAAACACTATTATGAAAATATGTGGACCAAAAATACCTTTGACAAGTATTATATAAAAGTAATGTACCAAGCATAAAAGAAAACAATCTTACGAACACAACCTGGTTACATAGCAAAATACCTGAGGTACCAAAATGAATAATACAAAACGAAATAAATCGATATGTGTACCAAAATTACTTTTGACAAGTATGATATAAAAGTAATGTACCAAGCAGCATTGAAACATGAAAGAACGATCTTAGAACACAACCGGGTTACATAGCAAAATACCTGAGGTACCAAAATAAATAATACAAAACAAAATAAATCAATATTGCACCAAAATTACTTTTGACAAGTATGATATAAAAGTTATGTACCAAGCAGTATTGAAACATGAAAGAAACAATCTTAGAACACAACCTGGTTACATAGCAAAATACATGAGGTACCAAAATGAATAATACAAAACAAAATAAATCAATATTGCACCAAAATTACTTTTGACAAGTATGATATAAAAGTAATCAACATGGTTACAAAGCAAAATACCTCACAGAAGAAATTCACTGCGTCTGTGTAGACTTGGTTCTTCTTGTCCTGGTCTCAGGCCGAGGTATCCAGGTCGACTGCAGCTCGTACATAGTCCCGTTTGGTAAGGTGGCCCTTTCGACGCAAAGGATGGCTCCAGGTGAGTCCTCGTGGAAGGAGAGTTGGGGGTTCTGCTTCCTAGCCTCCCGCCGGAATCCCCGGAGTAAACTGGCAGTGGAGGATTGATGAGTCAAAGATGGCGCCCCGAGAAAGAAGAGCCTAGGGTCACTCCATCGGTCAAGCACTGGAATTCCCACAGGCTCCAAGGGTATAGGCATCCAGGATGCTGCATCTTTTGATGCAACTGCATCTGAGTGTGTATGATTTTCCCCTTGAAAGGCCGGGGAGGCCTCTGAATTTTGGGTCATCATTTCCCGAGTCATGTTTGGCTTGTATACACTTGAGCCTTCCTGCTCAACCGTCTTATATGTATCCTGCTTAAGGGCATCCTGGGACTGCCCTTCTGATGGTGCGAAACCCAACTCGACTTCCAAATTTATAGAGAATTCCTCTAACTCCCATCCATCGTAAGTTGGAGTCAGCGGAGGTAGGGGAGATAAAGGCCTAGAGCCTTGCTCTGAGTTTGTGGTGAGAGGTGGAGTCGGGGGTTGAGAATTTGACGCCAACGATAAGTTAGGTGGGGGCGTCCCTTTCCTCCCCACAACCTGTCTCTTCCTTATTTGACAGTCTCTTTTGTCAATCTGCGGATGATGTTGGGTGATATGCTTTTTCATTTTCTTCCCTTCTCCTAAGGGAAGACGGAAACCACACCCATGCCAACAGGTCATGGTTTCCCTGTGAACACTGGCCTTGTGGAACAGCAAGGCCCGCTTGCTGGGCCATTGCAGGTTGCATTCTCCGCAATAGTACTCCATTACTGAAACAACCATTCTACTGTATTTACGTTATATACATATGAGGCAAATGGTGTGTCTGGCCTTGGTGCTAGTCCCAACCAAATCTAGCTGGGGGCCTAATCTTCCTTTTAGGACGCCTTGTCCTGTCACAGAATGCTTCCACGACTTCTGGCTCAACACCCCTATTGGAGCTAGAGTCATTATCATCGCAACTAGCCCCATCACTTTCTGACCCTTCCCCACTAAGTGCAGTTCCCCCAACACTATCATCCTTCAACCAGGATTTGGGATGCTCTGTTCCCCAGAAGCGCTTTATATCGTTGATGTGAACAGTCAGTGGCTTGGATTTATCAGTTGCTTGGATGGTATAGGTAACCTCACTGTTTTGCTTAACAACAAGATATGGGCCCCGAAAGGGTGAGGCCAGCTTGTTCTTGTTTAAGAGAGGTGGGTGGTACCTGAGGACCCAGTCACCAACACTTACTGCCCTGGGACTAGCGCGCCTGTCATAATATTCTTTCTGCCTAACTGCGGCTTTCCCTAGATGTTCCCTTGCCCTCTCGCAATTTGCCTGAATTGCTTCTCGGACCCATTCGACATATTCTATCTGGCATTTAGGGCGGCGTGCCTCGTCCGGAGGTGAGTGCAGTAGATCAATGGGTAGGTTGTTTTCCCTTCCAAATATAAGAGAATTAGGAGTGCAACCAGTGCTCTCGTGAACAGTGGCCCTATAGGCGCATGTGACATAAGGCAAGTGATCTTCCCAATCCTCCATTTCTTCCTCGCACAATTTAGACAGGAGGCCCAGAAGGGTTCTGTTAAACCTTTCCATCTGACTGAGGATGATAAGGAGTGGTTCGGGTTTGCCTAATTTGTAGCAATTTACAAATCTCTTGCGTTAGCTGGGATTGAAACTCCGGACCCTGGTCAGAATGAAGTGAGTAAGGAACACCAAACCTGCAAAATACCTCTCGGACTAGGACATCAGCTACTGTTACTGCCTGGTGGTCTTCCAGGGCAAATGCTTCAGTCCACTTTGAGAAGTAATCTGATATCACTAGTATGCAATTGCTGCCATTCGTCGAGGTGACGGGAACACCAAGGATGTCCATGGCCATGCGCTCCCAGGGGGCGCCAACCGCAGATTGTACAAGAGGGGCATTGTGCCTTCCTCCTCGTGGATTCCTTTTCTGACAAGGTATACACTCTCTACACATTCTATCAACATCCGTACGAATGTCAGGCCACCAAAACCTTCTAAGGATACCAGCTAGTGTCTTCTTGACGCCCATGTGGCCAGCAGTACGGTTGGAATGAAGTAATCCAAATATCTCTCTTCTCAGTTCTTGTGGGGCAACAAGCCTAAGAACCTGTGGGTTTTCGGGATAACTACGATACAGAAGATCCTGTTTCACCACCAACTCATCAAAAATCGCCCATAAGCTTTTGTAGGGGACAGCCATACCTGTGACACTTGCCAAGTTTGGGCGACTACCTCCTTGCACCCATTTTACTGCTTGTGCAATGGCAGGGTCAGCCTGTTGCCACGCTCTAATGTTGGCGAGGGGCCATTTGTCCAACAAAGACTCTTCCCCAGTCAGGGCATTCACCCTAATCGTTGGACCGACACAACTGCGACACTCCCTATCACTAATCCCCTCCTTCTCCTCTGCAAGGGCACATTTCCTACAGTCTACACAAGGACGCCGTGAAAGGGCATCTGCATTGTTGTGAACTCTGCCTGGTCTGTGTTCGATTTCGAGATTGTATGTCCCCAAAACTTCTAACCATCTGGCCATTTGCCCCTCGGGCTTCTTAAAACCCAATACCCAGCGTAACGCACCATGGTCAGTACGAACTATTACCCTGCTGCCATACACATAGTGGTGGAAATGTTTTAGAGAAGCCACTATTGCCAGTAATTCCCTGCGGGTCACACAATAGTTCTTTTCAGACTTACTAAATGCCTTACTATAATAGGCAATAACCCTTTACAACCCATCCTGTGGTTGGGAAAGTACAGAACCTAAGGCTGAGTTACTGGCATCAGTGTCCAAAATGAACACTCCTGTCTGCCTTGGGTACCCTAATATTGGTCCAGATATTAGAGCTTCTTTCAACTTATTGAAAGCTTCTACACAAGCCTCACTCCAGTGGAAATCGCTATTTGGTTCCGTTAGTTTGTGTAAAAGACGGGCAATCCCAGCAAACCCAGGAACAAAACGCCTGTAATAGGACCCTAAACCAACAAAGCTTCTGACGTCAGACACATTACAGTGTCGGGGCCAGTGCTCAATAGCACTTGTCTTTTGGGGGTCCGTTGATATCCCTTCTTTTGATACCACATGACCTAGAAAGGTTACCTTCTCTTTGAATAACTGGCACTTCTGGGGTGCTACTTTCAGATTTGATGACTCTAGTCTTGAAAATACCTCAATTAACCTACCCAGATGAGACTCAAAACTGTCCCCAAAAACGATCACATCGTCTAGGTATACAAGGCAAGTTTGCCAATGTAGCCCGGACAGCACCCTTTCCATGAGTCGCTCGAAGGTGGCAGGAGCACAGGCTAGACCAAATGGCATCACCTTGAATTGCAAGAGCCCATTCCGTGTACAGAAAGCTGTCTTTGGCTTATCATCTCCTTCATCTCCACCTGCCAGTACCCACTAGCTAAATCTATAGTCGAGAACCAGCAGGCGCCCCCTAGGGCATCCAAGGACTCATCTATACGGGGTATGGGATAGCTGTCTTTAACTGTGACTGCATTTAGTTTTCTGTAATCCAGACAAAAACGGACAGACCCATCTTTCTTTCGAACCAGCACTACTGGGGATGCCCATGGACTCTCTGAGGGCTCTATGATGCCCAAATCCTTCATCTTCTGGATCTCGGCTTCTGCCTCTGGCCGGAGTGCTATAGGTATTCTCCTGGGATGTTGCTTAATAGCGGCAGCATCACCCGTCCTTATCTCATGCTGCACCAACCCAGTTTGTCCAAGATCTAATTTAGACTTAGCAAAGACACCTGGAATTTAAGGAACAAATTGTGGATGTCTTGCTTCCTATCCTCTGTCATCCCTGTGACAGTCGTTTCAAAAAGGTCTTTCAAGTGGTCTGGAACAGAAAATTCACCCTCTGGGAAACATTTGGCTGAGCACACATACTCAATGGGCCTACAATGGTCCCCATCTAGGCTGGAAACCTCGTCTACAATTTCACAAGTTGCCAAATTTGTCCCTTTGAAAAGCGTTATTGGACCATCAGTAAGATTCATCACTCGCAGCGGTACCACTCCACCACTTGGGTCGACCACTGATTTGGCCACCATCAAATCTTTACTTAGAAGCTTAGGGGTGGGTTGTAGGACTGCACGAGTGCGACATATGCGGCCATCAATATGGCCTGACAGAATTTTTTCACAATGGGATGGAACTACCATAGTCTCTATTAATGAGACCCGACATATGGAATCCTTGAAATCCGACTCTCTTTGACATTGATACTGGCAATGACCTAGAATCAATATATGCATCAAATACCCCATTATGGGCATGCAAAAAATTATCCCCAGTATCCCAGGAGCCTCTATGTCGGCTATTACCACAGAATGGTTCAAAACCTGACTCCCAACCTGCAATGGCAAGGCTGCTCGGCCCTGCGCACTCAGTAGGCTTCCATCAGCCAATTTGACCCTAGTCGTTAATGGCTGAAGTTGTGGCCTCAATGTTTCGGTTATGGCCTGGTACTTATTCGGGTGTAAAACCGTTATCGTTGACCCTGTGTCAACCAGACAATCAACAAGGACCCCAAAGACCGAAACTGTCAAAAACAGGCTATCAATATCCCAACTATCAACAGGCCCATCAGAAACCCTCTCTACTGCATTATGGCCCTCTGTCGCAGCATCTCTTAGTTTCCCGAACTTTGTTGGAATTCTGGCTCACAGGCAGGGCTACTAGCTAGGTTCTCACCCTGCTTTCCTTTTTGCCTGGCTTCATCATTCTGCCGTTTGTAGCAATTGGCCTTGAAGTGGACTTGCTTACCACAATAATGGCAACTTTTGTCACCTTTCTCTTTGTGAGCAATTTTCCCTTCTTTCCTTTGAAGTCTAGACCCCTGTTTCTCTACAGTTGATGACAGTTGTGCTAGCTGGGTCTGCACCCTCAATAACTCATCCTTTATGGAATCATCCTTCATGGAATCATCCTTCTTAAGATCACCCATAGATGACGGTCTGCTTAGCTCTTTCCACTGGGACCTCACATTGTGTGGTCTGCTAGATCCCGTCCTACGAGCTCTGCCTTCAACAAAGGCTTCATACTCTAAAGCTGACTTCAGGGCATCATCTTAGCTGTTTGGTTTAGCCTGAAATATGAACAGTTCCATATTTGAATCACTCAATGAGTCCATGAAGCCATCACGAGCCAGTGTTTCCCTAACCTCTTACGACTGACCCTGCACTTCAACTGAGCTCTGTAGACTTCTGCCTGGTTATCTGGTTCAAACCTGGACATGAGCATGCGAGTCAGAACCCCATAATCAGTCTTCTGTGACATTTCGAGGTCGCTAAGTATACTCTGAGCCTGACCCCACAAACTTATTGCCAATTCAAGAGCACATTCCTGGGACGACCAACCATTCATTTTTGCAATGAGTTCAAACTGAGAAAAATAGTCCCGAAAACTAGATTTTCCATCAAACGTTGGTACACGTTTTTGTTCCCAACGAACCCGTCCTGTTGTTGGGCCATGGCTATCCGATTGGAATTCTAGCCGAGGAGGCCTTTCCGTATCTGCGACTACTACACCCAAGTCACCTTCTCAGACCCATTCATGCCAGAAGGTGGCCAAACTGGTTGGCCCGCAGCTGGCGGCATGTCCCATGGAGCATGTGGGTCCCGAGACTGGGCATTGGCAGGCTGCGGTCCATAAGAATTGTTCTGAGGACGGAGCAGAGTGCCTGGCTGAATTTGTGTACGGCAGTCTCCCTGCCTAACACCTACCCTAGGTGTAGTGCCCACCTGACCGTTACCATATCTTGCCCCTCCTTCTGCAACACCTTGGTTGTATTGCCAAGCCCCAAAATACCCTGGACCTCCCCATGGCAAAGCTGGGTGCCCTGGCCATGCGAATGCATATCCATGTGGTGGGTACATAGGAGGCGAGCTGGGGGAGAAGCCAGAAGGTATACCTGACATATAAGCACTGTGGTAGTGGGGGCCACCCATACCACCAAATGTACTTTGAGGATAGCCTATGTTCCCCGGGGCTTGTGGTATCAAATTGATTGGCGCACCTCCATCATGAGATGTGCCAGTAGCAGCCATTGCAGCTGGGACACCCGATGTGGGTGGTACACTATCAACCCTACTGACAACTGAAGCCAACATATTCAAACCATTCGATATATCAACAGCCTCTTGCACCTGGCCTATTTGGGAACCAACTTGGGCAGCATCCTCATCAATATGAGGTAAAGCGCCCTCACCTACAACCGAACTATTAGTAATACGAGCAGCGGCACCCACAACTTTAGTACCACAAATGGTACAAACTACAAGCAATGTTATTCCGACTTATCAGAATAACTCAAACGCTTGGATCGTCCAACTAATTGGAGATCGGTTGATGAGGTTTCTCCAACTTGCTCGGAGACCGACTAATCGAAATCTGACTCAAGCGGGCTCATGCACCAGCTTATATACAATTTAAGTGGGTCACGTGACCACACTATAACAACGACAAATATTAACGTTAATACAATCAAAACAACAGAATAAGTTGGCAAAACACATTAATTAGCGAAATAGATAAAGCAACCCACCTATGAACCTTTACCAATAAAAAAATACATACTCATAAAAAAAAGCAGGTACAGCCGCACAAACGGTAATCCAAAATATGCTAAAACCGTGTGCGTCACACACACCTCACACTTTTCTTTGCATAATACACCAATATTCATTTTGATGTTATAATATCACACATAAGTTACATACTCTCTCACACTTACATGCAAACATTTGAACACTCATGTTTTTAATATATCCTACCATACCCATCATCAAGACACACTGATCGCCGCCTAAGTTTATTTGTTCCCGGGTATATTTACGCCACGGAGATAGCGCCAAATCCAATGGGAGTCAAAGCTGATGTCTTCCTGACCAGGGATACAGTAGAGACACCCAGCAGCTCAACCAAGCGTCAGATAACCGATATCTCTCCTCAACCCCAAGCGACATCAGGTGACCCCAACGCGGCAGGCCTTCAGAAATTTCATCTCCAAGAAACATCCAAACAAATCCATGAACCGATTAACTTCCATGGCAATAGTCTATTGTTTGTGTAAAATAAGTTTTCATGACATTAGTTAAATTCTCCCAAAATTAATTATTAAATTAGTTACAATAAGTTATTTCATCATTTTAAGTATAGGCTCATCGCTTTTTCCCAAATGGTTTTAGTGCGGAATAATACTGTGAAATGTAATTAATGTCATCACGGATAGATTTATTACCCATATTTTAATACTCACGATTTTATTGTAATATATTTATTTTAATACCATTTAGGCTAGCAAAATTATAACCTTTTGTAAAAAATTATTATAACCTCATCTAATTATTTATTATTGTTATGGACATGTGCCAGTGTAAAACAGTATTGGCGCATGTCCAAGCTACTCTGGAATCATTCAAAATTCAAAATCAAATAATATTGGGCTCATGTCGTTGTCCCTTTACTTTTTAAATCATATTCCGAATTTCCTTTCACTCAGTCTTCAATTAGTTTAACAAAGTAAATTATCGAAATTCAAGAGTAAATTCTTATTTGATTGAACAGTGGAAGTTCAACTTAATTATGGTTGGGGAGGATGTTATAGTACTATTCTAGCTAAAGTTCCCCCTGCCTCCCCCATTAATTATCAGCACGATATGGGCTGCGCTATATCCAATTGGTTTATGGCTAACGAGTCGACACCCCATGCAGGCTCGTTAGGCCAGAGGCTGTGGTCCAATAGCGTGGGTTGGTCAAAGGATTCTGGGAAATCTAACTCCCGGGGCACGATATAACCAGCCCGTTGATATCATTAGAGTGGAGATTATTGTAGATAGAGAAGAGATTCAGACCGAGAACCCAGGGAAGCTTCATTGTTGAAACTTAATAAAACCAATAAGCAACTCTACTCCTAGACTCGTGTTATTTCTCCGGCTAGTCCCCACTCAAGCAACAACAAGCAGCAGATAAAAACCCCGAAGGAACATCGCAACAAGAAAAGCTAGAAAATTAAAGTATAAGACTCGTGAAGACGCTACGTTATTATCTCTTATCGCATGGCACCCTACTCTCAGCCAATCAGAGCTCGAGAAACAGCTCGGTCTTTTTCCCATATCACCTCAAACGCACAGTTTGCCATGCGATAACTGCAACCGTGTCGATATATCACCGAGAAACAACTTCACTTGAGATGGTCCCTCACAGAGCACCGCAGCTCTAGCTTTGTAACACTACGGAGGTTCTTAATCACGCACACTTTGCAAGTCTTAAAACGAAGGTTTTCTCAAGAGTCATTTGCTTGCCAGCCGCTAATGTGGTTGCGTAGCGCTCATCGGGAAGTCATGGTATTATCCCATCTCCCAGGAATCATGCTGAGGCGCGAAATTGTAACACCTGCCGAGCCATGTCTACTGCGCTACAGTGTTGTTAACATCAAACAACGGTTAAATCCGGGACCGGTTCCGGTAGGAAAGTCGATGCCATGCGTTTCTTTGTAATTTTCCAGACCTTCCATGCAAGATATGCAGCAAATCCTGCATATCCCGCCATTTGCAATCTTGTCGAAAACAACGCTAGGTCCGCAATGGTTTCTACACTGCTTCAAACCTCTTCTATATCGTCTTCCAGAACCGACAAGTTGTCGTCTATTTCCTCCTCTAAGGATTCTGCAATATCGTCTACTTTTTTTTTCTATATCGCCCGCCATTTTTTCTACATCGTCCACTTTTTTCTCTTTATTTCGCATTGTTTAGTAGAAATCGTATAGAGGGGTCCATACCGTGGCGGTAGTATTTCTTGGGGGCTACTTCCCATATCTGGCGCCTTTGGAGTACCCTACTCTCGGAAGCCATATTGGTAGATTCTTGGGGGAGGCTACTCTCGGAGTCATCCATTCCGGAAAGGAGCATAGAGCTTGTTGCCGTATTCCATATTCTATGAGTCTACTAGTACCAATACCATAGATCTTGCGGCCTGATATATTTTGCAGCCGGCACTGTCACGAACGACAATGATGCGAGAAAGGATGCTTTATAACACAGGTAGATCACCTATCCGTGCTCCGGCGTTGTGCACCCCTTCTTCCCATTCTAGAATCTTTTCTTTTCTTTTCTCAGTCAATCCATTGCAAATGCTGCCGCACGAAATGCTCCAGTTGACATTGGTGCTCTCTTTCATCGGGTCAGCTTTTGGATATCTGCCTCACTGACCGCATATGTGCCGTAGATGACTGCCGTCACCGGATATGCATGCTTATAGTATTTCTGATTGATTCCTACCAAGACCCCTGGGCGTGTGTTTTTTTGTCAGCAGAACTATTTTCTTATTCTTATCCCGCACGGGCAGATATTTACCTCTGAGCTGCCACTCACCCTCTCGGACTTCCTGCAGAAACTTGATTCGTAGTAGATGTTTGCCTGATTGAAGCTTCTCGAGGATTTCTTTTGCGCGTTCTGTGGTGAGCCCGGCGTCGGAGCCCTCGTTGGTGCTCCAGGTTGTCCAAAGCATCGACACGTCATCTAGGTCTAACTCATCTTTGGCAGTTTCGTATTCGTGTGTCCAAGGAGCTTCTTGTTAAGGAACTGCGCCTCCTAATCTTCCAAGGCTGTCTTAGAAAAGGCATACAGTGGACGCTTCCCAGTCTTTGCCGCCAATTCTTTGCGTACGGCCTTTGCTTCTCTCTCTCTGTATGAATCATTTTGCGCAGTGTCTCTCTCTCGGGCACGGGGGCTGAATCGCCTAGGGCCTGGAACTGCGCCTTCTGCTCTTCCAAATCTGACTTTGAAAAGGCATACGGTGGACGCTACCCAGTCTTTGCCTCCAATTCTTTGCGTACGGTCTTTGCTCTCTCTCCATGAGTCATTGTGTATACCACATGAGTTTCCATTTGTCTAAATGGTTATCGAATATGGTCACACAGTAGCGGACTTTGACCCGTTGTATAGAGGCTCGGTTCCAAGGCTCACCCCATGTAGGTCACAAATGTAAGACCAAAAGTACGCTCCCAAAGAAGGTTGCGCCAGAACAATAGTTGTTTTTTTCATGAAAATAGGCTTCTTCGACCCACTCGAGCCCGGGGGTAGCCTATGCCCAAAAACGACAGTCGACTCTGCGCTGCCCCATGTGCTTTTGTTGATTTCATGGTATCGTCGCCTGATGTCATGGGTGTCTTTCTTGTAATTTCATAATCATCACGCAGCTCAGCGTAGCTATAAATTCTTGTTCGAGACCTACACATACCCCTGACATGCAAAAAATGTTAATGTCGACCCCAGGCCAGTTCCCTTTCTTCAGACAGTTATTGACTATCTAAAACAACCATCCACAGTGCAGACATAGATGATCGAGAATTGTAAACTGCGCAGATGCTATAAGAGGCGAACAGTTTTCCTTAGGGGTACCCTAGACCGGGTAATTTATCAAGTTGACATTTATTAAGTAGTGTGCTTGATATTTTCGCTATTTATAAGCCTATTGTGCGACGTTCTTAGTCAGCGGCAGGGCTTTGCGAAACGACATTATTCCGCTCTCATCAATCGCAGTGACGTCAGCCCAGTATTCCCATGTGCTTTGGTTTGTGACACGGTAGCGCCACCTTACGATTGCAGTGTATTATAATTAGAGAAGCGACCACTGCCCAAGGCCCTCAGTCTTATCTTACTCATTTATTTAGATCGATAAAATAATAACAAAAATACATGCGTCATATACAACCGACGACGGCTACTTAGAAGCAACAATTAAGTATCTTACACTAACATAAACAAATACTGGAGAGAAGCAATTAGTACATTATTGCTCAGACATCGTGAAGCTTCTTTTCTTCATGATAACTAACAGCTGTAAGATTTCCCAGTTTAAATTTCGCTCACAATTCGCAGGACTAGACACACGATGTAGGACATTCTCAGATGGAACCATGTCTTTGTACGTGGAACTCACGGTGGCCTGGTGTTAATACCAAGGCGCAGGGGAAAAAACAGGGTAGGATGGTGACCAACAAACCACAACCTATATAGAAGATGCGCACGAAAACAACAGCCAGAGGTCGCCCCAAGTCACCAATGGAAACCCGTCATCGCTTTGACGGGATAAATATCATAGCAGTATCAATGCAACAGAACGAACAGAAATCAGATGAGCCATGGACAACATAATATATGTCAGGGTAGCGTTACCGTGTCTACTACACAAACGTCATGATTTCATTTACACCCAAGCGTCCTAGCACCAAGGCATCATAACGGTCGGCTTAGGACGTCGCGTCTGGTGGAAGGGTCACCTTGGAACAGCACGATGAGTATACAATACTCTTTCCGACAGGCCAGTTGGGATTATTAACAGGGATCCAACCGGATCCGGAATCCGAAACGATATCTCTTACAGGAGCCTTGTACATATACACATCACCTTTGCCTTTCAATGATCTAGCTACTCCGCCTAACAGGAAGACAGACTGGCCATGTTCAGCCAAAACAACTCCGCATGCGCGTTTAGGGACCACGTATTGACTGCTGAGCACCTTAACAGCCGTACTATCCCCCTGCTTGACACTGTCAATATCAACAACATAGGTAGCGTCACGAGCACAAACGATGACGTCATTTCCGGCGACAACCATTCCACACACATTGTGGTCGAACGACGGCCATTGGACAGAGGAAGTCACGCGGTGTGTTCGGATGGAATACACCTGTAGCAACAGAGTACCGCTTCCGTTCGTCACACCACCAATCAACAAGTCGCTCTCTCCTACCACCTGACACAAGGCTATGGTGCATATTTTCCCCTCGATCTTGCCGACTTCTCCGCCTACCCCTTCTACCGAGACGCTGTGTACCTCAATCGACATGACAGGGTCGTCTGTTTCCGGAGAACAACCTCCTACCACGTACACGTTCTCGTTGACAACTGCCATACAATGCCTCCATCGACTCCGACACAATTTCCCAATACTGACCCAATTCTTGTCCACTAAATCCATCTTCCAGATTTCTTCCCTCTGAGGACCAACACCACTCACATATAGTAAGCTTAGGTGGCCACAAGAAGCAAAGCCTCCTTGCTGCGCTGCTAACGAAGGAAAAGCCGCCAGTTTCCTGGTTGAAGCAGATAGACTGTCCGGAAAAGCTAGCACCTTGGTGCTGGCGCCTTTCCACTTGCCACCTACATATTGCACCATGCCTGTCACAGTGATGAATGCCTCCTTGGCAACAGGAGCAGGACCACCCACCCCTACCTCGGCAACTAACTTCATAGCAGCTTTTATAACAGTTTGAGCTCGCGGGTTATCCTTTACCAGACTATCTTTCTTCAAGATGTGTTTCAGGAAAACTCTGCTCATATCATGGAGTGGCAGGAGATTTAGGAGAGGGATGAGTTGTTGGGAACGGGTGGTATCATGGTGAAGCCAATCAAGGACACAACTCAAGCGTTCATCCGGCGACAAGACGACCAGGTGCGGATGACTTAGGTACTCGCTCACACAGCCATAGGGCAGTTCTGCCACTTCGTCACAGTCTTGTAGCTGTTGGAATTCCGCCAAAGCTACAGGTTTAGACTTCGCCACGAGAGCTGTCGAACTAGTTTCAAAACCTACTTTCCACATTTCTAAGCAATTTTCAACAGTTGCTGGTATATTTTTGAATCGTTCTCGTGTACATCTGGCAACCAAATGATCAATACCAAGTTCCCTGGCCATCGTTTCAATGTCTCCTGTGCTTGTGATGAGCGCCGAGAGTGTCCCGGTGTATATATAACGCAGAATGAGGTCTAATATACGGGGGTCACCTTCCACAGCGCACGTCTTCTCTCTAGTGGGGTTCACGCCGGGTTGATTCCAAAGCCTGTCAAAATATTGCGACTGCGACACAAGAATAACACTGTGGGCCAGAAATACTTCACGCTGGCAGGCGATCTTGACGTCCGCCAAGTATTTAGTTTCGTACATTTGCTCGAACCGTAGCGCAAATCTGCATCCAGGATGGTTGTCGTCTACTTCTAACATCTCCACCTCTCGCGAGAAGTAAGGATCTACCGATTCCAAGTTGTTCTTCCCACTGTCATTGCCCTTGGAGAAATTCAACTCCTCGTCATCTAGAGAGTTGCTCATTTTTTCTGCTCTGCAGGGACACAAAAAATAAATAAAAATACAAGGTTAATGCAACGTTGGGGAGTGTTGTTCTGTTTAAGACTACAAAGTGTGATGTCATATCGCTAATAACGGTCCAAACTGGCTCATCAACACCTTATCGCTGTAGCATTCTGGACATGTCTGAAAGGCAATATCTCGGCGACCACTAAAAAGAATAATATCAAACCTATATGGTTATTTAGAGAATCACTGGGGCAATACCCTATGGACAGATTTAGACGGTGTAATGAAAGGTGAGGCACCTGGTGCTCTAGATCATTGATATCCACACTGCAGCTGGTAATTAAAAAAGAATCCAATACACCTCGAAGTTCTGTTACTTCCTTTTCGATTTTAGTTATAGCAAGTCTAAATCATAACGTTCATGATGTTTCACTGAATTCATTTAATCAAAAATCATGAACAGTTTGTTGTGAAAAAATCGTCATAGACTAATTCCCCAATACCTTTGGAAATGATTTTTGTAAAATTTAATCCAATCTGCCATTTTTAAGGCTGGATTCAGTCCTTTTCGGCAAGGGCAAATTATTACCCAAATATGGCACTACTAGACATACAAAACTGGAAATGGTATGTTTGAGGGAACATGATGGGATTGTCCATTTGCATATTTTTGTGAACAATTAGTCTGCGTCCCAGACTCCAGGGGTTCCGCTACGCTTCTCGCCCTTGAAGGCGAGACTAATGAACATCAGTAACATGTAAACAGCGCCCGCAGCCATCAGGCTAGGGGACCTTGACTAGAGAACAATAGTCAGAGGTTGTTTTCAAAGCGTCAATGTTGATAACTTATCAATGATTTGATGTTCTCAATACTTTGAAAAGATAACTCTTCAGTTATGTAACGAACCAGTCAAAAACGGAAAAATTAAAAATTGAACCTGGCACCGAAAAAATGCATCTAAAAGGGTTACAGAGCCAACGAATTATGTCACATTGATCTAGTTAATGAATCACAAGAGAGAGGCATTGCTGAAATATTTAGTCAATAAGATTCCACAAGCATTTATCAACAAAATATGGCACTTAATTGTATCAGATTTTCCTTATCATTGAGTGTTACTTGAAGGGTAACTTCGCTAATCTGAGGTTCACCATGCATCATATATGGCCTTGAAGAAATTGCAATAGGATTTTGGGATGCTAAGAAACAATTTCCCATTGTGTTTTCATGGAACTCATGATTTGTAACAGACAGAGCTGATTTTTCGGTTGCAAGATAGTAGAGGTCTATGTATGATTTGGGGCAGCTAGCTTGCTTTCAAAAGTTTAATGGGCAATAAGTTATAACATGTATAATTTTCCTAGGCAAGGCACTCGCCCCTGGTGTTTTGATGATTTGATGCCACCTTAGGGGCGAGGGTCCGTATGGCAGAATCTTTAAGGATATAAGCAAATATATTCTTTCTCGCAATGCAGACAAGGGACAGTTTAAAAAACAAACATTTTCATATCCATAAATGTCTTAACATCAATGTTGCCTTGAGTGCAACAACAGTCCTACTCCTTTATTAACAGAATCAACGAAATCCAACACAATTTTAAGAATTGTTGTCCAACATGGCTACCGTGAGAATCGAAAACGAGACCGATATCACAGAGGTAGCAAAGTGTTGTGTCTGCGGGGTGAGGTCGAGTGGAGGAGCCAGCAAGCAACTCGCACTTTTCAATTGGGCACGCGTCTACTGGTGATGTACAAAAAAAAATGGGTCAGAAATTATTTAATACTGTTTCATACTGCAGGTTTGAATATTACAATGGCCTGTATTGTTTCGGCTTTCTGTTGGAAATCAAGAGCTCCATCAAATTATGTTGCAATGTGGGAGATGGCCATGTTGAGTTTTTGAACAAAGTTTCTCGACGTGCCGGACTTTCGTGGTGAAACAGAACAATAGTACCATACTTTAGTAATAGAAACAGTCCTCGGGTCATTTTGTGATATAATCTTTCATTTTGTCACAAATTTTTTGGCATGGAGGGCTCTGGTAACTTTTTAGTGAGTTCTGAAGTTCAGAAAATTTCACAGACGGCTCTTCGCCTCTACAGCGCAGATGAGAGAGATCGAAAGTAGTAAATAGCGCAGAGCTGTCAGAGGCAGAGTTTCTTTGCCTATAATTTTCCATATTCAATAAACCTAACTTTCTGTATAAAACCTTGCAATGGAATAATGTAATAAGAACTGAGGTCTCAAAGGTTTTAAGGGGGCCTCATAACATACTGTGAGGGCATCTTAAATAAACATTTCTGTTGTGACAGAGGAAAACAATAGGCTATTTTCATAGAATATAGACCTACAAGGGGAAATCGGGATATTTTCATAGAGAACGGTGAACTGGCAGTATACTGAATGAGCTCTGACATTCTTTCATTTAGGGAAAACTAATGAGAAGTTACACAGATGTGAACCAGTCAGGAGTGTGGTAAACAATTCAGCTGTTGAAACCGGCGATATGCCATGCCTGATAAAAAAAGTGATATGACACACTCGTGGCGTCATACTAGCCCCCTTCATACGTGTCATAACGTGAAAGTAAAAGTCGCTGGATATCGCATAGCTCTTTTGAAACAAACTTGGGAGCTTGAGCTTCTGATAAGCAAAACATTTACAGTGTCACACTTTCGCATGGGCAGCAGTCCTGGAGATCGGGTTGGACTGCAACATGACGTGTGTCCGCCTAGCCCTGGCCCTGGGCCTAGCTAGTGTCCGTCCTACTGCATATCGTTTTCAATTTCACACAGACATGTCTCAATTAAAAGGTGGAGCGAGTTATTATAGCACCATGCCCATGGGGGTGATGGTTGTAAATTTAAACGATTTTCCGAGTCAATCGAAGAATTTACTCACAATGATTTATTCCACACCAAAAAATTGTTCCGTCTTCCTCCTTCTTAAATAACCACGTCCGTGATAGATAACCACAACTTCCTGGTCTGTTATGGGAGGCCGAATGCGGCGAGTTATATCGCGATGGCATTATCAGCATACTAAAAAAGGGTCTTGTAGTATACGTTAGGAATATCATCATTTCTGCTATGAATTGCCGGAATGAATAGGGCTACAAAGTGATATCGCCATTATCCTATCGATCCCAAGTTGCGCCCACAAGAAAGCGCGAAGACAGCCAAACTGGCTCCATCTACAGGAGGTCCCTTTAGCATAGGCAAAGAAACTCCGCCTCTGACAGCTCCGCGCTATTTACTACTTTCAAGGTGGCATCAGATCATCAAATGTCCCTATCTTGCTGTACAAGATAGGGACATTTGACGCCTTGCATATTGTCCTTAAAATTGTTTCAAGTCAGTAAATCATCCATATGTTATTGCCCCTGTGATTCTCTTAATAACCATGTAAGTTTGATATTTAACCTATAAGTGGTCACTGAGATATTTCCTCCCAGACTAGCTCCGGTGATTTGTATTAGCCGGTCGGACGCTTGTCGTAACGTTATCTTGTCCACGCCGCTAACTTGTCCAAAGCAGAGTACGTCATCTCCGTGATACACCGTTCGTGTAATTGCTAAGATCGTATCGATTCGGTCCTTGCAGAAACGTCCCAGTATCACTGAATATCTACTCGCCGCTAACTTGTCCAACTTGACTGAGCCTATATCTGGCTCACTAGGCTTCAACCCGGGGCTTCAACAAACCATCAGGCTCATCTTTCACACTCATTTCCAGTATGTCTCTGCCTCAATCTGACAATCACTACATGAAGCCTACGCGATCTCACCTACTTGAGTAGTATAGATAATAGCGGTTCCAGCGCACTCGCGCAAATAGAGACCCACTCGCCAACGTTAAGAATCCCCCCACTTCAGAGCATCGTTTACCCACTTCAACTATTCTTTTCGGGTCCTTAGGTCTCAAGAGCTGCCAAGAGCTGGAGTCTCCGGACGGCGGACTAAGTGGCAGAGAGCCTCTCAGCAGGCCATGAGTCACAGGGGAGGGGGAGGCCCACAAATCACAAGGGAAGGGACTACGAGTCACAAGGGAAGGGACTAAGAGTCACAGGGGTAGGGGGAGGGGCAGCCATGAGTCGCAAGGGAGAGTGAGGCCCACGAGTCGCAGGGGCAGGGCAGGGGCACGAGACGAAGGTGGAGATTTCGCGACTTGACTTTGTCATTTTTAACGGGCAGTATAGGTAAGAACGTCCCACAATTCATGCACTAGAAAGGCCCAAGCCGACTATACTGAGATCCACGGGCAAGCCCCACCACCCTACCCACGCACGAAGGTCGCCCTTGCAGCACCCGAAAAGAAAAACGCATTCGATAGGAAGTACAAGGAGATCTACGCAAGAATGACGACCAAGGTAGATGGCGAACCAGTCCAACCACCTCCCCCGACCCGACGACGGCGTCTCTGGTCTGGGGTGGTGAAAGCGCCGGCTCCACGTCCAAGGTCAGCCTCCATAAAACCAATTTCACGTCCAAGGACAACCACCACGCGACCCAGACCGGACCCCACCCCCCGCCTCAGCTTCACGAGAACCAAGAGGGCCATCAAGAACCACTTGCGACGATGGGTCATGAGCGACCCCAAGGCTCCCCCCCTTGCCTCAGACCACCGAAAATGCCGAGGTCTGGAGCACGTTTGGTAGCAAGAACATGGGCGACTACCACACCCTCTACCTCCGGACAGATGTCCTCCTCCTGGCCGACGTGTTTGAAACCTTCCGGAAGACCAGCCTAAAGCAGTACGGCCTGGACCAAGCCCACTACTATACCAGCCCAGGCCTCTCATGGGAAGCTCTATTCAAGAGCACAGGGGTAAGGCTTGAACTCCTCACTGACTATGACAAACACCTCTTCATCGAGAAGGGTCTGCGTGGAGGGATCAGTATGGTCTTGCGGCGCCACGCCAAGGCGAACAACCCCTACGTAGGAGACTTCGACCAGGACAAGCCCACGAGCTATATCGAGTTTCTCGACGCTAACAACCTTTATGGATGGGCAATGAGCCAGGCCCTACTGGATTCTCATCAGGCAGCTCTGGAAGAATAGGCGGGTGTTGTTTCATACTGCCGTTATAGGCACATAAGACTATAAGTCAAGTTCAATTAGGAGTGATACTACAGTACAAGTCGCCCCTCTGTTTGGAGTGCCTGTATAAAAGTTTTTTACGTTGCCTTGTTCCAGCCGTAAATGTTGGTCTAAAAATATTACAACAGCTCGTTGGTCAGCAGGCTTACTTATTCCTGCCGTTTGAGTTGTCCCATTTGTAACAGGAAACACCGCTATTTCACCAGTACTAGCGCCCAGACCAGACTACAACCCCATACGAATGATGTTACCATTAGATAACATGGTATATCCACAGCTTAAGTCTCGACCCCCATCACCAAACGACCACTTATATCCTATGCGAAGGGCGCCACTTGCTTCTGCCCAAACAGTAATTAGGTGATTCGTTTGCGAGTTTACGTGTTGTCTCAGGCTAGGGCCTTCTGGACGTTCCTTTACACCGGGCGTCAGCTGGCGTCAGTGTTGGTGCTGGGGTTGCACTATTGCTCCCTCCACCCGTCAAAGCAACTACCAGGGTCGAGATTGCCAATCCAATCGCAGTGAGGATGGAGGTGATTGTTATGCCCTGCTCCCGGAACAGGGTGCGCACATGCTCAGCTAGTGTTGTGTCCTCGTTAAGAAGTCTGTTGCGTTTACCTGATGCGGTTAATTTGGGTTCGCAGACGTTTACGGTTTACAGAGGCAGCCTCAACACAGACACGCCTGGTGTTGGGTGCTACTGGGGCCGCTTGTGGGCTACTTGTAATTGCTGGAAAATTCATCAGTCGGCGGCTGACCATCAAGGTGAAAAAACATGATCAGATACGCATTCTAGCGCAGAGCAAATTGAATACCATTACAGACATTATTTCGGCGGTGCTTGAAGATGATGAGTTTAAGCTCGTTTTGGCCGAGATCACGAAATATAGTCAAACGAAGAGTGACATTAAATAAATGTTTGGAAGTGGCAGAATCGCCCCCTAGACCTGCTTAGGTATGACCCCCTGCCCCCCGACAGTCCATTTAAAGAGTGGGGGTTGCTGGGTATAATGGAGGCGGCGATAAAATCTCTCTGCAACGATCATTCGGACCAGTGGGAGACCACGAGGAAGAGCTGCGTTGGAGGAAGTGCCTACTCCGCCATCATAGGGCAAAACTACTTCAGCAGCTATAGCAAGAAGCTGGCTGAAAAAACTAGCAACGAGGGTGTTAGCTTTAGCGCGCCCTGCCTCTGGGGTAAAACTTTTGAGGAGGTTGCAATTGCGGTATTGGAGAAGGTGTACGACACCAAGGTCTACGGAAACAATATCTATATTCAGGGCGGTGCACGGCCTACTCTCCGGATGGCTTTTGTGTGCTCCTGATCCGGCGGGCACAGGGGGTGATAGTTGGGGTGGAGGTCGTCTGTCTGGGGCATCCTGAGGAAGTTGTGTGGCTCAAGATAAAGTGCCCCTACACTCGGAGTCCTGGGAGGGTGATTCTGCACATGTATAATCCTCAGGTTCTGTTGGGGTTGCACCACAGACTGGTGGTGACCATCGGGGTGTTTATTGACTGCGTTTTCAGGTTGTGCGTATCACAAGGATCGGAGGAAGAATAAGGAGACGGTGGCTTGGGGGTGGGCATCGATTGAGGGTCATGTAGACGGTGACTACGGAGCGAATGGGATGTTTAATAGTTGCCTGTATGTGGAACAGGAGCATCACGGTCCTTGGTTTGGGAGGCTGACTGAGCTTCTAGAGAGGCCGACGGGGGCGTTCTACTGTTGAAAGCTCTTTACGATGAGATTGATAACCGCTCGTCCCGATTCCGACTTTATCAAGAAGAACGACGCTAAGGTTGCCCAGTTTATGCAGGACCGCATGAAAAATGGAACTTACACGGGTGGTCCTGGCCCCGGAATGTTTACGCTTAAGGACCTCTATGGATAAAGACCCTGGAGGTTGGTAGTATAGGTAATAGCAGTTCCCTCTGCTCCTGCCCCTGCAACTCGTGGGCCTCCCTCTCCCCTGCGACTCATGGCTGCCCCTCCCCCTACGACTCATAATCCCTTCCCTTGTGACTCGTGGGCCTCCCCCTCCCCTGCGACTCGACTGGCCTGCTGAGAGGATCCTTCCACTTAGTCCACCGTCTGGAGACTCCAGCTCTTGGCAGCTCTTGAGACCTTAGGACCCGAAAAGAATAGTCGAAGTGGGTAAACGATGCTCTGAAGTGGGGGGATTCTTATCGTTGGTGGGTGGGTCTCTATTTGCGCGAGTGCGCTGGAACCGCTATTTCCTATACTACTACTTGGTCAAGATAGCGTTAAGTGAAGATTCCGCTGGCGCTAACTTGTCCAACTTGACTGAGCCTATATATGGCTCACTAGACTGTCATGGGTTCGTTTACAACAATAATATAGAATGGCATATATTATTTGATACAGTGACTGTGATATAAAACAGCACAGATAAGGTTAAGCAGCTACTTCGCTTTTTATTTCGAAAGAGGAAAATACGCCGAGGATTGAAGTCTTGGAGTCGGGAGGATAGAGCGAACTGAAAAAAAATTGCTTGCGTTTTTTAAATATTCAACACTGTGACGTCTAACTGTAAGACATTACACAACGTATAAACTATTCAAGCAATGAAAGTAAACCCTACCACTTTGTATGCAACACGCTCTATGTTGCAGGAACCAAGACGATCAGCCTCTTCGTACAAAAAGTCCTTGGTGCACATTAGTGTGGCAATGACTGCCTCTTTCAAGACCACTTAGTAGTGGCCGACGAATACCCTACACACACAGACAAACCAATCGAGCTCGGCGATTAATACACCAGTTTAAGTGATCTGTCTCAAAGAAATGCGGCATTGGATGATCGTGTTATTCTCAACATAGAAGCAGCTCAGAACCTACCCCTGATGTTCCTCAGCAGCTAGCTGTAGGGATCGGCTCATAGTAAGTCGGAGAGAGGAATATATTGATGTAACCGACCTTGAATGCAGCAATGAACACATTTCTATACTGATCCAGAAACTTTCTCGACACGATAAATGATAAACGTATCGATGCTGAGCTGGCATGGAACATGGAGGAACAAAGTGTTAAGATCTGTGGAATACAGGAGCACCACCTGGTTCATCAGAAGTACAGAATAAGTGAGATCAATCTCTATAGCGCTGATCTCGCCTACAAACTGTAATCAGCATCAGCATGGAGGAATACCTCTCCAGCAGCTATTGGTGGCGGAGGGATAGTTGTCTGACCGTTGGCACAGAAGTTATTGATTGGTGTGGTCCGTTTATCAGACCGGATCATCAAAGCATCATTCCAGGGTAATCCTGCGCGCTTACAGTCATCGTTGTTTATGCCCCGACAGAGTGCAAGGAGGATGACAAAAAGAGCGCGTTCTACAAGCAGCTCCGACAGACAGTTGAGGGTGTCACAGAGCACAATTTCCTTGTTGTTCTAGGGGATTTCAACGCGCGACTCAGCGAGGATGATGTTCTCTTCACATACAATAGGCTTACTAACGACAACGGAAGACGCATACTAGAGAGAGATAATGGAGGACTTTCAACTGCTAGCTACCAACACTCTATTCCGCAAGAAAAGAGGGAAGTTGTGGACCTGGAAGGTAAACTACCAAAGGAGGCAGCTGGCGACAGTCCTTAAGCTGCAGCAGTATGAACTGTAGATCAGGAACAGGTTCCAATTACTGCAGGAGGACGAGGACATCTCTGTAGGTTACAAGCACTTCGCCGAGGTCAAACAAGCAGCTGCGGAGGCATCAGGGTCTTAGCAAGGATTTGAAAACTGCCCGTCCATCTATACCCCAACCCCGTCCATTACGTTATGACCAACTGATTATCATAACGTAGTTTGTTTGCTTTCGCCCGAAAGGTGGTGGTGGTGGGGGGGGGGGGGGTATTGATTATGGGGGGGCTGACGTGTGTGTGTGTGTGCGTGCGTGCGTGCGTGCGTAATCATAATGTGAGATATCAGACCGTTATTCAATATAAATTTAATTACAAATTAATAAAACATCCTGCGCTGGCACAAACATACGGGAGAAATAAAAAAACTTTGTATATTTCACCCAATTGCAATTTTTGAGCTCCATTCCCTAGCCAACAGTGTAGACCAAAAGTTTATTAGATCGTGGTAAAAGCAATACCGCGAGGCAGACATTTCAGAATGATGCTTCAATCGACCGTGCACAATGTACGCCAGCCTTCTAGTTGTCATTATTCTTACAAACTCAAACATATCGTGTATCATTTTAGAGAAGGTATACGATCTACATGGACTAGGACCTTGTTTTGCGAAGCTGGTCGTAACTCCATTCACCATCGTTAAAGTATTATGGCGTTGATAAAACCCCATGCGTCATAAGAAGCGTTATCAAACAGAACAGTATTTATTTTGATTGCAGATAAGCTTTTGTCTTTAAATGAGCTGCTTAATCTGGCTTGGCTAATTCCTTGTATCCGTCCTGGGAGGCGCGTGGACGGGCGCGGGTGGACGGGCTAAAAGGGGAAATTCCAGCCCATCCAAATTTATGACTCACCCGTCCATTGGACGGGTGGACGGGTCTCTGGCTAAGACCCTGGGAGGCATGTCTGGCACAAGTCCCCAGGGTACGACGGAAGGAGCAGTGATTGGACCCTATGGTCGTTGAGGCAAGGGAGGAGATGAGGACCTCGTACAAGAGTTTCCTGGCAAATTGCAAGGAACAGGAGCAGAGAGAGGCCTACAAGCTGAGGAAATATGAGCTGTACCAAATTTATTCGGAAATACAACAGCAGGAACTGACCCAAAGGCGTGGAGGAGGCACATATGAACCACAGGCACGGACGAAGCTGGAGAATCATAAACGAGGTATCAGGGAGAAAACCAGCTCAATCGTCCAATATCAAGGGGCAGTATGATAGGGAGAGAGTGGCTGCGTGGCTATCACACTTTGAGAAGCTGCTTGGCAGTCCACCGGAGGTAGACAATGAAGATGATCTCCCGGGTCTTCCAAGAGGAGGTAGACAATGAGGATGAGCCCATCTCCCAGGTCTTCCAAGAACTCCCCATACCAGACGGTCCAATCTCCATAAAAGAATACCTGAAGGCCAAGCGCAGCATCGTGGCAAGAGCTGCGCTGAAGATGGAGTGACCCCAGAAGTTTGTCCAGGTGGATGATATCGCTCTCAGATTCATAAAAAGAGCATATACTACTGAAGCACTAACAGCGTTCTGGAGCACCCTTAATAATGTTCCGATCCCCAAGTCGGGTGACCTCACCAAGACGGGCAACTATCGAGGCATCAGCCTAAGTCCTCTTCTCGCCAAGACCTACAACAGGATTCTTCTCAACAGATTAAGACCTGCTCTAGATCCTCTGCTCAGAACATCGCAGAATGGCTTTCGGCAGAAGCGCACAACTGTCCAGCAGAAAATTGCTCTCAGGAGAATACTGGAAGGAGTGAAGGAGGGAAGACAACCAGCAGTGCTCAGCTTCATCAAGGCTTTCGACTCCGTGCACAGAGGAACATTAATATCTATTCTTCGTGACTATGGCATCCCAGAGAAGGCGGTCCAGGCAATTGCAGCGGGTTACAGGGGAACTCGGGCAAAGGTGCTCTCTCCAGATGGTGAGACCCCGTAGTTCGATATACAAGCAGGCGTACTCCAGGGCGACACACTGGCCCCTTTCTATTTATTCCAGCCCTTGATTATGCATTGGACATGCAATTGACGGCAAGGAGGAACACCTGGGCTTCACACTCATCCACAGGAGAAGCTAGCGGATCGGACCAGTCATGGTGACTGACCTTGACTATGCTGACGATATTGGCATCATATCTGACACAGCAGAAAAAGCACAGGTGCTGTTGCTAGCAGTGGAATCAGAGTGCAAGAAGATTGGCCTTCATCTCAATGCCAAAAAGACAAAAGTGCTTGCTTTCAACGTCGAGGACACGACTGTCATCACTGGCGATGGAGCAGTGCTAGAGGTGGTGGATGACTTTAAGTACCTCGGGGCCTACATCGCCTCGACAGAGAAGGAGCCTAAGGTCAGGAGGGCTCTGGCATGGAGTGCGGCACACTCAATGAAGAAGGTGTGGAAGGCCAAGCTCAGCGACGACCTCAAGAGGAGACTCCTTGTGGCAACAGTCAAGTCAGTACTGTTCTACGGCGCTGAAACATGGACCTTAACTGTACTGCAAGAGAAATCCCTTGATGGTGTCTATACCAGGATGCTTCACATGGCACTTGTCTTCACTTGAAAAGTCCATGTACACAACAATGACCTGTATGGTGACCTTCCGCGTATCTCAATAAAGATCAGGGAGAGGAGGATGGGTCTCGCAGGCCACTGCATTCGACACCCGGAGCTGGCAGCCCATAACACCATCTTGTGGGAGCAAAACCAGGGAACTAGCAGAAGGGGACGGCGGCGAGCCACATTGCGGCGGGATGTTGGCCTCAGTGACACAGGAGAGATGAGGACCCTAATGCTGGACAGGGAAGAGTGGAGTGCTGAGAGTTGGTGTAGGATAGACTACGCCCTCGCATCATCATCATTGACGGCTATGCGTGATACTCTTCATATCCATAAGACGCGTACGAAACCCCAGTTGTCTGCAAATCGACAACTTGAGAGATACAATAGGACCCTTTTGGACGCAGTGCGTTGTTTCATTGGTAAATCCCAAATCGTTGTAAACCATGATCGTATGAAATCGTGTCGGAACCGTAGCCTACCGCAATGGGTAAGAGTATGGCTGCGGGATAAAGGCTAGAACATGGAAGTCGATGTAGGTGAACGATAATCTGTACTGCATATTCCGTCAACCCTGGCAAGGTAGTGTTATGATCATGAGTGACTTCTGCCAGGAGTGGTACCACGGTACATGCGCTAATGTTACCACAACTGACATACTCAGCATAGACCAGTTCCGTGGCAGACCCTGCAAACCAAAGTGTACCATAGATTCCAATCGGTGGGTGGAAAGTTGGGAAAGTGATAAACCAGTGGTGTCCTCATGTGATATATGTGAGTGTAATGTTTGGTGTCTATAATATGTTTGCAGCGCGTAACAATGACACAATCTGCACCAGAGACCATAATAGCAGGGGTCACCAGTCCACCCTAGTGCTGACTAAGTGGATGGACCAATCATGATTCGGGGGGCCATCGGTGCTCAAATTGCGGATGCCTTCATTTACCAAGTGGGAATTCCAAGGAAGGGGAAAAGTCTGAGTGAGTATCTGTGAAACGTGGTGAAGGGTAAGAAAACAGCGGCTGGGGATAGATTCCCAAATTACTCGGGTGGAAGTGAATGAGGGAATCTGTGGTCCAAGGCCGTACCCCTCAAGGTCGCAGAGCAGATTTACGAACCCCTTCGGTGGCGCCCAGGAAGCCACATAAGAGGCCAGGAGGCATGGTGTAGGCTCCAGCTTCAGATCTAAGGGGCCGATTTTAGGTCCAACCCACCACCTGTCCGGTATATATATAAATACACCTCCGCTCCCCTCTTACCTCCCTCCCAAACCCTACGCTGCCCTTCCCAACCCGAGGCTACCCTACCCTACCCGACGCTGCCCATCGCTACCCGACGCTACCCTACCCGACGCTACCATACCCGATCCGACCCTACGCTGCCCTACCCGACCCGGCCCGATGCTACCCAACGCTGCCCACCGCTACTTTTCCCTACCCGACGCTACCCCACCCAAGCGCAACCACCGTATGCCACGCTTGGGACGCCGCGCTCTGGAGTCTGGTCGCTTGTGACGGGCGAGCTAGGGACTAGGGGGCTATGCATGGTGCGTCGGCAATGAGAGTAGTTAAGCTATTCAGGGCGTCACC
>CM067343.1:66552658-66715158 GCA_034190875.2 Urechis unicinctus | reverse complement strand
TAGGGGATCTTTTGTCATTGACATTAGGATCTGGCCTTTCAGGGCGACCTGTTGTCTTGTTGGGTTCACAGGGAGAGAAAAGGGAGAGAAAAGGATATGGATTTATTATACTGGAGGCGAATCTCCCCCAAAAAGCGCCAGTTTATTTTGACGGCCGGATTTGTTGCAGGCGTCACATTTTGGTTCAGTGAAAGGATGTGCTTGGCTCAGATTGTAGTGATGATGGCGGTTTTTCCATACGGAATATGGCTTTACTGTGTGTCACTGGGGACCACATTCTATGGATATTGGTATCTTTGTCATATGATTGAGGAGTTAACTAACGGGGAAAACTCATCGGTCAACGTTTATGAAATGGATGCATTGATAGAAACGGTGCATAATGAATGCTCGAGACTTTTCGCAAACGAAGCTGAAATGCTGGTCGTTATGGTAAACGAAGGGTGTTTTTTATCCAAGCTTGCTGTATCTGTGGATGAATCGAGGGTCACTTTAAATGCATGTTCATCCTCCTATACTCTCGAGAAAACGGAAGTTTTAGATATGGTGAATGAGGAATGCTCTGTGACTTCCGTCTTGGTTATTGAGAAGCTACTGGAAAATCTACCGACCTATGATTCATCTCTTCTGACCATCATGTTGGTGAAGCTGGGAGATGAACTGCAACGGATTTGGTCCAACTCAACTATTGCCATTGTTATTAGATATTTGAAAGGGATTATACCCAATAACGTATCACCGTCAGCATCCCCTTACCAGTTTAAGGAGCTTGTAGGTATGTGGTACCGTAAACTGTCATCTTCAGCACTTGGTTTGTATTTTGAAGAACTGGCGAGGGAGCAACATCACAGCTTGTCATCTGCAATATTCTCATGCTTTTTGGCCGCCTTTTACGGATATAGTTTAATTGTAGGCGTGTCAGTTTACCTGGTTATCTGCTTCATCGTATTCACGTCCTGGCGTTGTTATAGGCGAGAACTAAAGCGAATAAAGAGGAAGAACGGAAAAAGAGAAAACTCAATGGAACGAGATATTGAGCGTACTGTCGATTTTGGTTGATGTCATGACAAGAATTCAGTTGACATTGAAAATTGTCATATGTACTATTAAAGTTATGAGGAAATTACGTACACAAAATCAATTTGTATTGTAATGGTCGATAGCGGCAGCATAATAAAGTGCTCCTATTAAATACAGCGTTGCTATATATATATATATATATATATATATATATATATATATATATATATATATATATATATATATATATATATATATATATATATATATATATATATGTATATATATATATATACACACACACATATAACATTTTCGGTTTAGTACCAGTTATTCACAGATGTCCATCCCAAACTATATGCCCTTCTCCTATCTGCTATCTCACGGTACGATTCTGACAAGTGTCAATGATGATCTAATTATGTATCTTGGAGCGTATGCGCAGACGACCAAAAAGTACGAAGGCATATCAGATGCTTATATGGTTGGTCCAAGGTTTTATCATGTTCTCTGCATCTAAATCTACGCCTATTTCTATCCTGTTGTGCTAATTTTTACTTTCAAGGCAAACTTTGAAGAAAGTGAACATTGCAATAAAAAAGATAGGCAAAGAAACTCCGCCTCTGACAGCTCCGCGCTATTTAAGACTTTCGATCTCTCACATCCGCGCTGTAGAGGCGAAGAGCCGCCTGTGAAAGTCAAAATGACTTCGGAACTCGCTAAAAACTTACAAAATTTGTGACTAAATGAAAGATTATACGACATAATGACACGAGGACTATTTCTATTACTACAGTTATGTCTAATTGTTCTGTTTGATCACTAAAATACGGCAAATCATGAAACTTTGTTAAAAAACTCAGCATGGCCGACTCCCACAATGCAACATAATTTGATGGAGCTTGTGATTTCTAACAGAAAGCCGAACCAATACAGGTCATTGTTATATTCAAACCTGCAGTATTATATCATCTCTGACCCATTTTCTTCGTACATCACCAGTAGATGCGCGTCCAATTGAAAAGTGCGAGTTGCTTGCTGGCTCCTCCACTCGACCTCGTCCCGCAGACACAACACTCTGCTACCTCTGTGATATCTGTCTCGTTGTGATTCTCTGTCTCGTTTACACGTACCCGGCTAAGTCCGTAGCCGACTATCCTACCATAGTCGGCTAAGCGTGTTAGTCGACTAAGTTACGTACGTGAAATAGACCACTGGACAACAATTTTAAAATTGTGTTGGATTTCGTTGATTCTTTTGATTAAGGAGTATGACTGTTGTTGCACTCTAGGCAAGATTGATGTTAAGACATTTATGGATATGAAATTCTATGTTTTTTAGACTGTCCCTTGTCTGCATTGCGAGAAGGAGCAAATTTGCTTATAACGCTCAAGATTCTGCTATACGGACCCTCGCCCCTAAGGTGTCATCAGATCATAAAAACACCAGGGGCGAGTTGCCTTGCGTATAAAAAAGACTGTTTTTTCGCAGGTTGTGGAGTTTTTTTCGGATAGACAGCGCCAAAAATATGCTCGTATCTAAAAGACTTGAGAGCCCTGAGTCACGTCTTAGTTGTATACAAAGCAAATTGAGACATGGATTATTCCGCTTTGAAAATAAAATTCGTTCGTGTCTCAGCTGAAATGGATGGCATGGCTAAAAAAACCAGTGCAACAGATGGCGTCTACATAATCCTAAGTCTACTCAATGAGTTATAACCAATCTTTAGTTATGTAACTCCTTGGTCCACTGAAGAAATGGTTGTGTGCGTGTGTGTATTGTTATTCAAAAAGTGCTTTTGATATCGGCCGTTTAAAATGTCCTTGATCCTGTCAACGAGAACCGAGCGCCTGCTCTCACAACCACAGCGGTTAGTGGCGCGTTATGACACAATAGCAAGATTAATAACGCCATGATGTTCGAGCAGCTGGGGCAATGAGAATAGCGTTATCGGCGCTTTTACCGCCAACGGAGGTATTCCCTTCTGCTGATCGGAGAGTATTCTCCATTAATGTTCAAGTTTTGGCTTGGTTTAGCGGTAGTGGGTGTATATTCCTGCTTTGACATGGTGTCTGATTATGATTCTTGTGTGATTGCATGAGGAAGTGGAATAAGCAGACAATTTGTTGACTTTGGGCGATCCGCTCTGAAATATTTGGTTGGTGCTGTGGGAGAGGGTGCTACGCTTAGAGTTACATGCGTGATCAGGTGAGTTATGAGAAGATTTATCAACTTCATTATCAGCTATTCAACCACAGGCGCTCGGTACCCGAAGCCAGGCTTCCGATTGCCGAGCTTCTTCCGAATCCGAGCGCCGAACCACTATCTTTATTCAACAGGAAAGTGTGAAATCAATGGATCCTACTCTGTCTCATCCAACGGGCTTCCTTCCCCCATTCGCAGTATTTCACTCGGGATATCAAACACTGCGAATAGTGTTTCTGATGCTTGATAGAATATAGCGTTACAAGACGTCTGAGGTATAAATTCATGTTACCACTGGTTACCGTTCGACCGGAGCTATATAGAATATAGCCCTGCTGGACGTTGGTATACATCACATGTATATTAACGTGCGACTGGGCTAAATCGAATATTCCGTCATCAGAGCATTCAGAGTTTGATGATCGTCTTCCAAACAGCTTGTATTTCTCGTTTAATTTAGAATTAAACGAGACTTACCTGTAAGTTGAAGTTTGATAATAATTCCACCGAGATATCTAAACAATGAGGGATAACATGAGATGACGTAAGGCATCCGGTAGCATCAGACTTAAAAGCCAGAGTTTTTACCATTAAGGATCCAGGAAAGGGTTCTGGGTGGGGATGTTATTCCTCACAGAGGTACAAATCTTTTTGCCTGTCACCACAAAATTTAATCCACTTGTCAATGTAAGTTCTGTATTGTTTTTAAGTTGATTTCCTCCACAAACACATGAGGAGGGAGGTAGCATGTTCCGAAATGCCTTGGTTTCGGAATTTATTCCTGACAATCTGAAGACCGCCAATATTAGTTTCCTGCGAAGTGGGTGAAGTTTCTGAGTGTTGTGGGGTAAACTAAGGAGATTGAGCACTTGGGGTAGGATCCTGGGTATTGCTGTTATCAATTTCAGAAGTTTTGGGAACCAATGTTGGGTCGTCCAGACAGGAGCTACAAGCAGTACTTTTGCTTGATCTTGCTCCACCTTTTGGAGTATTTGCCCTAGCAGACTGAAAGGTGGAAACAAATATGGCATTTTAAAATCCGACCAGTTCAAAGAAAATGCATCAGTGGCTAGTCCTTGAGGGTCAGGATTCCATGATACATAACACAGAATTTTGTTATTGATTCTTGAAGCAAATAAGTCCACATTAATAGGTCCTAAAACCTTATCAATAACATTAAAAATGTCTTGATTCAAAGTCCATTCAAGTTCATCATTGCATTTTTTCCGAGACTCTTTGTCCGCAGCAATATTAAGGACCCCAGGTAAATGCCTGGCTGAAATTCTTATATTCCTTTCCATGGCCCAAAGCCATATATCCCTTGTTAGAGCATTCAAAGAGGACTTCGACAGCAGTGTCATTCGATGGGGTCACTCACAAACCCATGAAAAATGTGGGGTCTATCGAGTTGTGTGAACCAATAATTCTACATGTGACCAATGGGGTCTAACTGACTTTCAGGGTTTTTAGATTATATGTTTATTTTGCGGCTGTTATCCAAATAATTATGTAAAGGTTTATAATTGAGAACTCGGCCATGACGTTACCATACAACATATTACCGCGTTAAATTTTACCTGTGCCAAAACTTCACTAGACGCAAATTGCATTTCCAAACTGGCAAGTGAATAATAAACCAATCGGGGCTTAGTACAGAACTGCACCCGGGACAAGCTCAGCTGACACCCACAAAAGCTAGCGATTCTTGCTCTGTGACAGACATACTTGTGATTAAACGTGAAATACTAATCGTTTGAAAATTGATCATCGAGGGCGGAATGCTTAATTATCGAAAAGATTCTATTGAGCATCAGAAACACCAATTGCTATGTATGATGTCCCTGCTGAAAGACATGTGGATAAGATATGGGTGAGGCATTGGTGCAGGTCATTTGTATAACTTGTAGTATATATGGATAGCGGCTTAGAAGCTTTGCTTTGGGAACTGAGCGGCTGTGTATTCCATAATGCTGTGTGGAAATAAACTAGTCACTGGGTGAAGGCATAAGACGTGCCCGATCTTTAGACTTAGTGTTGTTCCTGCATGGACGTATCGTTCATTTTACATAGATGACCTATAGGGCTATTTTGAAGTGAGATCCAGAACCTAAGATCCTAGGCCACCTCCTTTGGGGCTGATGAGGTGTATGAATCGATTTCGTGTATGATTGTACAACGTATATCATACATGATGGGATGTAACTTGACCATTATTAGTTCACCTTGATTAGGGCTGACAGTCAGAGACTTGGTTTTAAGGGTTGATAATATAACTACTAACAGAGGTATTTACCAAGAAATGAATGGAGTTTGGTTTTATAGGAGGTAGGTAGGGGCAACTAGGCAAGTTTGTAATATATGTGTTGGTGGAAGTGGAGGAGGTGGGGTCTGTGGGGGTGGGTGTATTGCTCTGTTCAGGATTCTTGTTTTGCTTGTTTATTTATTTCCCCAAAAGCAGGTGTTATCAGGTGAGCCGGTGAAATGAGAGCTGTAGAGAAAGGATGGTAGCTGATGTGGAACATTTGGCAATAGCTGATCTATGCACTACTGGCATTAACTTGAATACACGATATCTTAACATTTAAATTTGTTACTTTAACAGTATTAACGATTAGCATGAAAAACAAGGAGCATTGGATCTCTGCTGGATGTCCACACAGCTTTGAAATCATAATTTCCATTGAAGGGATTTATGTAGTTATTGCGTGGAGCTGATTGCGTGGAGCTGATGTCTGAGATAATCGTGTTTTCACTTGTCATCGCTGACCCCCTACATCCATTCAATAAACTATCCTTTCACAATGACACATACCTGCTAGAGGGCTGTGTCAGTGTTTCATTACCTCATGATCCAGGGGGGTGGGGGGGTGTTGTTGTTGGGGGGGGGGGGGTTTGGGGGTTGGCAAGAGGCCGTGTTTGGTTAGGTTACATCCTGCCACTTATCATACTGTATTACAACCATGTAAATTGAATACGTTAGTATAGGTGGTTCTGGGGGTGGAGTGATGGAAACTGCTGACCGGCAACTAAGCAAAGGGGGGTAAGGAGAAGGGGTGTTGGTACATTGTCTGTTTTTGTTAAAAGTCCATCCATCAATCCAGGGCTGGTCAAGTTTCGCAGGTGCTGACTTGGTAGGCATTGAGTCCAAAAGTTTAGGATGAATCCTGTAAGGTTAAGGTGTAATATGTACTGTGTGTGCCTCCTCTGCCCTTGCTTCTCATGAATATGAAAATCCTTTGTAGTCAGGAATTGTGAGTCCCCCAGTTACTTGGAAGATTCAGGCTCTTTAATGCAGTGCACCGCTGTCTAGACGCTCTGTTAAGTGTACTGTATCCATAATTTACCCTCATAATAAGGCTAGTAAGGGTCCCAATGGTAAAACAGTATTCTCAGTGGTGCCATGCCGGGAGAGATATGACCATCTTAGCCAGGATGTCATAATAATTTCATCAAATGAAACAAAGCTGGAGGTTGGTAACAATAAGTTGACCGTCTCATGCTGCTCATATTGTAAAGGTTTTCTCTGCCTTCATCCTTTGCATCTCACGTCTTTGGATCTCAACTGCTTTACATTACACTGTTTACGTTACCACCAGAGCTAACACCACATCACCACCAGAGCTTACACTCACCACCACATCACCACCTCAACTTTCACCACCACATCGCCACCTCAACTTACACTCACCACCACATCACCACCTCACTTACACTCACCACCACATCACCACCTCAACTTACACTCACCACCACATCACCACCTCAACTTACACTCACCACCACATCACCACCTCAACTTACTCACCACCACATCACCACCTCAGCTTACACTCACCACCACATCACCACCTCAGCTTACACTCACCACCACATCACCACCTCAGCTTACACTCACCACCACCTCACACTTACACTACACTCACACCACATCACCACCTCCTTACACTCACCATCACCCTCAGCTTACACTCACCACCACATCACCACCTCAGCTTACACTCACCACCACATCACCACCTCACTCACCACCACATCACCACCTCAACTTACACTTACACATCTCACCACTCACCACCACATCACCACCTCAGCTTCACACTCACCACACACACATCACCACCTCAGCACACTCAGCTTACACCTCACTTACACTCACCACCACATCACCACCTCCTCAGCTCACCACCTCACACTCACGTCACCACCCACACACTCACCACCTCAGCTTACACTCACCACCACATCACCACACTCACCACATCACCACATCACCACCTCAGCTTACACTCACCACCACATCACCACCTCAGCTTACACCCACCACCACATCACCACCTCAGCTTACACTCATCACCACATCACCACCTCAGCTTACACTCACCACCACATCATCACCTTAGCTTACACTCACCACCACATCACCACCTCAGCTTACACTCACCACCACATCACCACCCCGGATTACACTCACCATTTATTCTAACATCCTATAATCTGTTCCGATCTCTTCTCACAACTACACACGTGGCTACGTTTGTGTGAGGAGGCTGTTTACATTGGCAGCTTGTCCACACACTGGCTATACCTGACCCGTTCGCTCTAACAGCGTCGTTTCTGGTTTCCTGTAGAATGATTTTCATCTGATTTTCGGCTGCTGTCCAACATTTTAACACATTTCTAAAAGTGTGCTATTAAGGCAGTGTGGTAAGGATGTTGGTGATGAAGGATGAACCCGATGTCCAGCTGCTCCTGTCACATAGTGTTTCTGTAAGTGGATGTATTGTATGCAAAGACTTGCCATGATAAGAGGGCTCACTCGCGACAACATTTGTGAACACGCCCCTATGTGCAGCACACTGCTCGTTGTCACGTCTGTCTTAAAACCACATGGGTATGTGGAGGCGTGGTCGATAATAATATGTCTACATTTCTTCAACATAAACAACACTGCCGTTTGGCATGTCCTTTAGTTGGCTGTTATGGAAGCGCCACCTGACAGTGGGCGTACTGGAAATGAGTAAGCCAATTAAAGTGGGCCTCTTAACGTAGCTATAAGCTCTTTTTGTGTATGTATAAAAATTTGGACCTCATATCATGCATCTTAGCAACAAGAAATCCTGAACTTGATGCATTGAATATTCCACTGCAGTGAGTACTGTAGCTTGTTAACCATATCGTGACTGGCGTCAGTTGGGATCCATCAGCCACCAGGGAGAGGTCTCAACTTATGTCACCATGACATAATGCAATTAGTGTTGAGCGCACTAGCTTGCTGTAATATGAGTTGCTGCGGTTGATTAGCGAAGTCGACTGGATGCTCATGGTCCTATTGGTAGCAGTGAGTCGTCGTCACTTCAAATGAACTCGATTAGTGCTACATCAGAATGCTAGTCATCCAAGGTGGAGGAGGAGGATAGGGCATGGGGTCGGTAGAGGCAACAGCTACTCATGTATTTAGTACAAACAGATTTATCTATAGAATAAGGGATTGGGGGGTTGTTCTGGTGAATCACAAAGTGTTCTTTTTTATGGCATCAGGGCAAAGTCACTGCCATGCTGAGGCAGCCATTGGGGTTTTAACCGGTATTTATACCCCTTATAGAGTGATTTTTTGTTAGGTCTTTTGTTTCAATTGAATACCTGCCCTACAGCGCACCATAACACGCTCACACCCCCAATACACAATCTGTCATGACAAAAAATGACATCTTTTTCCAGTCCTTACAGCACTTGAACAGCGCTCGCCAAACTAGGAAGGAGGGAAATAGCTGATATCTTGTGGGGTGGTTATGTCTGGCAGTGAGGCCTGGGCTGGGGTGAGCTGATAGCTTGTGGGGTGGTTACGTCTGGCAGTGAGGCCTGGGCTGGGGTGAGCTGATAAGCCTGGTAAGAGTTGGTGTGTTAGGACTGGTCGAGGAGGAGAGTTACCTTCTCTGAGTTCTGGTTTGTGTGTGGCCTGTTGCAGGTCGTGAAGCTATCGTTGTCTATGGATCACAAGAGACGCTAATAATAGCAATGATCCATTTGCAAGCATCATAGCCTGCATCTGCCCTATGCCTTCAAAACATCACTGCTGGATGAGGGATTCCTCACATAGCCCTATAACTCTTGATAGTTTACACGGTCATATATAACCATGTTCTTGTGAATCTCATGGTTTTTGATTTAAGAGAAACCCCTTTAAAGACATCATGGACGTCAAACTGCTGGTAGCTGTAGTGCTTTTGAAGAAGCATCAAATCATACCCAAGTCCCAGCAGATGTCATGTGGTCATCATACGATCGCCGTGTATGGAATTCTGATATATGTTGATATACTTGTATATTGAAGTAGCAGTGCCTATAGTTGCTGACCAGCAATGTGTGCAGACCACGTGACATTGATCAACAAACTCAAGGAATGTCCATCTGACTGCGAGTCAGCTATTGGATTAATTTGCCCATCAAAGCCTATGGGGTTGCTATTGATTGTCAGTCAGTGCCCCGTCACTGGGAAGTGTGCCTCTCAGATTCGGTCTAAGTTTGCTTTGGACGTGCGTGCGGGTTGCGATAAGAACAGCATTCTTCCGTCTCAGCTCCTCCCATGGGCTTACTAAAGGCAACTGATAAACATGGAGACGTCTCCGTTTGCGGTCTTCGAATGGCCACCCACGACATGTGCGTGTCGATTGATGGAGGCTTTTAATCCCCTCACTAAGTGTTGGCTGGAGTGCTTCACGGTTGTAAGATGGGTGGTTGTATGCAATTCAATGTCCATCTTGAGTTAGTATGGGCATCTATATTGTACTGTACTGGCTAATGTGCAGTGATTTCCCATTTTATGTGGGTCATATTTGTGGACGATTTGGTAAAATAAAGGCCTGTTTTTGGGCCATTTTTGTCGGGTAAAGAGGGTTGGTACCACGATCTGGCTGGGAGGTCCAGCGAAGAGGTAGCACTTAGTAGGGCAGCTTTTGTGACTCGTTAATTCTGGCCGTGTGGAAATGATCTCAGATATAAAGGGGTAATAAATCGATTAGTGGCCCTCTTTGAGACAGCTGCTCCCCACTGATGGCTGATGTTTACACCTCGTTACACTCCCCACTGATGCAAATACTGCCGTTTTCCAGAGTACCACATATTTAATCTATATATTTCCATGGTGATCTTATCATGTGGTCCATCATTCCATGGTTACCTTACCATGTGGTCCATCATTCCATGGTGACATAATCAAGTGGTCCATCATTCCATGGTGACCTGATCAAGTGGTCCATCATTCCATGGTGACCTAATCCAGTGGTAAATCATTTCTCGGTCATCTCACCATGTGGTTCATCATTTGTTGGTGATGTTTGATGTTACCTCACCCTCTGAACCTATCGTTTTGTGTCGGCTAGCTGTCTTCGTATCGGGCGTTGTCGTTGCAGACACTCATAAAGCAATCCTCGACACTTCCGCTCGACAATGGTATCAATTAAGGTGGAGTCCTATCAAATGGATTGAGTGCTTTCGCTTGATTAGCCGTCATATGTACCTGTCCATTGGGCCGTCAGAGCGCATGCGCGACCGTGACACCTGTCATCGCGCTCATCACTCAGCCAATAACACCTCGCCTCTCTGGCCTGCTCTGTTCCGACGTTCTCAGCGTATCCCGGCGTCGATCGATCGCAGCCCTCAGCGGAATGATGCATGGTCGCTAGCTCCTGCGGAGGCGGTCGTTATCTGACCAGAAGTGCTTCAATTTGCTGGGGCACGGCCTGGGATGGAGTGGCGATCGAGGGATTATTACTGGCTGGTCCGCTCTGTCGAGCTCGCCACCTAAGCTGCGAGTCCGTGTGACGGATGAGGATGGCAGATAAAAGCCAGGTCAGCGAGGTCAATGTAATATGTTTCCTTAGGCCAGGATGGAAGAGGCTGCACCAAATTATCTAAGATTCATGAACCATGTGTAGGAGATGTCCCATCTGAGGTGATCCTTCCTTTGAATGATAGGACCGATACAAGCTTCCATCCACCGGAAAGCAGTTGAATCTTATGGGCGGTGGTTATTGGTTAAGCAAACCAAGCTAATTGACTGATGCCCCTATAAAACTCGCATGTAAGGGTGTAATTGTTTATATTGATCCGAGGTTCCTTTACTAGTTTATAACTACGAGTTTGTGCCGTCAATGGGGCTCGTGTGTAGGGGATAACACACATTTGGGCGATTGATGAGCAGTTTAGACTTGTCAGCAAGCTGGGATGCGTTGTGTTATTGGTCAAAAACAATAGGCTGGGTATGCTTGGTCTCAAGCTGGTCTTTGGCGATGGGACCGGATGTGGTCTGGAGCAGCGACGAAGACCGGGCTGATGGGATGCGTGGGGTAGGACGGTGAGGGTGGGGGGCTGACCGGTGTGTCGTCGATCCCGCCTGTAGCAGTATAGCGGTGGAGGGATCCGGCGTCTGTTGCTGGCTGCGCTGAGTGTGTATCCCGCTTACTCAACAACAGGCACCTCTCCGAAACCCGCCTCGCCCGCCGTCATCGGCCGCTCCAACATTATAAGTGGTGTGCGTACAAGAGGCGTAGTGTTGTATGTGCGCCGTACGCCTTAGTAGTTAGCGTCGGCCTGTTACGCCGTTAGCGAACACATATTTTCACCCCTTCCCCCTCATCCAACCCATTTTCCGAAACCTATCATGTATCCGCTCTAACGTAAGACGCACGTGAACCTATTGTACTGCTCGGGGTGGCGAGAACGCGCTGATGAAGCGGCATGCGAGAAGGCAAGATGGGGTTCTCTAGCTCCCAGCATCACTTGCTACGGCTGCGAGTGAGCGAGTGAGTGAGCGGGATCAGGAGCGGCCGAGTGAGGGCGTTCTCTGAACTCTCTCAGCTGCTGATGCTGCTGATGCTGTCGGGTGTATGGGAGGCAGGGCGTCAGTCTTCATCTAATATTACGACTGGATATCTATGAGCGAGTTGTTGAATTCCCAGGAGCTGCGAGACTAGGATTATTGTGATCCATGTTGTGTGTTTGAGGGAGCGTGGCTGTGTTGATGTGTGTAGGTGTTGATTGACAGCGCTGTTGCTGCCTCGGTTGACAAGCCGCGCGTCAGCGGGTCAGCCTGGACGGAGCTCCGCCTGGTATCAGCGCCCAGCGAGGTAAGCTCGCCCCAGCTGACCCTCCACTTCATCCCACCAAGGTTGCTGCTGTACTCCAATAAGTGTAAGCATGGGGATATAACCGTTGATAAGGATTGGTGTTGTTATGGGGGAGGATCAGGGTTATCGCTAGCTCGATTGATGTAGCTTAGTGAAGTTGATAAAGATCAGTATTTTGTTGCAATAATTATTTTATTCTATATGCTGCCGTCCTTTTCTGGAACATATGATTCAAAAAGACGTGATCATCAATAATTCTCAGCATTTAGTGATGGAGAGAAATAGGTGTGGGGTGTAACATTTTCTTCCTCGCAAGCTTAGGGTATGCCTAGGAGATGTTTTAGACTGGTGTTTTGGATTTGATGGACGGAGGTATAGGCTGACAAAGAGCACATGCGAGAGAAAAGTGACACGATTTACTCAACCCGTAGTTCTGTATTCTGTGTGTGTGTGCTGCGTGCGTCATGCGTTTTAATCAGAAGCATGAGTTCTAGCCCTGCGCGGACGTACCATTTCATAAACGTCCTATAGGGCTAGTTGAGTTCATGGGGGTAGTATTTCATTAAATTGATGAAGGTCTTCTCCTTGGTATGTATACATACCAAGGAGGGTATACCCTAGGCTACCATCATGAATTCGCTTGGTACAAACGGTTTTTAGCATTGACTTAATTATTTTTGTTTCGTGGCGATTAAATAAATGGACTGAGTTCTCTATTTCCCAGACCAATTCGTGGCATGAATATGAATGTCCGTTGGTATTGGAGTGGTTTTCGCTCCATTAAATCTTACTGGCGAATCTCTTCTTGTCTCACTAATCTTTGAATTAGGCGCCGCCCGGTTGTCCCGAACTAAAAAGCAATTGTTGGAGGTTGCTAGTAGCAACGCGGTCATTCCCTTGCTGCGTTACTTGATCATGAAGCGCCGCTGCTTAGTTTGTCCCTTGGTCAACTTGAAACAGATCCCAAGTTGCCATGTTTTCCTTGCCTTTATTAAATAACGATTCATGTCGGATGACATCCGCTGCCTTGCTTATAGAAACGACAAAGTTACCACGGCAACAGCGTTTTTGTTGTTGTGTCCCGCTGTGATGTATTTCAGACATTGCTTTCGTATTGCCTAACATCAACGATATAGCAGGATATTGTGTGCCACTAGATGGCGGTCACATGGCTGCTAGTGTGCTACACAGCAGGGATCATATTATGTTGCGGCACCAAAAACTATATTGACAATAAATGGCTTGTGGCTGGATGATTATATTGATTAATTATGATTTATTTTCTAACTAATCAACATATGTCCTCATTACACCTAACGTCTGTAAATAACTGACCGCTTTCTTGTGTCATCTCCCGTGCATTGTCTTTGGCACGCTCCTGTACAATTACTGGTGACTGCTATTTCTTCTGAAAGCTGTGTATGGACGTCTAAACGTAGGACAGGTGCGCACCAACTGGGACCGACTGAAGCCAGTATAGTTGTATTATGAGACCCCGCCACTGTTTATTCGCTTGGCCCCTTGTGTGAGGTATTTCATGACGTTAGTTAGGGCTGTGAGAGAAACGAGTCGGATGATGGGCTGCATATTGGGCGCCATCTTCCGGCAGGACCTGAAACCTTCTCTTGCTGACAGCGGCCAAATTGGTAGGTGGTTTGATGGACGAGTTGGCATTGTTGTCTAATACGTGTGGTGACATGTTGGAGCCATGATGATGACGAGCTAGCGAGGCGCTTACAGTCCGTGTCAGACTCGAGCGAAGCACCAGATGAGGCCTACTAATTACTTACGAATGATGAGCTTCTAGACATTAATGTCAGTTCGTGGGGCAGTGCATTATAAAATACAATAAGGGTTCCTTTGTTTGAAGTCCCCGCGCGACGCTGTGCATTGTGCAATGGCATATTGCTTTCCATATATGGCTAGCTAACTGCTGGCAAGGAAGTCAATGGCGGCTAGTATAGGCTCTTTCGTGACTAGCAGCCATTATAGGCGCTGATAAAGAGCACTGGTCCTTATTGAAACAATGGCAGCATTCAGTCGGACGACTGTTTTTAATTAATCTATTTTGGTCCGATTTTCTGTGGGAGGTTGAAGCTCCAATAAACACACTACATCATGCTTCAGCGTCAGATCCACTTGTGAACCTTTACCATTGATGTAGGTGACAGGCGCTGTCTCGGTAATATACCCGTGTGAGCTTTCTCTTGTCTGTTAGTGACGTGGGGAGGGAGGGGGTGGAGCAGTTTATAGAGTCATGTATTTAATGTAGCAGTCTTGACGACCTTTGATCATGCTACAGCCATCGTCTTTATCATCGTCTTCGCTATATCAGTTTATATTTCTTTCAAAACATCACGTTTTAAGAAGTTGATATATTGTTTTGCAAAACAAGCCCCATTTCTGTATAAGTGTTGTAGCAGTGAAAGTGTTGTAGTTTTAACATGAGTTGCGAAGTCTCTGGTGAGGAAATCGTCGCCATTTAACCGCGCGAGCAGTCAGTGTTACCATCCCCGTGAGCCTGGCATTGTCATTCAATGACTTTCCCATCCACCACCTCTCGCGACCGACCCGCTCAATAATTAATGACTAAAAGCTGCATGAATCGTGTGGATGTGCGCGCAACTTGAAGAGTTTTGCTATGAACGCAACCCCGAGCTTTGTTCTCCGATTCTCCTCATTTGTTGATATTCACTGACTGATATTGTTTCTAACATGGACATAGTTGATTCTACAATAGTGCGCACCCAATCACACTTCGTAGCTCAACTGGGCTACTAAGTGTGACGTCACATCGCGGATATCGGTCGTAACTGTCTCCTCAACACTTTTCGCTGAAGCATTCTAGTCATCTCTGTGAGGCAATATGTCGGTGAATACGAATCTGAGAAATTAACTTACATGGTTATTTAGAGGATCGCCGAGGCTATAACGTATGGATGAATCACCAGAAAGAAACAATTTGAAGGACAAAATGCAAGGCACCAAGAGTCCTTATATTGTATATCAATGCTGTATGGATCCCCTGTTGTTGGAGCCAGCCTGGCTGTTTTCGCCCCTTTATTTGCGGCCGTGACGTTGGGTCGGCATCACTTGGTAGTCTATCGCAATAGGTGCTCCTACAACAGGAGGTCCCTGTGGCTTTGTTCTGCAAGATAAGGACTTTGATGCCTTGTATTGGGTCTGAATGATGAGATATCCATGATTTGTAGCCCCAGCCATTCTCTTAATAGCCATATCAATTTGATATTGATCCTCCTCGTGGTTTCTGGGCTATAACCTCCCCGACATGACTAGAATGCTACTGAGAAAAGGTGTGAAGTAGCCAGTTGAAGAATAATCAGCGATGTGATGTCACACTTTGTAGCCCTATTGAATGACCGAGAGCCGTTACTGATGCTGCCGCCATTACAAGCACGGCACTAACACAGTGCTTCATTCCGTCTTCACGTTTCACATATAACTTTGTTTACGAAATATTCTTGGCACCCACGATGCCAAACGAAGAGGTGCACAGGGTCAAGCTCTGTGTGCCTGGCGTTGACTAGGTCGAGGCTGCCACGACACTGTACGCGTATAATCTGTATATATTTATATCTTGAGTAGTTCTATAACAGTCACCCTATCTAGCGCCGCCTGAAATGAGATGAAGGCGCTCTAACAAGAACAGCGGCGAGTTTTGTAACCTCTCACCAGCACTCTACTTGTAGTTAATAGCTTGTCCGGTTTTTTTTGTTCATTTGCTGGCTGTAATCAATGTAGGAGTATCTCTTCGCGTTGAATAATAACTCCGTTAGCTCATCGTTTGAGACATGGCTGCCGGCCTCAGAGCGAGGTCATTGATCACTCAGCGTAACTGCCAGCTGCGTACATCTGCAAGAGAGAGGTGATCTCGATTGGATGATATGTTACTTGTATGATTTTTGATTGATGTGTTTTGGTTGAACTGCTCTGAAGGTCGCGTGTGTTGGTCTTATAATATCATGATTGTGGATTCTGTGGTGCGCCGACTGCCGATAAGACACCTCACGTCAACGTTATTTGACGGTCATCGTAGCTGGGGGTTATTTCTGCGTCGTGTCATTAGCTAGTGCTTGTCGTTATACATCTCTCCCTCGTTAGCTTAAACGCGCAGACAGTCTGTGAAGAACTATATCCAAGTGATTATGATGCCCAACGGTAAATCACTGAGATAGGGTAGGCCGCGTTTCCCTGCCCCAATCACGGACGCTAAGTCCCGCGTCCCTCGGCGTCCATGTTAGAACCGCATGTGCCATTCGTAGATTCCTCCCGTGGACCACTGAGAACCTCGTTTTTGTTCTGGTCATGTTGTGCCTCTGTAACGCCACCGCTGTCATACACGGGGCGTACTAGTGGCTTTCTCTGCCGCTCGTCCTAACGGTTTACTCAGGACTAATAGGCCGGTATTGTCTGGGGTGTTGTGGGAAGGTCGCCCTAACTCGGACGGGTAATGGCCGAGTGAAAATGCATAATGAATGACACCTGGCCTTGGAATGACTTTCCCCATAAATGTGTAGCGAGGTTGGATCTACATCAAAGTAGCCAGTTAACTCACTGTTATCTACCGACATCTTGAAGATGCATTTTCCGGAGATTTGGTGCAATTCTTATTTTCTTCCCATTTTTGTGTTGAAAATAAAGTGATTCGATTGTAGTCATCATCGAAATCGGCGTCCTGAAAACAGTATTCGATTTTGTTTACAAATATAAGAGTAGTGACCATGTCAACTGTCTACGCCAGCTCAATATCAGCATTTTCGGGTATTATCGCTCGTTTTCAGCTTCGGATGTCTGGTAGAGTCTTCCTCTTACCATATTAGGTTTATAATAAACGTTTCGCCCAGAATATGCAATCAGACATATCGAAGTCCATATCAGGAGCCGGGGTCACCGATTGGATTCAATCTTGTTGACCTCATTTCCATAAGTAGCGTGGAACCAATCAGCGGAGTGATGTGTGATCGTTCTTGTATGTAATACATGTCCATGTTTTGGTCGTCTCTCAAGCACTCGGTACTCGACGCCTGCTGCACGTATGCTTGTACTTATAAGCGCAGGTTTAATATCTATATATGACGTGCAGGATGCGTTCACGGGGACACCCCTCCGCCGGATCACCGGCTCACAGCACGGTCAACGCCGGAGATAGTCAACTAGGGATTGACATTCGTCCCCAGGTTGTTCGCCCATGATGGAGATCGCCGCGAACCTCCTGTTGTACAATAGCCCGCTCTCATGCAGGCTCATAGATTGCATTTATGACCTGACGAATCGGTCAGTAGGGATCAACTCGGTCATAAAACGCGGATTGATTTGATTGCGTCTGATTTGCCGTGACGCCCTGCTGACTCCCAGACCTGCGCGTAGGCGTCGACGGGACACTCGCATGTCTTCTTCAGTGTGAGTATGATGGATACTGAGAAGTGCCCTCGGGGTTGCCGTGAAGGATGAGGGCGGAGCGGCTTCACTGGTTATCACAGAGGACTTTGTACAAAAGAGCACTTGTCTTCTGTTCTCATGAAAATGTTACGATGAGGGAAGATCTTGACTTTGCTTGTCATCTCTCGTGGGACTGATATGAAGTGTATGTATGCGTTACGAGGGGTGGGGGTGGGATGGGATTCTATTCAGCCTCATACCTTGTAGGGAGGGGGTCTGGTGCATTAGTAGTCTGTTCGCCTCCCCCATCCCAACTACGAGGAGTGAGTTGAATAATTTCTTGAGATGTATGTATTTTTGTGAGCGAATCAAATAGCTCACGATGAAACCCATTCCATTATCAAACTTCATTATATTGTGCATATATGCTATTGAGAAAAGCAATTCCACCGCTGTGTCCGTCATGAATGATTCAAGGTCAGGTGACAGCTCATCTGAATCCCTTGTCTGTGATGTGAATATTTGTCGGCTTCTGGTCGGTCTGTTTCATCTCCGTACCCGGATGCTGAGGTAATGTGTCACCTTTGCATTGTAAGAACTCCATCCACCCCACGCCTCCCAGCTCCACATCCTGTGCCCCCTGTGTTCGGAAGCCCCGTATATTGTCCGCTTGAAATCGTTCAATTCGAGGAATCTGTCTTGCCTTGATCCCTTCAACCGACTTGATATTAGAGCCCAATTCTATGTCATCTTACCATCAAAATAGATGCAGCATATGCACTGTGGTATGTTGCTGTATGCACATCTGTACCAATTAACCAATGTCACGAGTCGTATATCTAGCGCCAACACAGCCGCCATCACCACTTCTTATGGTGCTGTACCTGTACAGAGGTCAGAGGTGGTGATCACGACGAAGTATTTATGACTTGGATCGTGTGATGACTGGTGGATGCGGAGAACTTATTTCCTGTTACAGCAACTATACCTCACTACCTTCGTCTTCTGGTTCGTGCAAAGCACTTCATAATATGCACTCCATGCGACCTGCCTACATGATGGGCGTCGGTCCCGCCCACCTCTACCTCACAACCTGCCTACATGATGGGCGTCGGTCCCGCCCACCTCTACCTCACAACCTGCCTACATGATGGGCGTCGGTCCCGCCCACCTCTACCTCACAACCTGCCTACATGATGGGCGTCGGTCCTGCCCACCTCTGCGTCACAACCTGCCTACCTCGCCCACTACGTTCCACGGTTATCTCTTAAGTCCCTGGCTTTATTGAAAGTCCTTTTGACATGAGTTAAAACGGACATAATGCACTTCGAAATCCGGTATATGGCTTCGTCCTTAATATTCCTGCTGCAGCCGTCGTAGCGGCATCATATACTGTCGCTGAGCAAGCGCCCCACTAACGTCGTGATATACTGATGGGTTAAGCCGAAGTGGATTGCTGCGACTGAGTGCCGCTCCACGATCGCTAATACTGTGCCCGCCGTTACCAGCTGGACGTTACATTACCTACAGTGCTTTGTCAAATCTCATTGACTACACGGGCCACTGTGTCGTTGACGGTCCATCTTAGCGCTGCCAAGCGCGCCATTCATCACGAAATCTTAGGCCAATCTCGTTATGGCATACCTCGCTTGTCAGCTTCCTCACAGGTGCTATATATAGCGGCCGTGTGCCCACCAGGTCGACTTGTCCGTCAAAGCGATCAAGCGAGTGACTGTCTTTTGTCTGCTCATTCAACTCTGATATGAAGGTCTGGCCGCCACTTTGACGTGCAGTGTGCTTGACTGACGTGACGTTACGACGGGCGTCCATGGCGCTGGTAGTAGCGTCGGCAGGGCGAATGGTGATGGATTGAGGTCAATTAATATTGAATTATTGATAACAGCTGCTTACGCGTGAAAACCACGCGAGTTGTTGGCGATTGGACCAGGCATAAAAGGCGGGCCTTTGAAGGAGGCTGTGGTTATGTTAAGGTGGATGGATGGATTGATAGGGTGGGGGCGGGTTGGGGGTGTAGATAGGGGAGGGGGCGAGTTGGGGTTGTAGATATGGGAGGGGGTGGGTTGGGGGTGTAGATAGGGTAGGGGGCGGGTTGGATGTGTAGTTAGGGGAGGGGGAGTTGGCGCTGCAGTTGATGAGGTAGAGAGACGCTGGAATGCTGAGCCATACTGAGGCCAGGCATCTGGTACCTGGATTATCTGGAATTACGGTCATTCTTGGTTGATGGAAATGTACCGGGTAATATTCTTCATCCTTGTAAGGTATTTATTCAACATGCCTGTCCTCAAGGTTGCTTTGTTATAACAGATTGTGAGCCTGCAATGAGCTGGGTTCTGTGTGGCATCAGTAAGCTGGGTTCTGTGCACCTGCTTCGGGTTTCATCCATATTGACCTTTCTGCAGATGCCTAACATTGCCATTCAGCTGTTGTCTTCATGTGGATATGAGATGACTGACTGTGGCTATTGACATGAGAGAGTGGACAGCGCATCACCTACTGATACTCCTTTCAATGTCACTGTAGTCGGACAGGATGGAGTGAAGTTAGCCTTTCCCATTGTTTGTATTGACAGTTTTGGGATGTGAATGAATATTGTTGAGGTGGTGATGAGTGAAGAATGTCCAGTTTACCCTGTATCGCTGTCTACTCTGAGCTTTCCATGTGGAAGGAAGGTAGGATTGACGAAGAGATGAAGATGGGGATGGAAGTGGTGGTGGTGGTGGTGGTGATGATGATGATGATGATGATGATGATGATGATGATGACAAGTGTGAATATGTCCATCACTGGTGCTGGGCCTAGTTGAATGATGACAGTTCCCATATATCACTCTCAACTTGTACTAAGATATGTTTATGCATTGCAGTGTTCACCGACAGTGAGGAGTCAGGCTTCCGTCATGTGATAACACATGGGTCCAGTGTTATAATTGTCTGCAAAAACGTCTTGTATTGACATGGCATCCTTGCCTATGCAACCCTACTCATCATCAGTCCTCACCTGTTGCTGGTTGCTGCTGCTTGCCACACCCCATGTAACCTGGGGCAACCTGCTGACTGCTAATAAGGATGGAGATATTCAGAGCCTGTTGAGAGCCTGGGGTCCTGTGGCTGAGGTGGCTGGTGACCATGGCCACTCTCAGGACAGCATCCTCTGGGGACTGGCTGATGCCAAAGCCACAGTGGGCAAACTATTCTCATATGCCATACCAAAGCAAGCATTCAAAGGCCAGGTGGATGCATATAAGGTAAGGAGACTTATGCTGTCATGCCCCAGTGTAACACTGCTATATGCTCGTTCGATAATAGTGTTTTACTATCAAGATGAATTTCCAGGCTACTTGGTTAACTTTTTATTCCTCCACTGACTGGTTACACGTTTGCAATCTGTATTGTGACAGGTGACAGAGGTAGGCAAGACAGATCTACCATCATGGCTAACATTTAACACCTCAACTAATACATTAAGAGGATTACCCATGCCCTCCGACCTCAACCTTCAAGTCTACATAGAGGTCACAGCCATGAGGAAATATCCCAATGAGACAAGATCAGACTCCAAAGACATGTTTGGTATAAATGTCCTGACTGATAATATCCACTCCGATACAGGGGCAATGCCTCTCAAAGAGCTAGCCTCAGGCCAGCTTCAGCCAATCAAATGCCCTGCTGGCTCCTCTGTGACCATGGCAACAGTTGTTGTGGATGCAGACCCTGATGCATTGAGTGTTAACAATAAGCTGGGGTTGATGGAGGGTTTGTGCCAGCACCTAGGCATGCCTGTTGGGGTCGCAAGACTCCTGCCTGCGGGAAACAAGCCTCTGTTTGACAGTTCTGCCCTTGTAGCTGGGCCCGGGGATGTGAAATTGCCGGAGCATGCTGGTGTTCTGCTAGAGTGGGAGGTTGGTTGTGGTAACGTTCAGGCCGTGCACATGCCTATTCTGACTCGCCTTGAGGCCACATCCCATGATGGCAGCATGAGTGGAGCTGGGGGGCATGGTATAGTCGGTTGGCATGTCACCAACAACAGACCTCAGACTGCAAAACGTTTCAAGCGTCAAGTTAGAGTTGTACCTACACCAACTCCTGAGGTGTCCAAGATTGTACGGCCGACAGGCAGACCTATTGCTACAGTGACAGTTACCGATGGCGTTGCTCCCACAACCAGAGATGTACCTACAATGGAATCCCCAACGTTCACTCAAATACAACCTACATCATCTTCATCTACAAAAAAAACTCGCCATCGCACCAAAACTCGCACGCGCACAAGATCGAAAACGAGGACATCGTGCAGACATTGTCACAAAACAAAGAAACCCAAGCCATCTCCAGCAGTCACCTCCACCAGTGCAGCTGATGGTATCGCTTCCACAGACTCACGCGACCTCATCCGACCTACCAACGTGCTGGAGCCGGCGTCCTCCATAGAGCCCTCTATCAGCCATCTCCAACCCTCGTTGCCTGTATCCAGTCCTGGTCTCACTCGTAGCTTGGAAGTGATTGAGCCATCCATGACGATGACGTACACGTCAAGTCAGATGACAAGTAGCACTGAAATCTTACCCACCCGCTCTTATGACGTGGTGGATGTCATCAGTACTGCTCCCATACAGCCATCACGAACACACGACCTGGCCACCACTACCACTCACCAATCTACATCGAACGACCACAAACCCACCACAACAACCACCAAGCCCCTCACTAAACCTTCCCTGACCACTACCACCACCCCATTTGATGAAAACATTGATGAAGAAAATTCCAAGCCAATCATCATGCAGTATATATCGCCGATCCAAATCGACCAGGGTAAGATCCTCAGCCACAAGATCCCAGCTGGGACCTTCAATGACCACGTTGATGGCAACACGAGGAATCTTGGGCTCATGCTGATGGCTCCTGATGGCTTGTCGCTGGAGCCAAGCTCCTGGATTAAGCTCAACGAGATGACCCAGACACTGTATGGCCTGCCAATGGAACTTGATGTGGGTAGCCATGAGCTACTTCTGGCTGCGATTGACTCGGACAGCAAGGTGGCACGGCTTGTGTTTGAAGTGGATGTTAAGGAGAAGCCGCGCAGACAGAACAACCATGAGTTTGCTCTCACGTTGAACATTACCTTTGATTTGTTTCGTAGAGATGTGAAGATGCGGATTGATATAGCTGAGCGATTGTCCAGATTGTACGGTGATGCTGATGCCAGCAACATACAAGTGACTCGCATTGACAGAGGTTCAGTTGTCTATGCCTGGACCAATTCTACCTTACCCTACAATCCGTGTCCAAAAAAAGAAATTTTGCAACTACAGCGTCGCCTTATGCACTTAAACAGCACGATAACAGCAGACTTGATAGAAGCCATGAAGCCCCATCAGATATTGAAGGTGGAATCTATAATGCTGGGGCGCTGTCAGGGTGCTGACCTGCCTGTGGTAGAGAGTACTCCTTCAGCCCATGATAAGAATAAGGTTAAGGAATTACCCCCTGTGTCTCAGCCAGCATCACCACCAGTGACACCCAGCAGGGATGCTGCTCTTGCCTCGTCTACCGGGGAGAACAGCCCTGCTGATGGGGGTGTGGTGGTGGAGCCCCAGGAAACCAACGGGGAAGATATCCTTATAACCACCGTGGTTCCTGCTGTGGTTATTGGAGCAGTCTTGATTCTAGCCGTCATCATTGCCTGCATCTTGTATCGTAAACAACGCAAGGTGAAGCTGTCTAATATTGATCAGCATACCTTTATCACCAAAGGCATCCCCATTATATTTGCTGAAGAGCTGGATGATCGACCGGAGCAGGCCACCAAGCCCCTCATACTTGAAGACGAAAAGCCCCCTCTACCCCCACCTGAGTACCCAGGTTCATCCATGTCTGGCAGTCAGCTTTCCACGCCACGCTCCGACCACAAACAGCTCCTGTTTGACACAGATACAGAAGGGGAGATGACTCCTTACCAGCCCCCCGGGCCTCCCATGACAGGGTCGTTACGAGGAAATCGAGCTCGCAACAACCAGCAACCCACCTATCGTAACCCCCCTCCCTATGTACCCCCTTAACACTGACGAGAAGAGTGGTACTTGTTCTGTCTCTCCTACCACTACCATCTTGTACATCAGCTCCCACTGAAGTGCCCCTATCTCTCCCTTATTATCATCAGTCAGTCACTTGGGAGTGGAACATGCTTATTCCTGATTCAGCTGCTGAGTTCATTTTCTCATTATTACCTACCTAAAAGTATAATTTATTCATTGATTGGATAATTAATGTGTTCTGATACTTGGATATATAGAATTGGTGTACTAACTTGCTGATAGGTCATGTTTTCCTTGTGCCATTTAAATGAAGTCAACAAAAACATTTAGTCAGTGGCTATCGCCTGTTCTATCTTTCTACAGTTACATGTGTCAATGTATCAAGGTCTCTTGGCCTGTTTGTGGAGGTATAGATTCTTAGTACTAGGTCAGAAGCATGCATTTGAATAGTGCTACACAGAGAATGCACTTCCAATTTGTTTATACTGAGGTGCTTCTTTTTAGTAAAATAATCAAAATTCAACTTACTTTCAAAATAATACGTAATTTTATTTTACAGATGATTTCACTCCTCACATATGTATAGATATGTATTTGTTTTGTCTGTTGGATTTCATAAGATTCTGCTTAGGCGATTTTCTGTACGGGTGAAGCTATATTTGCATATGTTGTTTTCCGTGATACACCAAGTGCCAAGATGTTGATTAACTACGGTAGCCCAGTCACACCTGCCCAGTCACGGTACTGAGGTGATGGGGCTTTTTAATGCACCTCCCGCTTCATGTTTCTTATCAGAGTTGTGTGTGGTTATTTTACTATACACCTATTATGGTCATCAATATATATATATATATATATATATATATATATATATATATATATATATATATATATATATATATATATATATATATATATATATATATATATATATGTGTGTGTGTGTGTATATGTATGTATATATATATATGTATATATATATACATGTACATATATCTGTATATATCTATATATCTCTATATATATATATATCTGTGTATATATATATATATATATATATATATATATATATATATATATATATATATATATATATGTGTGTGTGTGTGTGTATATGTATGTATATATATATATGTATGTATATATACATACACATATATCTGTATATATATATATATCTGTATATATATATATATATATGTATATATATATGTATATATACATGTACATGTATATATACATACACATACATCTGTATGTTTCCTTTAGCTGCTGTATTTTAAATAGGTGGAGATGTCTGTTTATTAAGGTCTACATAGCAGCTATAGTTTTATCTTCTAGTTCTTTTTATTTTTGTCAATTTCAGTGTCACTGATGTCTATGTTTACATAGCATATGTTAGGGGGAGTTGCACGATATACAAATTCTACTTAGCACATTTCGCTACCCACCTGAGGCTCATTGGCAGGTATGCTTTAGCATTATGGTTGCCCTTAAAGTGTTATAATCAAACATGGGTTCTATCAACTGCACCAGTTATTGTATAATTGTCATGGTGAAATATGCTGTGTAATTAATATGTCTGAAAATATATACCAATATAACACAATATTTGTGTGTGTTCATGTTATTCTAAGAGATACTCAACACTTAATCACTAACCAGTTTAATTGTACAGATAGGCTGCTTTTAATCGAATTTCTGTGAGTATTTCCAAACCAAGTATGTCCAAAGTTTAAGTGCTTGAACTAGAATTCAAGAAATAGAATTAAAGACCAACTTTCTGAACTCATGGTTTCGCATATAATGAGATGCAGATGGGGTGGAGTCAAAGTGGGCTAGTTGATGTCAATCTTTAGACAGCCTCTGTCCACTGCCAGAGGGTTAGCCGGCACAAGGGGCAGAGAGGCTGCGGTCAAGATGACCAACACAATAACAGCGCAATCTGCATGGGATGCTGTACCATCAAACAATCATGCATTTACTTATCACATACTTTGTTCATAAATACGTTTTGATGAAATGACTGCTGCAACCGATGCACATTAATTCAAAGATGAATTAATCTCTGGAATTTCTGGTGTGATTGATTAAATAACGCTCGAGCAATGTCTGACAACTGTTTTTTGTGTTTGGCGAATGTACAATTACCAAACAAATAAATGGACACTTTAGTAGACACGTTCTGGGTCAAGTCGTTCATCAACGCTCTGAACATTTGACACGATAAATTCATTAACTTGAGGAATATCCAGTGTGAGACGAGGAGAAACTGGGCCATTCTGCATTGGAATGAAAACGTGGATGGTCCTCACACCAGCACCTGTGAGGCACCTGCTCATATTACCCAGGCCGTGCAATTACCCAGAAGGTACATACGCCATGCACATACAAGTACAGAGACAATGTGTGGAATGCTAACATGGATGCACTCTATTGAATTCATGTTGGATATTGAATGTATTTGTTTTTCCTCAATGGATAAGGTATGTTAAAGATTTACAAAATAAAGTTGTTATTATTCCAACAACCTACTCGTGAATGTGTGTCCACTGTATGTGCGTTGGCGTGTTCTAATTGCATTCCTGGTGCAATCATGTTTACGTGGTAATGTTTTTGATTACATCATTGAGCACATGGCCTGGTGATGATTGGATGCTTTTAATTCTGGCCGCGGCAGAAGTATTTGAAACTGGAGAAAATCATTTACAACAATAATTGGGGCTGATACATTACTTACGGTTTCATTGACGAGCTTATGTATTCATTCATGTAAGAATATTTTGAATGAATTTTGTAGCTACATTGAACGCTGCAAAACATAGGAAGAGCCCATTCCCAATTTGAATTAGATGCATATGTGCCATTTTGAGGTGCCCCCCCCTGTCTTATATACCAACAGTTGTAGTTCAAGATATGTGAAGTTATGTTAGAATCCCTGGCCAAAGAAAGTAAGGCATTTATGCCAGGTTGAGAATAGTGATGCAAACTTTAAACCTCCTATGATTCCTTGAGACTACTCCATAAACAGTTATCAAAACACTAAGACAATGAATGAGTACATCTGCAATTGCCCACACATGTGGGGAGATGGCAACTATAAAACTGTGGATAAGGCCAGCAAATAATGTTCCCCTGTATAGAACTCATCTGGCTCATCCAAACCAATTATGTCACAGGAATGTTAAATATACCTGCAGATTTGACATTGGAAAATGATTTAATCATTATTATTTCGCAGTTTTTAATTTGTGTTCAATTGGTTGGTGCAGTCCTTTGACTAAAAAAAGAAAATGTCCATTCAGAGTATATTTATTATAATCAACAGCTTTGTTAAGATGTATAATCATTTCCTCTTAGGTTTCCACTGTGAGTTTCTTTTTAGGCCTGGTTTGCCATACATCTTCTTCTGCCCAGATCTGGGTGCCTCTTTGATCTTCCTGATGATTCGTTTTCTTCGTGTTCTCCAGGCCTTCACAAAGACATTCCAGAGGATTAATGCATAAAGACACAACATCCTTAACAAAAATTCTTATTAGTGACAACTTTCAGTGTAAACAAATTACAAAGACAGTGTTCAAAATATTAATATGACTCGTCTATATGTTTATTATAACCTCTCGCGGATTACAGATAACCTTAGAGACTCACGTCAATGAGATGAGGACGGCGCTCAAGCCATTCCTCCCTGATCTTCTCAGCATCCTCCTTACGGCAGAAGAAAGCAACTCCTTCTGTAAACCCATATACACATTCAGTTTGTGCTGAGCTCAAAACAGTTCAATTTAACTTGCAAAATTTATGATTGATTCAACTGCCAGGCCTTGAAGAGAATATGCTCTTCGTTATCTTATCACGACATGAATGGGAAGAGCACCTTTGAGTCGGCTGTCATCAGGTCTGATGAAGAAGGATGAATTCCTCTCCTTCCATAAATCCCCCTTTGATGCTTCATCCTTAGACGCCACATCACTACAAACGCCAAATTCACCATCTCATTTTTACATAACTGCTAGTGAATACCAACTAAGAGGATGAAGTTTGTTGTTCTTTAGGAATCTTTATACAACCGACACCTGACTATAGTGACAGACCATAATTATAAGATGGACAAACCTCTCCGTCATTTTTTGTCGTAACTGCAACTCCTCATCATCACTGCTGTCATACACCATCTGTTGTGTCCATGGTGACTCACTACTTGAAAGTGTCATCTCAACATCTCTTTCTGTCTCTTTATCTAAATCCATCACATCTATGTAAGTTAATACATCAATACAAAAGAGTCATAAATACACCATCTCCTTGGTATAGGTATAGGGTGATTGATGGGTGATAAGAGATATTCCCACCAGGTGTCACATGCATTTGATTGCCACCAAATAAGGAGAGGAGTGAGAAAGGCTTGTCGTCGGTGTCCTGCTTCTTGAGAGAGTCAGCCAGAGACTTATCTACTTCATAGAAGACGTCCTTGGAGACTTCAGGCAGGACTTGGTCCACAGACGTAGCTTCAACTGTTTCTCTGTCTTCCTTCTTGAGCTTCTTTTTCTTTTTACTGAGCAGTATGATATAAGCAGTTGGTCAGTGCATTGATATAGTAAAGCTTGAATCTATCATATGATTTAGATTTGAGTCGTAAGTGTGGTGATAGGTTGAGCGGAGCAAACTCTTCAAATTACCTGGCTTTAGTCTCTGGGTCTTTTTGAGGAATCTCATAGTGTTTGTGGCCCTCTTTGCTGGGATCATAATGTAATGCGCCAACATCTCTACAACAACAAGAATCAGCAGCATATTGGACAGAATTCATCATCAACTTTTTCTTGGGTTATAAAAAGCAACTGAGTTTCACCGAGAGAATTGTCCAAACACCAGAAATGCTATCCAGAATAGGTAAATAATTTACAGGAATCTTCTCCTGATTGTGCACGGTATGTATGCGTCGTAACACGAGAATAAACCAATTAGACAGTGAAACTTACTTGAAGTGACCTGCTTTGCTTTTCTTTGCTAACACTGCTTTTTGGCCCACCACAGATTCAAGAATAGCCAAGGCATTGGCTTTTTCTGACTTCTCACCAGAGCCTTTTATAAAGAGTGATACATCTCATTTTGAAATGACTACTCAAATGCAGAACTGATGAATGGTAGTTATTTATCTTATTTCAATCTCAACATAAGATGGGACGGTCAAGGAAAGACAGGACATTTTTTTGAGCATGTAGTAAGTGTGTGAATTGTATTACCCTGATTGTGACCCCCATCTGTCGCCATCAACTCCTCGTAACCTCCACCAGACTCCACGCCCTCCTCCAGGAAACGGCCATCCAGTTTGAACCTTTCGTCCATACCAAAGCGCGACTGGCGACTCAACAACTACAGGAAAGGGAGGAGGTTATTTATAAAAGAGGAAAACCATTAACATAACCTCAGTTATGTCAGCAAATCAGTTTGATGCCCTCTCAGGGCTGAGGGCCAAGATTGATGAAAACAAAATACTTCATAGAAATAACCGAGTAAGGCCTTAAAATTCATATCCACCTTTTGCCCCTCACTCCCCTCAAACTCTGGCCGGATGCGGAACCTGGCTTGATCATCAGTGTCACTGTCCCCGGCATCAGAATCACTGAAGAGACCCATACTCGGCTCCACTTTGTCTTTGTCGGCAGTATCCATCTAGTCATGAAAAACATCCAATAACAATCAATGTGTTTAATGCGTCTCACATGCTATCTTATCATCTATACCACAAACAAAATATGTTGAGCATGCAGACCTAGCAGCAAGAACACCCCACCCACCTTCTCATCTGGCATCCCTTGTGAAGGAGTCATTTTGGCAACACTGCCAGCGATAGTCTCATCTTCTGAATCCGAATCAAACACCTTTCTCTTGGATGACTTGGTATCCTGCAGGAAAACCAATATGTGTTACAATGGTCATTCTATAACCTGCACATTCTAACAGGCATATTGAACAAAGGGCAAACACATGACACCTACAGATCAGATGAAATGATGTTTAAATTTCACATTTGTATTAAACATAATCAAAGACAGTCAGATCAATATATCAATTGTGAAAGCACTAAGTATAAGTAGATGTAACTCACAACAGAAGCCAGTGCTTTTTGGATGAGAGACTTCTGAGCTTTGATAGAGGAGTCTTTTTGTTTGATACTGGCCAGACGCAGCTTGTTGGATTCCTTGTGTCTCTCTTCAGCTGATTTCACTATCGTGCCCTTTTCCTGTTTCACGGCGTGATTTTTTCGTTCAGTTGAGTACTTCTCTTTAGACACAACATTTAGTTCAGAGGATGGATTGCCAGGTAACATGTCTTGCTTCTGGCTAGCAGGAGACTTCTCCACCAACTCAACGCTATCATCCACTCGTTTTATTTTGAGTTTTTTGGCAGAGGTTCCACTTCCCTGATTGCCTTTTTCAGCACAATTCAACAATTTATCTTTCTGGTGATCATGTTTACCAACAGGCTTAGCTTTGCTAGTGATTTTGTCACTGGTGTCCCTATTGGTTTTTGGTAAACATTTATCTTTTTTTTGGTTTAAACTTGCTGGTAACAGAGCAGAAACTATTTCGATGTCAGAAACATTCTTCAATCTATCTGTGGCTATTTCATGAGAAGTATGTAGGGACTTGACACCCTTTTCTGCCACTTTATGTAGCTGCTTGAGTTTGCCCTGTGTTACCAAGTCAAGAATGTCGTCAGAATCACTATCATATGATGAAACTGCCGGCTTTAAAGACACTCGACCCTCACTGATTATGCTGCCATCATACTCATTGGTGTATGTAGTCTTCTGTGGTGTGAGTACAGTAGCAACAGACTTGGGTTTATTTTTGGCATTTGAAATCAACTCATCAGTATCCACTGAGTCTCTATCATCGTCACTACCATCAGTACCCTTCATTTCACTACCATCATTGTCATCATCTTCACCACAACTAGTGTCATCATCATCATCATCTTCTTCATCATCATCACTACCATCAGTATCCTTCATTTCATCATCATCATCACCACCGATGTCATCCTCATCACCGCTGTTGTCATAATCATCATCACAACTAGTGTCATCATCATCATCATCATCATCATCATCTACTTCTTTTTTACCCCCAACTCGCCTCACCTCTGAACTCTTTGCAATTTTAAAATTGCTTTCTTGTGCAGACAAATACTCCTTTCCACTTGTTTTATCCGAGAGGATTGATTGTTTTTCAATCGTACCAGCTCTATAACAAGACTGGGTCAATTTGTGTGTGACTTTCTCCATTTTTCCTGCAGCCACAAGATCAAGGATGTCATCTTCATCACTTGAATTGTCACTGGGATAAGATGCTGTGGTTGTATGTTGCTTTATGGCGGTGTCATTGACTTCAGGCAGATGACCTGCTGATAGCTTCCTTGTTTTAGATGCTCTGAGCAATTCATCAGTGTCATCCGAGTCACAGCCACTTTGTTTCAAATCATCACCGGATGATGACAATAACCCTGTATCATTGACCTGCTCTTTCCTTGGCTCATACTCCAGCCTTTTTGGAGAAGTTTTGTTTGTAATAGTTGGCAACTTGTTTGTACTAGTAACTTTCAAGATTTTGTCAGCACCATTTTTAGCATATTTGCTATTGTATTCTTCTTCAGAACTAGATTCTGACTCTAGCCAACTGGCAACAGCTGACTTGTTCCCAACAGATGACCTCTTTGTTAACTTAGAGTTCTTCGAGTTCACGGGGTCAATGGGTGCAACTGGTTGCTGTTGAGTAGAACAATCCTTTATGCTGTCATCATCTGATTCATCACTTGAAGACGTATCTCTGATTACCTCTGAAGGCAAAGAGCCTCCTTTCCAGCTAGAAGGCTCCTCTTGGTCGATCTTCCAAGTGAGGTCATTAATATGTGGTTCAGATGTTCCAGCATCAGCAGCCTTACTGTCTAGTTGCTTGACAGCATGACAGTACTTGGCAGGGTCATATTTCACAATGTAGCCAGTGTTAAAGAAAAGATTGTGAGAGTGATATGCTGAATGAATATAAAATGGTCATTTTCAAGGATTTAAAAAAGATCAAATAGTTATGTACTATGTCTGATAGGATATCTTTTTCTTGGTCTTGTCTTTCAGTTTCATGATTGGTAGAACTCTGCCATACTTCCCCACAACCCAGTTCTACCACATCAATATCAGTAAAACGTATCACATGTGTAATGGTAAATGCAATATTGACAAAAGAAACGTTGGTGATGTAACAAGAATGTACATAAAACAACCACATATGAGCGTGCACCTGTGACTAGTTCTTGTGACTAGTTCTTAGTTTTAGCAGTCTAACAAGCAGACCTTGTTGGCAAACTCTACTTACTTCCATGCCATCAACCTCGGAGCCAGGAAGAGCAGATTTGACCTTGACATTGCGCACTCTGTCATGATCCTCAGAAGTGAGTCCTTCATCCTTTTTAGGCTCACTGGATGATAACTCTTTTTCCTTCTTTAATCTAATGGGTGCACAGGACACAATTTACATAGCAACATATTTCTACACACAAGTAATAGCAGAGACAAAAGTGATACTCTTAATAGCTTACCTGTCAATGAAGCTTGATTTAGCCAATTGAATCTTGAGTTCATGACCCTTCCACTTAGCCTTGTTATACAACTGAACACCTAGCAACAATATCCATACACCTTGACATATAGGGTTTCAACGAAGAAGAGTTATGTAAAAAAAAAAACTGATTGATTTCATACTTACATTTCTTGTACTCCACTTCATTACTGGTTAGATTAAGATGAGCAAATGTATTGACTGGTTTACCTGGAAAATGAATTATGAAGCAGAAGTTAAGTAAATCAAATTAACTTCACATTTAACTGTGAGCGTGCCAAAAATACGCCTCTTGTGAGAATGTTTACTGCTGTTAATTAGTTCTTACCATCTGAATCACGTTTAACAGTGACACTGACTGATGTTACTTTCCCGAATCGGCCAAATCTATCTTGAAGGTCCTTTTCATTAATCCCGGGTGACAGACCTCCAACAAATATTCGGCGTTCTTCTTCCATGACAAGTATTGATCCTGAAGGAATAAAGGAAAGCATGCACCTAGTTTAACAGAGTCTTCATGTTTTCAACACAATATTATCTGATTCTGGTAATTATTGTAACCTACACTGCCAAAACAGATGATTGAAATGAACAATTGCTCATGCTGCATGTGATGGGTTAGGCAGCCCTATAATCTCTACTGCTCACATAATGTCTGAGATTAACCGTAAATGCTGCAAGGATGTACAATTTGTTCCATGGAAAGATGAGGAAACTGAATGAATTGTGATAGGGAGGCTTCAAATATTTATGATGATATATATATATAATATATATATATATATATATATATATATATATATATATATATATATATATATATATATATATATATATACACACACATAGGTTGCTGTTCAAATCAGTTGGACAATGTGTTAGAAGGCAATGGATACAAGTTAAATTCTACCCTAGATTTCTAGTGTCACACTAAATAGTTCAAGAACGCACTGAAATTATTAGTGGTTTAAGCATATTATCATTAAAACATTCTTGACCCATCATCTGATCTCAGGGCACAGTGGACTTCAAGTTTCTCTTGTACCAGTTTGAAGCATATCTCATTGGTGCTGTAACCAATAATATGTTTTTGATCAATAGTTCTTTGAGGTAAGTGTGGGAGCTAACTTCACAAGGTTATCAAATGATGAATTTAGATGGCAAATTGCTGAGGTGTCTACAAATTCCTGAATTTTCTCAACTTTAACCTGTTATGTGGTGTAGGAAAACATGATGAAAGTTGATATTTCAAACCTACGGTCGTTAGTCTTCTAACCTGGGACAACATCAAAGACCACTTGGGCGCACAATTCTTCAGCAAGGTTCCAAGTAGCTGAGAGATGCCACGGACAGTCTATATCAAAGGGCCTTAACAACGCAGATACTGTGTCTTGGCTGTATGTATGCCGACTCTCCCTCACCACAAGTCATATAACTAATAAGGTAAAGCCACAGGTGGCTGTATGGCTTTGTTTCAAGCCAATTGCTAGAACCCCTAGTTACACGATATCAATCAGTTCATAAGTACATGGGAAACCTGGTGACAGATGAGTCAAATGAAACATAACTTTAAAATTTCATGGTGTAGTTACTGCCATGAATGCATGAAACAATGTATATTGGCCCAAGAACTTGAAAGCAATTGGCTTGGTTAGAATTTGTTTGCGTCTATTGGGGTAGTGATGCACGGAATGAAAAGTGTACAGCAGTAATACACCCTCAGGGATAGGCCTCACTCCATAGAAGTATTTAAATGTCTAATACGTGAGTGGTACACACAACTGTGAGATCAAACTCATTGCTGTGTGTCAGCTGGCAGGCAAGCATGTCCCTTTCACACTGGCTGGATACAGTTTAGGCGCAAAGAGTGAATTTGAAGACACCCCTTATTCCCACTTTCAAACCTCAACTTTGAACCAGTCGAGAAATAACTGTAAAATTCCCTAAGCTCTTTTGTAAATCGAACCTAGCTCTTTTAAACATAGTGGAGCTTGTGCTCCCTTTTAAGGTAGTATAACCCTACAATACGTCCGAGTAGACATATATATTTTTATTATCGTTATCGTTAAAGCCTGTAAAGGTAGTACTCGATTGACTGTTGGTCTGTTGGGCTAATCAAACCCTAGATAAAGTTGTTAAGTTACACAACGCTACTTAAATTTTGGAAAATTCATTGACAACCCTACGCCCTACTCTTACTAAGATCGGGTTGGGGTAGGCAAGGCACTCGCCCCTGGCCCTGGTGTTTTTCTGATCCCACCTTAGACGCGGATGTGAGAGATCGAAAGTAGTAAATAGCGCGGAGCTGTCAGAGGTGGAGTTTCTTAGCCTAGGGTTGGGGTAGCCCTGTCGAACAAGGTACGGGGAACTGCGCTCCCTCATGCAACAAAGGTAAACTGATGTTGGTCTGTTGGGCTGGGTTTGGGATGTGTCTGTTGAGCTAGGTTGGGGATAGGCAAAGAAACTCCGCCTCTGACAGCTCCGCACTGTTTACTGCTTTCGATCTCTCACATTCGAGCTGTAGAGGCGAAGCACCGCCTGTGAGATTTCAGAGCTTCCGAAGTCAAAACGACCGATGAACTCGCTAAAAACTTACCAAAGCCCTCCAAGAAAAACTAAAATACGGCACATCATGAAACTTTGTTCAAAAACTCAACATGGCCGACTCCCACAATGCAACATAATGGAGTTTATACTCGTTAATACGCTATGATATTGCTCATGTTTTTGATTTGCGCGGTAGCCATGTTGAACAACAATTTTAAATTTGTGTTGGATTTCGTTGATTCTGTGGATTAAGGAGTACGACTGTTGTTGCACTCTAGGCAAGATTGATGGTAAGACATTTATGGATATGAAAATCTATGCTTTTTAAACTGTCCCTTGTCTGCATTGCGAGAAGGAGCAAATTTGCTTATAACGCTCAGATTCTGCCATACGGACCCTCGCTCTTAAGGTGTCATCAGATCATCAAAACACCAGGGGCGAGTTGCCTTGCCTAGGAGGCTAGGTTGGGGATGTCGCGTCTCAGAAGATAGGGTGTAATTGGTGACTCTTATATCTAATAGGATATAGCGACTGACATTTTTCGACAGATCATCTGATATTACATTCATCAAGTAAATAGTTAGATCGACAAAACATTACCCTTCAAGTTACAGACTGACATAAGTTGGACCAAAACAGCATGGCGAGGATAAGTCACATGATCATTCACGTGACTTTAAACTATATCAAAATGAAAAGAATGTAGTCATTTAAACGAAACAACCTTAACATAAAGCGGGAAGTTTGAATGTTTATTAGTTGTCCACACATACTGCGGATATTCCTAATGTAACGTAATTAAAAGGGTGTGTATGCGTAAGATGTCCGATTGTTAATGTGACATGCGACAATATTGCTCGAAGGGTTTAATTTTGCCTTCTTAACGAATCACCAGCTGAGCGATATTACAGTTTTTATATATTGACGGCTGCTAAGTATAGCCCAATTTAGCCGTGCACGTCGTTTTATTTATATTACCGTCGTGCGCGGCTAAGCCCAATACAACATATCAACGTTAGGTTTTATCACCTTGTCGGGAGTGCATGCATCACTCCCGTACTTAGTTCGAAAGAGCTAGCTGAGTAGGGTTAAACGCACACCGATACGGCGATACCCAGTATGCGAGTTGTCGGCCATGACACCTGACGCCGAAGGCACTACTACTACTACTAGGCAAGGCACTCGCCCCTGGTGTTTTTATGATCTAATGCCACAGCGGGGATGTGACTGAGACTGAGAGATCGAAAATAGTAAATAGCGCGGAGCTGTCAGAGGCGGAGTTTCTTTGCCTACAGGCAGCACATGGGGGTCGAATTGCACTGATAAGTCAGATATCTTCAGTTAATTTTGATGGAATTCTGCCAATTTCTGGTATTAACATCGTCAAATATTTAATCAATGTTTGACAACAGAATCTTTCCATCCACACGTTTAATCACAGCAATGGCCAATGTCAATGACCAATGTACCCAAAAGCACCAAGGCGAGTTCTGCATCTTTGATATGCAAGTGGTTCAACCTGAAATGTGGGGGTCTACAAAGCCTTCGATAATTTTGACAGCTGTTACTTTGCTGTACATGGCCAAATTTGACAAAAACGACACAAATTTGAAAGAACTAATGAATGAACAGCTGACCCAGTGCTCACTGACTCTAAGACAACTCACTGTGTTTTTGGCTAAACCAAGGAGTTATAACCAATAGCTATATAACTCCTTGGCTAAACATTTGGTTGTCATATCTTTGAATTTGCATACCTTGTCATTCCCTAGAAACTTGAGATGTCTCGATAACCTCTCTATTAATCTTCAAGACTACCGATGTATTTGGGGACTCTAGGAACTCTTAAGGAGTACACCAATTAAAAAATGCACAACAGACCAACATCATGTTTGATTACCTCGTTTAGGCACCATTCAACCATTCTGTTGGTGTGCCTTTAAACCCTATGCTTACCTTACCTTTGATTACCTCATTAGCTCTTAAACCTTTTTCAACAGAGCTAATTTAAAATGGCATGCTTCATGTCAAAATAAACATCTTTACCATGATCTATTTGATATATTCTTACCAATGAAAAATTCACATATTGCCATGATTTCAACAGCACTTTAGTATAAAACTTGCTTCTTTTGATTTGGTATAACCATGGTGAGAATTCACCACAGTTCAAATTTGCCAACTAGATGAGCTGAGGCAATGGTTGCCACCGTTTGCTTCATTGCAATCTGTAACAGAAGACCACTAAGGAGGCATAAATTAGTAATGGATGATTGACAGTTTGACAACACTACTCGAGATTACATATTCGCAGATGATAGGTGCTTATAACAATTTGAGTAAGTTGCAACTTTTCAAGTAACATTAAAAACTAATAAGGTTTCCATGAGAGAATATCTATGATAATAATGAGATGCATAACATTGGCATTATTATGATCAGGTTTTATCAAAATGACTGGTACAAATCCACACCTTGTGAATATATATGTATAAATGTGTGTGTGTATGTGTGTACTTTAAAACATTTCAGACCAATAATAAGCACATGAAATTTCAACAGTGGTGTTTTCTTTTCTTGGGATCTAGTGTGCTCCCTCCTTCAACATGATAATCAAAGGTGCTGATAGCCTCTTTGTGGTTAGGCTAATTTGAATCTCAGAATAAGCCAGAAGTTGTTCCCAACATGTCATGTCATATGCAAATGGTATTAATTATCCAAGAGGTATAGTTTAAGGGGCACATTCAGTTTTTGAAGAAAGTAAATAATCACAATGGGTGGCCAGTGTAAACACAAACAGCCAGTTTAAGAAGGAAGGGATGTCCGAATATTTTGACCTAAGAATGACTGGTGTTCATTAGTCAATGTCCCCTAGCCCATTGAGTGCAGGCCCTGTTTACATGTTAATGATATTCAATAGTCTCGCCAACAGGGCGAGAAGCGTAGCGGAACCCCCGGAGTCTGGGATGCAGACTAGGTATTCTAATTCATACTGTACGTTCTAAAATTTTTTTAGATATTGAATGCAGCAGTCATTTTTTATCAAATTAACTCTAGCAAGTTAGGTAAAGGAAAAACTATTGTCAGTTTCTAGAGACTAGAGGCTTTTTTGGCTTGTTTCACTGAGTTAGTCCACAGTGATACATGTTGTAAAATGATCTTGTATTAAGAAGGTTTTTTTTAAACAGGTGAAAACCATGGCACATGCTTACCCCTGTGCAGCATCATCTTATTTTGCCCTTGAAAAGCTGGAAGAAGCTTCGAAGAGATTGTGGTAGGTGACAAATATGTTGTCATTACTTAATAGTAGGTTCATATATATTTCATTAATCTCAAAGTTACCTGTAACGCATGGTGTTGTTATGTATGTTTCTTATTTAACAAACTCACAACTGACTCAGGTGAATATAGGCTCTATGTGAGTCAAGTGGCCTTGACACCTGCAAAGTAGGTCAACAGAAATCGGGGTATTGAAAGCCAATCTCTCGCTCTCTCTCAATGCCTTCTCCATCAGACAACATTTGTGCACTTCTCAAAATTCAGCAGGGACACTGCAATATTTTCCCTAACAAATCTGAAGATTTTTCGAAAAAGTCAGTTACAAACCAGGCTTTGTTTGTTGACTTCACTTTTCAGGAATTGAGGCAATAAATGCCTCTAAGTAGAAACAAATTATTAAAATTATTTTCTCAATGATACATAGGGATGTTGTAGCATTGTTGAGCTCATCCCGTTTCTAGATACCATCCTGGACTAATGGAGGAAGTAGATCAGTCGTAGCACAAGCAATTGTATAAATACCATCCAGAAGTCGGCTGAGAGGATAAACACCTTGAAATACATGGATATCTTTGATGTGCTCTATGGCCCTCTAAACATGAATTCTAAGGCTTGAAACTTTACGGTGACGCTCAACTTCCACTGTATTCGGTTGAGTTTTTTCCTTTGGTGAAGGGCATATGTCAGGCACATCAAGGTGCAAGGAGGTCAGCGATGTCAAATCCATGGTCAGCCAAAATCTGTTCATGTGGATCCAAAAGACCCAAAAATGTGCCTCCTGTCAACAAATTGAATGTTAGGATTAAACTGCCAAACGCTTTTCTTTACTGTGACCAAAACTAATACAAAACCTTAGTTTTTAATACCTTGTTTGTCAGATGCTCTGGATACCAACCACACCATTAGAAGTAATACTGAGGGGTGGGAACTAACGGTAGCCTGTCCGCTCACGGCAACTGAAAACGATTACTCATATCAGGTGGACTTGGTGGAATATTTGCAGTAGAGTCAGGCCAGACCAGAGACTGCCTTTGTTGGATTTTCATGATGGGCTGCAATAACAAATATAAAACCTCCTATAGACAGGCCAGGACTGATAGTGTATTCCATTCATTCATAAAAGCTGCACTGATGCATTTATAACAAATGTATACCTACCTTGTCTTTGAAATCTGCGGGATAGCCCATGTCCAAGCATGGGGTTGGATGCTGTGGAGTTGGCTGTTTCTCTACGAAATACTTGTAGCAAACAACAGCATGGTGCTTTACTGGAGTGTTATTGCTGCTGACAGCCCGAGCCAAGCTTTGGTGCCCTCCTGAAGGATGGTTCTGGAGCTTGTGATTCAGTCCATGACACAGCAATGTTTAACCATTTCTTACAATAAGAGATATTATATGGAGCATAGTCAAGATGTTTGTTTCATCCCAGAGCACATAATTGCAAAGGAAAGATGAACGTTTACGGCTCCTCAAAACACCGGTTGTCTTGAAGTTCGAAGGAACTCAGGTCGTCAACAGCTTGTGATTCAGTCCATGACACAGCAATGTTTAACCATTTCTTACAATAAGAGATATTATATGGAGCATAGTCAAGATGATTTGTTTCATCCCAGAGCACATAATTGCAAAGGAAGGACAAATGCTTACAGCACCTCAAAACACCGGTTGTCTTAACGTTCAAAGGAACTTGGGTCATCGACTGCTATACTTGGCTTCTATTAGTAGATGATTGACCTGCATATAACAATGTGACGTTATTGGCCTGACAACGCAACGAGTTGTCATCCTCTTAGTGTGCAACGCCATAACTCAAAGTTGGCAAGGGCTTTCAAGACCCCCGATTTCAGGTTGACCAACTTAGCAGGTGTTAATTACTCTTAGTGTTAATTGTATGCTTTACAGTAATCAGAAGTTCCACCAAAATGACAACCAATCTCAGAGACAAGAGACAGAGGCTAATTCTAATTTATCAGAAGATATATCCCCAGAAGAAGTAAGTTAAGTTTGCAATTATTCTGAGCATGCTTGTTGGAAAACATAAAACAACAGAGCTGATAATATTCCACATACTGTAAATATTTTGTTTGCTAACCTTCAGGTATTATTGCTGTCAGACTTGATTAACTTGCTTTCAAGTACGGTATATTATCTGTGGTTTGATCAAACAGCTTATAGCTTTGCTATGAGGGCTGACTCCAAACAAAATATGTAATCAAAGAGTTTATAGCTATGTTTAGAGTGTTTGCTCGAGCCTCCACCTGAGAAAATATGTTAAGTCACCACCTGTGAGCCATGTCTTGTTTTGTCATAGCATCTTAAAACAATTCTCTGATTAGTTTGGTGGCGTGTTGCCCTTGACCATTTCTTCAACAAACGTCGAGCCCTGAGACATTGGATCAACAGACCCATGTGATTTTGTTGATTTCATGGTATCATTGCCTGATGAAGCACGTGTATTTCATGTAATTTCATAATCACCACACAGCTTGACAGAGTAAACCATTTTAGCATGTCTGTAAGTGTAAACTTTTTGATCTTCCCACCGTGTGAAGCACATTGTTTATCATAACGTCTATCCTAATACCAAATGGAGATTTGGAGGCGCGGCCGCTGTGACAAATAAGATGTCCCCATTACTTCAACATAAGCAACAATTCCATGTGCTTATGTTGATTTGATGGTAGTGTCACTGGGCTGGAAATACTCACTACATATGTAAATCAAAGTGAGCCCTCTTTTCATATCTATTAACTCTTTCGTTTGATGTCAAAATGTTTTAAACGCCAGCCTAACCATGAGTGTAACCTGTGTTTTCAAAGCTCGAGGTGTATGGTGACTTCACTGCACTGGATGTTTTGAAAGCTCATCGTCATGTTGAAAAGGAAGGTAAGATTTATATTTCTCTTTCATTTTTAATAGAATTATGGGGTAAAACCCATCTTTTTAGGTTTTGTCCTGCAACTTTCGTGTGATGATGTTCAGGAGACCATGTGATGAGCTGCAGGATTGATGCGTTCGCACATGGCATCCCTCTCACCATTAACTTCACTGTAGAAAGAGAGCAGGTACTTGTCTATATTGGAAAGTTAAAAAAAGTTACATCAGCACATAAATGTTTTTCAAGTATATGTATGTATATATGTCATAATGTGTATATGTCATGTGTATATATATGTGTATATATATGTATACATATGCATATATATATGTTGGTTTATATGTATATATACAGTATATATATATATATATATATATATATATATATATATATATATATATATATATATATATATGTATATATATATATATATATATATATATTTGTATATGTATATATATATATGTATATATATATATATATATATATATATATATATATATATATATATATATATATATATATATATATATATATATATATATATATATATAATTATATGCAGCCAACGGGTCGGAGGGAGCAGGTAACCATTACCCAGCTACAGATAGAAGTGCCTCCTGACATCAAGGCACAGTTGGCACACTTTTTGGCAAGGTAAACCTTGTCATGACATGCATCGTCCGTTGCTGATTTTAATACGGTCTCATCTTTTGCATGTTTTGAACATCGATGCTCCTTGGCTTTCAGCTGTGAGAGTCAGTGTGATATTGATGGTGGTGTTCAACTGGTGGTGAACTACTGTCAGCTTCTCTCTTCCCGTGAAAATGTATTCAAGCGGTTACTTGAGCAGCTGGGGGAAAACTGCATCCAACTCCCTCAGCCTGGGGTGCTCTTATTTCGGTGTGAAACTGGGTAAAAATGAAAAAAAAGCCAGCAACAGAAGCACAGGCTTCACTGTTATTAGATGTGTATTGTTCATGGTTTGCTCAATCCTATTATGTTTTTTAATTGTAAGTTGTTTGTTTGATTGTATTAGTCCCTCCTACGGCATCAGCTGGGATATTGTTGTGTCCAACAATTCTGATGTTCACTCCTCTGTACAGCTGGTTATAAAGTCTGCCCAAATATGTGAGTAAATAATTGTCAAATTGAATCATACTTGAATCATTTTACAACCTCTACAAATACTGCTGAAGTGGTTGATATGAATGATGTGATTCTTATGGAAACAGGGAGCACGATGGATGAAGATGATGTTCTGGGGGACCTCCCCGAGGCCTTCACAAACATGGTGGCTCTCTTGGGGGCACCTGTCGCTGTGGCCAGTGTGGTCAGAACTGTATGTCAGCCAGACACTGAGGCATTGACATCATGCACATGATGTACGATAGCTCCGATGTCACTCGCTGCTGTCCTCTTCATCAGTTATATAAGAGGCATCAAGTACTTGCCATCTGTCTAGACCCGACAGTGACAACAACCGAGGCGTGTACAGAGAAAGTTGGGAGCTTGGTTGGCATTTGATTGGTGCAGTTTGTACAAGCTAATGTTGAGCTACTTATGTCAAAAATTATAAATTTTATCTTGAATGGAAACTTGGTTTCTGTGAAGCTTTTGTTTGTGTTTATTGAAAGATACATAAAAAAGACTTTTATTTATTAGCGAGCAAGACCACCTCTAGAAAGGATCACTTTCTTTATGATCATATCTATTTATTATGTGCATGTTGCAGGTGCAAGGATATCAATGTACTGTTGTTGGCAGTGATAATATTTTTCTACAGGATACTTTTCTCAATTCAACCATCGTCTTCAAACAGACACTGACTTGCAGTAAATCATTATACAACAATGAAAATGAATATTAAAATAAAGAAATTTATCATAAATTGTTTAAACAAAAGCAAGTCAATGTAGCTGAATTCAACACAGATTGAAATAGATTATATGCAGACTGGTTCTTTGTGTAGTAATCTCTATAATCCACCAAATAACTCCTGATATATTCAAAGTTACAATGGAACAACTTCCTTGTACCTCTATAATCCAACAAACAAGTGATGAATATTCGACTTTATAATATCTTCAAAGCAATCAATCAACAATTTGTAAGTTCAATCTAAACTGCATTTAAAAATAAATTTGAGCAAGAGCAAGACCACCAGTGACTTGCGAATTGTTAGCAATGTTCAAGACAAACCCAAGAAGAGTTGAAAGTGAAGGTTAACAAATTAACCAAGTAAATATGTAGCAGCAGCACAGGGAGATATCAAAGAGTACAGTGCTGCCTTTAGTTAAAAAAAGTTAGCTTCACAACAAAATGGATATAAAGAGGTGTCCTGAACAGCTTAATCTTTCACCTAGCATTTGGATACAAGCAGTATTTATTTACAAAGCTACATTTTACATCTGGACAGTATGCAACAGAATCAACATTTTATACACCAAGAACAATAACTCAATGTTAATTTTACACAACCCCTGTAACAATACGCCATGTTACCATTTAATACATATATATCTCTGATGCTCATTTCTTAATTAGATAAAGAAATGATATAAGCATGATGACTTAATGACATAAAAAAACTGTAAGTCGTTGAACAAGAGTGAATAGGCAATAGATATAAACTAGCCCTCGAGCCTTCTTACTTCACATCCAAAGCAAAGATCTAATAATGTCCGATCAATATAAAGCCAGTCCGTTTTGCCTCATTGCTGGGACATCTGAAACATTACCATGAGCTCATATGTTAAGCAATACACCATCCCTGAACCAGTCCCTCAATTAAACAAATGTACATGTGTTCTATGTGAACATTGTACTCACAGAGCGGTTGTAAAGGGAATCTGCAGCAAGTGATTCCCGCCGACGCAGTTCATTTATCTATCAAGGCACACACACAGATGGCAAGTATTGCTGCCAGTGAAAGGGGATGTAGAAAAATAAAACAACCAATGAGCTGTATTGACCTCAAATACCAGATGCATATGACCTTCCCATGGCATTGACTCTTCATGGCAAATATGTCAATTCAATTTAAATGGACATTATTATAAAGGTTGTGAGAACCCTACAGAAGTGTACGGCATGACCCAGAGAAGCCTACAGTTCCAGCATATTTTTTTTCAATACAGGAACTTGTTAGATTTCCAACACTAGATTTCCTCAGAAATGAATTACTCCATTTCCTGGTATGAAAAACTTAAAGTGACATTTAGTCCAACACAACACAATTACGCATTTCTCAGCACCAACACAGTATCACCTATTTGTTGAAAGCCTGGTTAAACCCCAGTGTTCCATTTCTTTTTGATTTATCAGCAAAATATGTTTTAATTTTAGGATTTATACCACCTACTTAAAACTTACCTCAAGTTTTAAATCTGCAATGATGTCATCCTTGGCAAATGATTTGGCAGTTACCTCACTAAGTTCATAGTCTCGTCTGCTGACATAGTTACTGAGGGTAGAGTCAACTGTTGATACAAAAGTGCCCTGTGAAAGGAACATATAGTTTTGAATCCATCAATGATATATTTGGCTTGCATTCAATATAAAGATGGAGTGGCCTATGTAAAGTGTAGGACACTAAAAGAGCATTATGGATCAACAGCTTAGCTTGGAGAGATGTTTTAATGATGTGCATACTTGATCAATTGACTGCAAAGCTGGGCAAGGGATCTGAGTGGCCCTACACAACTTCTCCAGGATTTCATGACTGAAATACAACAATTCATAGATTCAGTTAAAAGTATAAAAACCCAAGTGATGGTATGGAATAATCTAGTAAGTACCATGAATAGGCTGACCGAATAGATTCCTGTTCCACAATACTTGTTCGCCCTTTTCGCACCATAGTCTTTGCTGCAGTTAGATTGTTCTCAAGAATACCAATCCTTCACCACACGCATAACATATCACTTGTAATGCATGATTTTCATACTGATTTCATTTCTGTTTAAAAGTCACAGAAAGAAAATAGTAATAACTATATGTTAAGTCAAATACATTTTCATCAAATGGGGGAAACCTACTGTTTCTTCAAAGCATCATTTTCTTCCTACATGATACATAAAAAACAAAATTACGAATTTGCATTAACATCACAAGGAATGGGATCGTACAACAAAGGAAGATTATTTATGTTGGGGAAATTTATTGTATTGTGGTCTTTCCATATAGTGCTTGCTAGTGCTATTTCAATGGGTGCGTGTTCATAATCTGTTAAAAGAAGCATTTATTATCACCTGTGCAGCTATGAGGTCACTATCACGATGCTTGATCACTTCCCTCATCTCAGCATCTGAAATGAGAATCAAAGCTTGATATACAGCACTGTACCACAAGGGTAAGCCACTGTTAATAAGCACAGGTGTCATATTCATAGACTAACTTTGACTTCTGAGACCCTCCAGTTGATCTCCACTCGCCCCCTGGTGACTGTCTGTAGAATCCGACACCTTTGTTTGTTGACAAATAAAGAACAATTCATATATATCTTTCAAACAATCATTTCTTTTTAAGTAATTTGCAGGGATTTTTATATGCTAGAGGCAGGAGAACAATTATCAAAAATGCACGTCAGGCAAAAGTAGCAACAAGGAAAAGGAGTTGAGATGATGGCTCACTAAGCGTCAGTGGAGATATATAGGTTTCTTGTTATCAGTGGGAGATTCCAAATCAAGCAGACAATTGGAAGTTCATGACAAGCTATGAGACAAGCAGTATTGAAAATCCAGTATCTTGGGTGAATATAACTAACTGTTAGTTATCCTGCTGACCTTGGGACACATGCTATATCCCCTTCAACTCATGACCCATTGCCCTGTGACCTTCAAATCATGGCCCATCACCCTGTGACCTTGCAACTCTCTGTATCCTCACCAATCAATGTTCCAGACATCCTCTGATTGCGATCCACAGTTAACTTTCCACCTGTACCAGATGGCCAATAGGTGCAAGGGACCCAATACAACCAACATCATCCCTCTCTGCTAGGGCCATATTCATATTTTTATAGAACCATTTATCTAATCATCCTCACTCATCATCTTCACCTGACCTCCACCACTCCACCTGCACCTCCCCAGCCCCTATCAGCACACCTCACCCTGCTCTATTGGATGGACAACATGGAGGGTAAGTGAGGTTCACCTGTGGATGGGGCCTGCTTGGGTTGAGTGACCCTGATCCAGATCGTACACTGTCCACACTTGTCAGTAATGTTGCTACATGCTCACCCTGCTGACCCTGCCAATCAAAATCCCACCACGTTATTGCTTACTATAAGCTTGTTTCTCATTTTCAAGCGACACATGTCCGAGTGTGTATTAAGCAGCTGTCATCAGGAATTACAATTTCTGTGGTAATCAAGCAGAGCTTTATACAACAAATTAGCCACTCAATCATTTGCAAATTTTAGATGCAATACAGAAAAAGGACATGTGATAAAGTAAGTGAGGCGTGGATCAATTATAAAAATATGGTACACACAGACAGACAAGAACAAGAAGTTTCTGGCCATTTTAGACACCCTTGAAATTGGAACAGCCTAATACATCTGACCAACAGCAGGTATGTTGATTATTAGAGGAATGAAGCAATGTACATTTCATTCCTAACAATACACTCTAACTCAGTCTGGTCAGTTGAAACTATACCCACTCTAGGATTAACCGACGATGGCACTCTTTCCAAAGCTTTCTTCACTAATGTCAGTTCCTTGCAAAGCATACCTGAGGGGGAAAACACTCTATTATTTTTTAAATGAAAGTTTACCAGATTCAAAACCAGTCAGCATCCTTTCAAAGTGCAACAATATCTACAGAATACATGAGCAATATCTGTCAAGAACCAGCTCCAGAAGAAACCCTTTGCACTCACATATTTGCTGCTCCAATTGCTCTGCATATTCACAGGCTCTGTTGAGCTCATGATTGAGGTCAGGAAGTGGGTAACCAACTTCAGCCATGCTTTCTGGTATGACCTCAAAGGAATTGCTCATCTGCAACAAGACGTCCTGCATGTACAATAAAAAGAGCTAGCTAGGTTAGCCCCGGTAGGAAGGTAACATAGTTGTACACAACATATGTTCTGCAAGGCTATAGCCATGTGCAGATGTATTATATCATCATAGATGCCCTTCATTATAGACATCCTGTATACTTTATACTAGCTATATGGCCTAAACACGCCAATGTGCTTGAACTTGCCACTGCTTTGTGGTTATTTACAAGCTTCTGATGGGCGTAAAACTCAACCTACCTTTCTTACAGTACCTAGTGAGCAAAAAACAGTTTTCAGTAAGAAATATTAAGCAGAGGCTGATGCAGAAGGAGCGGTGAATTCAGGACCACTTACGAGTTTAGGCTCTATTAGCCCTTTGCGGTCTTATAATTTCGTTATAACTACATGGACGTCCTGTAGCTATTTTGAACCAAGTTTGGGAGACAGTGCTCCCTCTTGTACAAGGTATTCGATCCAACTGTTGAGCTATATACTGCAGGGTTAAGACCTTTAATAAGCCCTGCATGACGTCTTATTGTTCATGTGACTATGTATACTACCGTCCAATCGAGCGCAAAAACTTGTAAATATGCATAATCGCCTTAAATGTGGAAGGTGATTAACTTTTCCATCTAATTTCCAATATGGCGGCGAGATTGCGCAACGTATGTCAGATGGAAAAGGACTTTTTACGATGCTGAATAAAGGAGAGGAAAAGGCAATTAGGTCGGAAAGTTATAAAGTATAAATCTAGTATGAATTGACTCACCTGTGAAATGTATTATCATACAGATAATGACAATAACGGTATGATAAAAACTTCCGTGCGGTCGTTTACAACGTCATGCAAGATACCGATTGTTGGCAACTACCAGACCTCGGAGTGAAATTTTGCTGAAAAGTTACAGATTAATCGAATATCAAGTGTTCACCTGGAGATTGGTTGAAAAGAAAAACCCATATCAATTCAATTCAGTCAATACTCTCACCGTTGGTGGCTTTAAACGTATTTTTAACTAGCTATGTTTCAGTTTAAAATTCGACAACACATTTCCAATCGATTCGAAAATAAACTTGACCAAAGTGTTCCACTATACTTGAATTATCCCAGTATATAGATGGATGTTAGCGGTCAGACTAAAAAATGAACAAAAATCGAATTTGTTTGACCCCAAGCAACAGATAGCCGCATAAGCGATCTTGGATCGGCCGTGTGAAGGCAACCTATGCACTCTCCCGGCGCGGGCATGACAAAATCGAACATTTTAAAGTTTAAAATTTGACTAAACATTTCCAATTGATTCGTAAAAAGTGTGCACCTATGTCGTGGGTCTCTGGTAAAATTGGGGAAAAAATACATTTGTACACACCGTATCATTTCGATTTTATATGACCATGACCATTTGAATGTCATCTTGTCATCTACTAAACTATAAAAACAATATGAGTAACGAATACGAACCAATTCATAGAATTCGAAACGGACTGATTCTCGAATAGTCAAAAATGCTCGCAAAGAATTTTAATGTATTGCTCCACAAACACACATTTCTTATGGCTCAAACGGAGTAAAATGACAAAAGTAAGGCTTTATTATTTACGTTAGCTCTCGTTTGATATACCATTCGTCCATGTATCTTAAATATAAATGCCAGTAAGATCGAGTTGAAAAAAAAATTGGAAATAACATAAACATTGAGTCACAAGAGCGACCACTTGCAGCAAGGTTCGGCTGACACCCCTACAATAAGACGTCGTGCACGGCTTTACACAACTGTAGTCTTTTTTATTGATTAAAACATAATCTGTTGTATAACGATACAACATTCTCGCATAGATTCAGGTTATTAGTGTCACGAACACCCAAATAACTACTTATGCATTCAGCGTGGAATTGTTCACCTGTATTCTATTTCAGAAATATGGGAAAACGAAAGTAAAAATGTTCGATCTGCGGAGCAGTTAACTTAATTCGCCTAAGTATAACGGTTGTTTCGTGCACAGGGGTTTCGTACACAGGTCGTTTCGTACACAGTTGGTTGTTTCGTACAAGCATCCGGGAGTCGTTTCGTACACTGAATATGAGGTGTCTGAGATTTGCTTGTTATTGTTATCTTTTACGAATTATTACGTCGTATTGTATAATATCAGTTTCGTAGGTCATTTTTTATGCATTTATCAGAGTTATCCAGATGTTGCGTCTTACCTGTCGAGCATCAAAAATTCATAGTGCAGTAATATGAGATTCATTAAAACCAACCCTTTCATAACTCGTCGTTTACACGCTATTGTAATTATATAGCAGGATATTTATTAAAATAAACCTTCCAGATCTCTCCTTTAAGTTCACCGTTTAAAATTTAATCGATTCCAGTAAAGATAATGAATTTATTGAAAGCAAAATCCATAGTACAGTAATATGAGCTTCACAAAAATCTAACCATCCTAAACGTACATCGTTAGTAATGTTATGCAGAAAGCAACACTCACTGTTGCAGGCCGAGGTTGCAGGTTGAATAGCTATCTACACAAGCCCAAAAAAAATTTCACGCTAACCCTTTATAAACCTTTGTGAAAATAAACAATAAACCACGATATCAGATAATTTTAATTTAAATATATTACATAGTTACTTGACTGTAACATACGGAACAACTGCTTTTGATATTGCGTGTACGAAACAACCAATCTTGCGTGTACGAAACAACCATAGGTATTGTGTACAAAACAACTTGTGTATGAAACTACCTGTAACGAATAGACTATGGTAGGCCATGCATATATTATTTATGGGATCGTATAAGAATATCCGCTTTTTATCACAAATAAAACGAGTTGAACCATACAGGTTTATCATCCAGCCTTAACATCATCACATAAACAACTATTGACACCGGGTACATGAACTGCTGAAAAAGAGATGTGATGTTAACGTAAGTTGGCCTTGTTTGTTGATAACGGTGACAATTGCTTGATTATCACAGTGAAATGTGATAAAGGAGTAACTGACTTTGAATGCAAGCACAGAAAGAAAGATGCAAATTAGGTAGTATTCTAGAAGGTTGATGTCATTCCCTTCGAAGAATCAGGCCACAGCCCGTGAATCCATGTTGTCCCATATGATGCTCCCAAATCTTGATTTTGAGGCATCAGAGAAAAAATGTATAGACTGAGAATCGACTATAGAGGGACGTTTGATGAGTGTTCGGCCATTGTGAAATTGGAGGAAAGAAAGTCACATGTTAAGGTCTAATTTTGTTCCTCTGTTGAGGCGGATGTTGAGGAATGCTCTGCCAGAGGGAATTACTAGAGAAGAGAATTGTAGTTTGCCTGTAGTGGACTTAAGTTTTCTAAGGGTAATTTTGTTTTTGTTAATCAAAGCCTGTATGTCCGCTGTGTAGGAAGTCAACTTATCTTGGGACACCATTGACATCATGTTGAGGGTATCCAGTTGTATATCAAGAAAAGTAAGAGAAGTGGTAGGACCTGCAGTTTTATGGGAAGCAATGGGGACAACCGAGACTCTTGAATGTATTGAGGTCAGCTTGATACTGTGAAGGGGAACTACACACAAAAAGAAAATCATCTAGAATCTTAACAGCATTTTGTGCCCCTATCTTGTTTAGTAGTATCCACTCAATCGCAGATGAGAAAGTGCGAAGATGTACATCCCATGGGAAGACATTTGTCATAATAATAACCATCGAACCCGAAATCTGTGAAGTGGTACTTGGTGGGATGCAGAGGGAATAAATTAAAGGCGTCGGCTATGTCGCTTTTAGCTAAGAAAGCACCATTGGAACATTTGAGAATGAGCTTAATATATGGCATCATTGATAGTCTCATTCTATACTGTGGAATTACCATCTGAAATATTGCTGTTGACTGCTAAATGACATTGACGCTTTGTAAATTTCAACATTACATAACATAATTATGCACACAATCATTGGGAAGAAACAAGCTTGGTTACTGTTTGACAACATGAATTATCTTTTCAGGTCAACTCCATATATTGCGCTCCAATGATTAGATATTCGAGTTTAAAATGGCACAGTCCTGAGCACCTGTTGTAAGCGCAAATCCGGTCATCTTCCTGATGGAGAATGTGGAGTCAATATAAGTGGCCATAACACTGCCGATCATCAGATGAAACATACTTCGTATCTGAGGCACCCAATAGTAAACGCGCTTATCCGATACAGCAACGGATTCAACTTGAGTCTCTCACCCTTGATAGGTTCTATATTTTTATTGATCACAGTAATTCATGCTTTGATTAATTTAATTTCAATTCTGACATTTATTTATCGAGATGTGCAATCGGAATATTGCATTTGTGGCAATATGGGCTCTTGGGTTTACATATGATATGCTTGGTGCCGGCAAGTCGCTGAACACGGGCGAATTTGCCCCCCTGCGCACACAAATCTGTAATATTGACGTTGTCAGTGCACAGTACTTCGACCCAGATGTCGTCTCCCGCTACGTATAAAACATCCTGGACTGGGTCTCTCCACAGAAACGGATTGTTCGTCCATTCCAGTTCAACAAGTGCATTCTGACATAGCCAATCAGCGTCTGTTCCTGATCGCGTCATAACTAGGATGACGTAATGAGGAGCGTTCATACAGTAGAAATCTGCGAAGTAGAGGTTCGTCATGCGGTTCAAGAAATACCTCCAAGGTACTGTGAGGCGGGTATCGCCGTATATAGAAGGGACACAAGGTCGACCCGTGCTGCTGTCAACTTTAACTCCAAAGAAAAGGCCCGCCAGCTTACCATTGATAGGTGACAAAGGATCTCCTGTCTGGTCTTTTGTGTACACCTTCATGACTTGGTTGATGGCCGCATAGTAACGAGATGGTTTGTCTCTGTAGAAGTAACGACAGCGTTGTGGACTGGGCGAAGCGAGGGTACAAACGAACTCTTTGGCACACTGTAATAACTGTCCGAGCTCCTCTACGGTATACTCTAGATAACAGAATCGAAATTTACACACAAACACACACACACACACATACACACACACACACACACACACACACACACACACACACACATATATATATATATATATATATATATATATATATATATATATATATATATATATATATATTATATATATACCTCAAGGTATATACTATAAAATCACTTACCGACACGGAATCTCGTAGTCTCCCCTTCAAAAGCGTGATTATTTGATTCCTCCAGTCCTTCGATAAATATGTACACCCAATAAAAAATTCCAGTTTCATAAATATTGAAAGTGGTCTTAATGCAAGGGGTATCAATTGTGCTGATGATTATAGCATGTACTTGACTGTATGCTTCCTCTTCATGTAACCGCAAAACATACCTACACCTGCCAAGTGATTCCGGTTTGAAAAAGCTGATTTCGAAAGTATTCCACGATAAATGTTTTACACCAATTGAAAGCGGGTATATATCATTGCTCTCTCTGTATTTGACCCGCGACATTCTAGTGTTAGCCGAAGCAACTATAGTCTATGATATTTCGAACATACAAAACAAAACTTACGAACACATGCAAGTACCACTACCGAAACGCTACAAGTTTCGGTTTCACTTGACGTTTATTTCATACCAGTTCTAAGAGAGGTTTTTATTGGGTCGATTACGATGTTGGTCAAGTGTGACTCCGATCTCCTTGCGCATCGGCTTCTGCGCAGGCTAGTAGTCGCGGATGCTATGTAAAGCCGTGGTCCCAACCCGCCGTACTTGCAAGTGCGTGCTGTCTACTTGTAAAAACGTGGACAAAATTTGGGGATCCGTACGTGGTGAGTACGGATTTGGGAGCACGCACACACGCCGTAGCACTTTTAGTGCATGCAGAATTTTCTCTGCGTTCGGGTGGGACTTCTGGAGAACCTCGGAAGGTCGTTCGATATATACCGCCCACCCCCCCCCCCGACATTGGGCGGAAAAACTCACGTTCATCTCACTTCCACGCACTTACAACATGCGAGTGAGTAAGCGTACGTGAGGAGCACGTGTTAGTACGGCCTCCGTACGATAACGTGGCAATCGCACGGAGAACGTACGTTGCAAGCAAGTTGTAAGCACGTACAACTCACTTACCACGTGTGCAACGTACGATGCACGCAACCGCTCACGGCCAGGCGGGCCACGTACACCCTGCGCAACGTGCGAGTGACGTACTCTCTCCCTGCTCTTGCTACTCCCTCTCCACGTTTTCAGAAAAACGTGGCGGCCGTGGCCTCCCCAAAAAACGTACGGACTAAAAACACGCACGGTGGGTTGTGACCGGGCCTTTTGTGAAGCGTCAAACATGTATGCCATGGAAAGTGGTGTGACTCGTGGGAAATTGCAAATAAGAGTCGGTCAGGTCGCAGTGGACCATATTACCGTTTAAGCTCTTCATTTTAAATGCAATAAACGTCAAACGCCAAGCACCTTCCAATTAGTAGTCTTATGTATCCAATTAGCTCTTTTGAACCAAGTGGAGCTTGTGCTCCAGCAAGATAGTATTCGATGGACTGATGGGCTAGCTCCATACATGGCATCTATTTGTCCAGGTGTTTAGTTTGCCTAAATTAGCTTGACCTACTATTCGCTCAGCCGTACGATAAGGGTGTGTAAGTCCACCACTATATCTTTAAGTTAACATCCAACACTTTTTGGATCCGTATCTTTTTAATCACGTCTCGTTGGTGCTGATATCAGCTGGCTTCTGGGTGAAAACTACCACCAGCCGAAACTAGTGACCTGTTTTCGAAGTTATATATAAGTGCCTTAAAGTTTAATCCTATCCTGCCAAACGGTTGCATCTCACTGAGAGTAAATCGGTTTACGGAAGGAACTTTCACCAAAAATCAGCTTTTGTGCTTTGCAGTTTGCATGGTTGTCACCAAAATATCCTCTAAGGTAAAAAAAACCAACCTGGCACCGAAACGGTATAAGTCAACATTGTCAAAAATCATTTCATTTCAGTTTTGGTGGGGATTTGGATGGATTCACTGCAGGGATTGAAGCGGGGCCAAGGGTGGTGGATAAGGGTGGGGTCACGGCTGTGATGAGGTCGAAGTCACGGTGAGCATTATATCGGGTTCCTATGGAACTTTATTAGGCGCTTGCGATGCCCAAACGCGACAATGGAATTTATTTAGACTTGTTTGTTGTACGATTGATGCTACATAGTGGTTGCGTTATGATAAGCTCACATTATGACGTTTGTGGGATGTTGGGTTGGTTATCATAAACCGTTTTGTCCACAACTATGACGTCACGGAATTCCCCAACAACGAGGTGAATTGCCAAACATTCGAGGAAGGGGCACCTGGGCAAAGAACGATTGGCGCGATGACTTCAGACAACAAGATGGATGAGAAACAGGTAAAACTATTGCTGAATAGTGAACAAGGAATGTATAAAAGGTGGCTGAAGCAGCAATGATTTTACAGTCAGTCTTATAGTTATATGTTATGTACGAGGGTCGGTGTCTCTTCGTACGGTAAGGGGATTCCCTGTCTTGCACGCCCCATCTTCGGTTGCAAACCTGTGGACTTAAAGCGTGTTAATTGTCCTGTGATCAGGCACTTAGCTTTGTGTACGAAGTGATATAGACCTACGTTTCATGTGGGATGTCCTTCAATGTTGATAGAATCTGAACTATTCATCAGTAGGTTTTAACTAGCTCCGGTCGAACTGTAAATGTAATATAGATATATATCTACTCTGACGTAGGGCTAGGTTTTAACTAGCCATACAAGACGTCTAAGTAGACGTCTTACTCTTTCTGAAAACGACGCAATGTTAAAAAGTTTGAGATAGCACAATAGCTATTAGAGGCGAAGTTTCTTTGCCAAATGTCTGACTTATTTTTTTAAATTCTGATTCAGCCACATTTCCTCCCATACCCACTTGACAAACCCATGAGTTGTTAGAGGTAGCCTGGTACTAGACCTAACTACTGTTGTTGCTACTCCAAACACCAAATATACCCAAGTGATGGAGTTTTAGAATGCAATGATGTTCACGGACAATTTTATCCCTTTGTGGTGGGGATTTCATTCATGGTAATTAGTTATATTTCGATCAATTTGGAAGCTGTAAAGTCAGAAACACAGCAACATATTTGTTTTCAAGTTCAAGACCACGTACATCGCGCATGCGTAGAATGGCCCGACCAATCGATGACTATTGCTTCCTGTATCAAACTCGATAAGAAACAGCAGATTGTATTCAAAGTGCTTTGCATGCTTAGCAGGGAGGCAATGGGGATGAGGTGGCGGAAATGATATATAGATGGCATTTCTTAAAGAATAGCGTCGATTGGGGGTAACCTTTTTGGTGTGCTTTGACTCTTTTTTTGTACAGGCTCTTGATATATGTTGTTTTCTAGAAGCGCGATGCAGCACTTTAGCCAAACGCATGTTTTAATGTGCGCCCAAAATGTTGAAGCAGAATGGTATATATTTATATTACCATATGACCGGAGCTTGGTTTTAACATGCTTATGTCTCACCAGTCGAGGCACTAGCCTAGCCCTACAAGACGTGCAAGTAGATATATATTTATATTACCGTTCTACTGGAGCTAGGCACAAGCCCTTGTATTTTGATGATCTGATGCCAAATATGCTTACAGCAGCAACATTGAAGATGGAAAATAAAAAAATAGCACAATAGCTATTAGAGGCAAAGTTTCTTTGCCAAATGTTTGACTTAATTTTTCAAATTCTGATTCAGCCACATTCCCTCCCATACCCACTTGACAAACCCATGAGTTGTTAGAGGTAGCCTGGTACTAGACCTAACTACTGTTGTTGCTACTGCAGGCACAGAAACCGATGGTAGATCTAGTTAATGGGAGTCATTTACACATTTTTCCCAATTTTGAGGTTGATATAAGTCTAGATTTCATTTAAGTGGCTCCATATCAGTGATGCTATTTAGCCTCTTTGTTAAGTTTTTTATTTGAAATTAATATTTCAGTACTTTGTAGGTGGCGGTTCTGTAGGATTATGACCTGAAACAAATGAGTCAAATGAAACTTTTACATTTTTATCTTCAAAATACATTTGTAGTTATTGTCTCATTCTTGATGGTTGAAACTATTAGTAATTTCTGAGGAAAACCAAATAACTTTTGTTCCTTTATTTGCACATTGATCATGACCAGTTTCGTTTAAATACCCTTATATATGTTCTCATGTGTGTTTTGGGGTTTCAAGGAAAGCCAGGAGAAAACTGCAGACAGCGGTGGGAAGCAGTCTGAAATGAAGACAGAACCAGATGCAACAGAAACCCCACGTGATAAACAGCAACAGAAGTAGGGATGATAGCTATTTTTTACATTGCGTAACTGGCATTACAAATTTGTTGGGGCTTCTTCTTTCCTTGCATTTCCATGTCACAATGTCTTTATCTTGATAAAATTGGAGAATCAAGGCCACCTTTGTTATTCTTCCACAGTTAAGAGTCTCTTCAAGTAGATATCACATTATGCTTTTAGCTTTATGAAGCCTTTGGGAGAGTCATTTTGGGAAATCAATATGTTTGAACAGCTATATTGACTGATCTTCTTATTGCTTGGGCTTGCTTGTGATTAGTCTGGGAGCTTGCCATAAATGTCTGCACCACATAGCTAGTCTATTTTGCCAGTTTCAATATTTACCATCTGTTTCTATGTGACTGATTGTGCAGTTATCATTGTTGGGTTGAGTTCTTATGTCTATGTGAAACCTTTTACCTTTCTTATTGTCATTACATAGGCAGAAATGGGGTGCTAAAGATAATATGTCCCAATTGTAACCATGTTTGTCACCTTCATTGAATAAGTCCAATTACTCTCCTGAAGAATAGAAAAACTGGCTGTGATATTGACCAACTGTGAAGAAAATTTCATGGTTGCATGTTAGTTTTCATTGTCTCAGTATGATCATGAAACCTTAATCCTTGGATATCTTGACCTGAGTACGTGTGGCTAATTACATGATTGGCTTCAGCCCCAAATGAGTTACCTGTTACATGTTGCCATACATTATTGTTGATTGGCATAAATATTTGATCTTTGAGTCATTAATTTAAAGAGTGTATGTATAATTGACAGGGTATCATGAAATTTCTGTGAGCCCTGTAACTCCAGGATATAGTTATACAGAGCAATGTTGTGCTTTATATGTCCACCCTAATGAATGATGTAGCTTGCAAGAGATCTGCAAGAAACCCCCAGGACGGAACAAACTGATCATTCATTATCTATCATGCTTAGGTTTAAATAACTTTCAAAAGTTAACTCATGTATGCAGAGCTTCAATGAGCCCTGAGGATCAGGAAGCTGCATATGAGGTCAAGGCCATCAACCTACACAAAACAGGGGAGCAAAACACACATTTGAATAATGAAATGAGTATGCAGAAACGCATACAGGAGACGCGGCGACGGCAGCAGGAGAGGGTCTACTCTACCAGGATGGAGCCTGACGAGAGACTGTCTAGGAGTAACGCTATCAAGCTCATGAGGATGTACGAACGACGAGCCAAGGAAGGTAACTAGACTGTGTCTGTAGTGGGCTGTCTTGTTGTCTATTTGATCTTTGCATATCCAGGCTGTGTCCTATATGGGTAAGGTTCATTGAGAGCACATCATGAGGATGCCATGACCTCATTATAATATTGTCTCCATAATGATGCACTGAATTACAGATATACTGGCATTGTACTGTAAATCTTTGACTTATTTACAGCTGATTTAAGGTCAAGTGAGTTGCAAATGGATTTAGATGAGTGCAGAGACCTGGCAAAACGCTACCATGATATGTACAAGGAGAGCAAAGAGAAAGGGGGAGGTGGAGGAGGAGACAGACCTAAGTCGAGGGCTATGTCAGCTCGGGACAGCAAAGAAAACAAAAAGAATGAGAGTAAGGAGGGTAAGGGGGCTGAAAAAGGTGTTAGTAAAGAAGAGAAACAGAAGGAGAAGATGGAGGTCACAGAAGAAGGTCTTGATGATGATGAGGCACAGTTTAAGAGGCACATAGCTAAGATAGCCGAGTCAAAGGCCATGGGGACAACTTCTCCCATACGAGTGACTGATGTCATCAGGAAAAGTGAGGTAGGCTATATTCAAGTTAATAGAAAGATTTGCTTTTAACTTTTCATAAAAGGTCACTTTGGACTGAAGAGGGCCGTAAACAAACTGTATACATATATCAGAGGCTATATGCTAATAGATAATATCAATATGAGTTGCAACTGACATGTTGATATAAAAATGTACTGTAAATGTGCCCTGATAATAATTTTGAGTTCTTCACATCCACAAGTTATTGTTTTGTTTCTGACAGGCATTAATCTTGGAAAACCACGCTTTGAAACAAGAGGTACAGAGACTAAAATGGGACAACACTCAGTTGATTAAACAGGCTAAGCATGCCGAGTCTGGACAGGGATAAACTTATCGTGAGTTCATTCATCTCATAATATTAATCTTCATGTTAATTGATGCATGCATATTGCACATTGTCAGGAAGGTTTCTCAAAATGCACCAGTGCGTTTGAATGCACCATTGATAAAGATAGACTTTCTATTCAGGAACCATTTCATTGTACGTCTTTGGTTTTACAGCCTTGTTTGATGGTGGATCTCTGTTGTGTTTGTGTGAGCAGCACAATATCAGCACCAGTGAGTGTGCCCGAGTTGTCCTACATAAACGACTTACCAGCGAAAAGAAAGAGGTAAGCAACATTCACTGTTTTCATGCCACATCCATGGAATTGTTGTGGATTATGGTAAACCAGCTAAGGTGTGGTATAAATATGATGATATAATCATTGTGCAGAAGGGCAAACTATCATATGAGTAATTCCTGAATGATTTGTTGGTTCAAATGTTGCTTCTTATTACAATAGGATTAATATATGTTGTTCATTGTTCTGGTGGTAGCATCTGAGACCCTGTCTATTTGGTTAATTGTTCTGGTGGCAGCATCTGAGACCCTGTCTATTTGGTTCATTGTTCTGGTGGTAGCATCTGAGACCCTGTCTATTTGTGTCTATTTTGTTCATTGTTCTGGTGGTAGCATCTGAGACCCTGTCTATTTGTGTCTATTTTGTTCATTGTTCTGGTGGTAGCATCTGAGACCCTGTCTATTTTGTTCATTGTTGTTTTTCATGTCATAGCATCTGAAACTGAACAGAAGTCTCACTCGCCAAGCTTCAGATTGGATTCAATACAGAAAGGACATGCAGGAGATTGAGGAGCGACGTCGCTGGGCCTCGGTAAATCCAACTCCTCTCTCATTGTACAATGTCAAACTTATAGGATAGTGGTTTTTTTTTTAAAATCAGGGTCATTCAATACAAGTTTAAATGATGTAACTTTGTTTTCAGCTTGGTTATATGAAGATGTTATCTCCTGCTGAGAGATCTCGAACCCAGCCTGCCAAACAGCCCATGTATAAACCTCGTTCAATGTACCCAGTGGAGCAGTATGATAAAGCCAACCATTGATAACCTGTTCTGGTTGTACTAAACCTCACAGTGCAACCTATTTCAAGGATAGATTTGTCAAACCTTGAGGATTGTTTTGGACGAATACGATTAACTTGAGAGTTAGAGTAACTGCTAATAATACGCTATTATCTGAAGTATTCGGGTGTGAAAGTATTTATGAATGCATTTCTTCCTTGTGTATACTGTGGTCATCATGTTATTCTGCTAGTTTTCTTGTCAGTTGCTCAATGTGTCACTACGTATATTCGCTAACTTTTACGACAGCTCTATGCATTGTCCAGCTTTAATATGGGAACTGTTGCATGGCGCAAACACTCTCATTTTGTTTGTTCTCTTAGGTGCTTGTCCATTCCAGCTGATTTAGTTCTTCTCTGCTGAAGCATAATCATGGCATGGAAGGAATTATTGTTCATGATTGACTGAGTTTTATCTGAGTATTATGCTCCCTGGTGTATCCTATTGGTCATTGGTTTCCTGTTGTCAAAATGGCAAGCACACAATCTATTGTCATAGCAAGCCTTGTGCATGTAATTCAATATTTTGCAAGGACTGTGTGAGGTACTGAGTAGACTAAGATACCTTGTTTCTTTATATTTGTATGTATTGCTAAATATCTAACTCACCAGGAACCATACCTGACTTCTGCCATTGTTTGTCCAATATGCACTGGGTGCCCAGTAGTTTGCTTCAACTCTCTGTACATTATCTCTGCTGTGACCTAATTCTGGTTATCCGGTCAACTCTTATGTCCATTTATATAACCATGAATGATCTTGTCAGTATTGAACTTTTATTAACCAATTGTTAACTACAGGGGAGTTATTCGATTAACACACTACAGTATTGTCATTGAAACGTGTTTGTGTGCCTTAGTCATTTCGTTGTTATTGTATTGTGAAGGAAATATGTTGTACATTCATACTGTGCCATAGACTTTTGTGTTGGCATATGGAATGCTTGACAGACTATACCAAATGTATATATGTACAATAACATCACTATCCCTGAATAGGTATGGATGTTGTTTACCAGAGGGTTGTGTTAAAGGTCTGCTTTCTCCCAGCAGAGGTCAGCCAGGGATGTGTTAAAGAAATTATTTCTACCAGCAGAGGTCAGCATTGGTCTGTCTGAATAAAAAAGTGTTTATGTTGATCTTATTTATGATGTGTCTCGTTGAATGATTCTCCAGAGAAGCATTATATGAATGTCTCCCTGTGTATATCTCCTGACATGTACCAACACAGAGCAGGCCTTTGATAAATAAGCAATTGCAATATCAACAAGAGGCCATCTGGAAGAACACTTTGTAATCCTATTTCCTCATTAAATTACGAAGAAACTTGATAATTAACAGGCAAAAAGGTGTCTTACATTATTAACTATGCCATTATGCCGACGTTATTGACTTTAAACAGGGTATCACAGGTCATCGTTGCAGTAATCGTCACGTGATCAGCTCGCCATCATAAGTACGCGTACCCTGTGAGTCACTTTAAATTTGAGATTAAGAAAAAGTTCAAAATTGCCTGACCATTGCCGCCATGGGAATCAAAAACCGGACCATATCTATACCACGCCAAAGTGAGAAAAGGGAACCATTTACATACCAAATCCTCTGAAAAAAGACCCATTCATATAGTTTTTTTAAAAGGGTCACCAATACATACACCATAATTAGTTATCCCGAATCATACCTAGACCACCTCGAGGAGCTACAAGGGACTACCAAACTAACGATTCAGAATGAAAAAGTACGTTTATTAAGCTTCGCAACTTTGCTGATACTGTGGTCAGTCCCAAAGTAGCTCCGGTGTAACGGTAACATGAATTTATACCCAGACGTCTTGTAGGGCTAGTCCCAACGATGCTCTGGTTCGTAATGGCAAGTTAGTTCATTAAATAGCGGCCACTAAATAAACTCGGGTCCGCCGGCTATCAACGAGCGCCCCAGGACGTCCAGCCCATGAGGTAGACGATATTGCAGGAAACAGTGGAAGGAGAATGTATGGACCTGGGGCCGTATCCATAAAGAAACTTAAGTCCGCAAACTCAGGTTTTTGAGACGGCAAGCTGAGCTGGCCGTCTTATCCGTATCCAAAAAGAATCTTAAGTCTTCTAGTGTGCTCAACTCTGAGTCAGCAAGGTAGCTGACTTAAGTTCGCTAGCTCAAACTTAAAAATGGCGGTCCAACGGTAATGTTTCCAGAGAAATGCTTTTACAGATCTAAATAAGAACATGTATGTTTTTAAAATGAACCAAAACATAATCAGCCGTTCGTTTCGTATGACACACCAATTATTATCGGGTTATTTGAATTATTTACGCAGCAAGTTGTTTTCGTAAAAACGAAGCGGGGAATTCTTCATAAACAATCGGGTCGCTTAGGAGAGGCTGTTGTTTCCTAGAAAGCGAGGCAGCTTGCAGCAGTCTAGCTCCGAATTAGGAGTGTTTTGCGGGATAATCTGAGTGGATGGGAGTTTCCAAGTGAATAGAATATCCATTCACGATTGGTCATGTTACAGATAAATTTCTTAAACTTCATTAATCAAAACAACGGCGCCAAGATTCACATTTCGTATGATTGAATATAAGAAAAGCAGGTGCCAAGCCTACAAGTATATAAATCCACTTCATGATAAAATGGCAGATATTGAAAGTGCCCCCAAAGCACACCAACGACAAGGGTTATTTTGCGATAAAAAAACTCCGTTTTATACGTCAAAGACAACGACACGTCATAGTCTAATGACGCGCAGTGACCCAGTAACGCGCGAATTCCAACGGGCTGTCAAACAACAAAACTCAACAAGGATTGTTTGTATTCATCGCGGAATAATAATGTTATTAGTGCAAGCATGGTCGATGGTAGCCCTACAAGACGTCAGTAGACGTCTTACTTTCTCAGAAAACGACGCAATGAAAAATAATTGAGATCGATTCAGACAACTACCAAACACCAAACATACCCAAGTGATGAGTTATAGAATGCAATAATGTTTTACGAACAATTTTATCCCGTTTCGGCGGGGGATTTCATTCATGGTAATTATATATAGTTCGATTAATTTGGGAAGCGGTAAAAAGTCCGAAACACAGCAACATGTTTGTTTTCAAGTTCAAGACCACGTACATCGCGCATGCTCAGAATGACGACTAATGCTAAACCCGGGGGGGGCACTTAAGTGTATAAAGGTAGTATACATGTGCCGCGCGACCGGGTATGTTTTTTCGGCCTCTCGTCTTGTACGACGGTTTATACATTCGCATAATACCTTGTACGACGGGGTATACTTTTTGCCATTCTCAACTTGTACAACAGGTACGGGTTTTCGAGGTCCCGCGGCACACCCCTATCCGAGTTAGGGTCAAGTGCCCCCCCGGGATGCTAAGGCAATGCAAATAAGGCGGCGGTAAATCACGCGACACAATATTTTTTCAAAATGGCGATCATGGTATCTTGCCTTTTCGGAAATGATGTATCGATGGCATTCCTTGAAGAATAGCGTTGAGTTGGGGTAAATATTTTTGCGCGTAGGGACTGTTTGTAGTACAGGCTCTTGATATATGTTATTTTTTGGATGCGTAATTGAGCACCCAAGTGCGTAAGGCCACCAACTTTTCTTTAATGAAGCGCTCATACCGTCGTATCGTAACGGTATAAATTCATGTTACCGTTATGACCGGAGCTAGGTCGATGGAATTATTTCCCAATCGTGTGGATTAGCTGTGATTATTTTGCCGATTATAAACAATGGTTCATCGTGCCGCTGGCGTTGTGCCTTGTGGTCATGTTCATGGATAACAATCATTACAATGCCGTAGATTGGTGTGCTGAGAGTACATTGAAACTTGTATATTATACCTGATATCACCGTATATTATACTTGATACCATATAATATTGTACAGTCGGATTGAATAAAGGTGAGTGACATATTCATAAGCAACCGGTTTAAAGGCTATTCCTTTTTTACTTTGTTTGATAAACGATCAGTTGATAAAGACAATACTAGGTCTAGACTGTATAATATAAAATAGTCAGACTAGACCACTTCCATTCCTCCGTCTAAATCGACCATTCTTTGCCACTTTATTCCATTTTCTGTCTAATGAACACAGAGACAAACTATGATCGCGAAGGAACATGAGTGAAACTATAGCCACTAATCGTTTTTGGCTGTTTGCCAGCCTTGAGCTGGCGGTCTCAGCTGAGTTCGCTAACAATTTGCTTTGTGGATACGCCTGAGTTCGCGGACTCAGCTTAGCACGCCGACTCAAGTTAAGACGACTCAAGTTAAGATTCTTTATGGATACGGCCCCTGGGCCCGTATTCACCAACCACGCTGAGCTTAAGTCACAACTCAACGCTGAGTCGCCGTTATGATGACTCAGCTGAGCCGTCGCTAAGTTGGTATTCACCAACACCGTTGAGTCCGGACTTAGTTGAGACACGCGCGCAACGTTTTGGCTGTCTGCCAGAATCAAAACCTCGCCTCTCGCAGTGCGCCGTGGTTCAAACATTTTGCGCGGATTTGTAGACATATGATGGTCTACGATGTCTACTACAACTCGACAGTTTGGATAAAGAGATTTACATCATCCAGTTTGTGTGCATGGATGGTTATGAAGGATTATTACTTGTCAACGCGAGGAGAATTCGAGTTTGACGATGTTCTTTGTTGTTCGTCTTGGCGATGGACGATAATCAACGGAAAACAAACCGACACTACAATATCATCAAAGATAAGTTAATTTGCAAAGCTAATTTTATTGTTAAACGTTTAAGATTATCTTTATCTGTTTGTTGTATTAAATTGATATTCAGATCGCTCTGTCGAGATTTTGAGTAGTCTAGCTCTTCTTTCGGAATCTGACTCATCGTCTACCTGTCTACTGCCCCGCCCCCTCTACTCTAGGCTTCCTTGTAATCATTAGTCGTCTGCTACTGGGTGGTCCAGTTTAATCAGAGTCTGTAAGAGTATTGTTGTCAATAATGAATTCTTGTGAAGTAAGGAAAAGAAACGTGAACTGGGCGGGGTTCGAAGAAACAAGGTTGATGGAGGAGGTTGAAGATAGAATTGGGGTTATAGAGGGGAAATTTTGGAAGCAGGGTTTTGAAGGAGCCGTCACAAAACAGTCCAAAAATGAGGCTTGGTTGGCCGTTGTCAATGTGGTTAATAGGTGAGCCTTTAATAAAAAATTAATGCTAGACACGACTATTCCCTGTGTGAAAAAATCATTGATAGCAAACTTTCATCTTAAATATATTACCCCTGGTGGATGTGACTGTAGAACTTTCTTTGAATTTGATTATGCATTAAATTTTAATCATTATCAGATTTATTTCCGAAACTGACAGAAGGGAATTTAACTCAGTATAGTCGATGTTTTTCATATTAAACTCATAGTAGCATACTAATTTTTGTTTGATTTCTGTCCTATCCATTTTGTCAGTGTTGGAGGCAATTTACCGACTATGGAAGAATGCCAGAAAAAATACCGTAATATTAAACAACGAGGTATATATGATGTCCCATGTTTTATCTTATTGTATTCAGAGTGACATTTAAATGGTAGTATCTATATCATTGGTATTCAACATATATGTTTGAAATAGCCAAAGCAAAAAGAGATGCAGTGAAGCATCCTTCAACTGGAGGAGGGAAGGAGCCAAAAAAGGCTGATGAAGCTGAAGCAGTTTTCCTCAGAATGTATGAGGGGGCTCCCTCCCTCAATGGAATTGCTGGTGGAATTGACAGATCAAAACAAACCTCAGGACTGATATTCTCCACCTAGAAAAAAAATCCCTTGAGGTGCAGATAACAAAAGATGAAATGGCAACTAAAGCCCTTGAACTTCAAATGAAAAAGGATGAATTGTGGTGTCGTGTTTTGAGTTCAATTCTTTAAATCACACTTCTGGAAAAAGATTGTTTGTCATTTTCTTTTGTATACAAATGTTGAAAATTAAAAAATGGTTGCAAAATTAAAAATTTGTTTGTGCAATACGATCCCTGGCCAATCTTGCTGCTTGGTTGGCTGGTGGGTGGTTAACATCTACATCTACAGCAATCACATCATTTACATCATTCATTTCCTCATACAATTGGCAAATATTGTCATTGTCATCAGAAGCAATGTTATGGAGGACTGCACAACACAACAACAAGACACACTTTGGCTGGGGAGACCCTTAACCTACTAAGAAGGCATTCAAATCTTCTCTTAAGAATACCAATGGTCTGTTCAATATTCTCCAATACCAGTGTTTCCAATTAGATTTTCAAGACTTGCCAGGATTGATAACCTCCATGGGCAGAAAACAGGACCACAAATGTAACATCAATGTAATAACTATATTATCTTAGGAAAATAGTCAACTCGTCATTCAGTCATTTATAAGCCGGTCGTCATAAGGTTACCAGACATTATGACGTACACAGTCATGGCGGATCGCAGACGACATCGCCGTCTAATAGCGCGACTCTTGCGTCAGGAGAGGGTACTCCGGGATCGCCAAAATCCATTGGAGATTTTCTCGGAAGAAGAATTTCAGGAAAGATTCCGCTTAAGGAAGCAATCGTTTTTATTGCTGAATAATCTTACTACGCCCCAATTGGAGCATGATTCCAAGAGAAACAACCCCCTTCCCGCGGTTTTGAAGTTAGCCCTAACTCTGCGATTTCTTGCGACAGGGACTTTTCAGTTGGTCGTGGGGGATATCATTTCTGTTTCTCAACCAACGGTGAGCCGTGTTGTCGATGACGTATTAAGAGCCATACTTACCCTGAAGGAGCGATTTATAAGATTCCCATCGGGTAGAAGGGCTCAAAGAGTCAAGGCTGGCTTTTTCTCAATCGCTGGTAAGGAAACTATGGAGACAGCCCCCGCCATATTTCTATGAATATACTGTTCATTGTTATTATCATTGCGTTGAATCGAGTCATAACGTTGATGAATTGTATAATGAAAGATGTAGATGACGATTTGTGCTGTCCGATAATAATGTTTTAACATGTATGTTTGGTAATTGGTAAATTTTTAAATGTGTATCACTGTGCAGGATTTCCATCAATCCTCGGTATCATTGATGGCACTCAAGTACGAATTCAAGCACCAACAGATCGTGAGGAAGACTACGTCTGTAGGAAAGGATATCACAGCATCAATGTTCAGGTGTGCTATTCAATGGCAAATAATTTGCCATAAATTTATGGCTGCGCAAGTCTCTATTGCCCATTTATCAACCCATTTAATAAAAGTTTATTTCTCTACATAGATTGTTTGTGATGATAAGAACACCATCACGTACGTGGTAGCAAAGTGGCCTGGAAGCGTCCACGACTCAAGAATCTTTAGGGATTCTGCAATTGCAGATGAGTTCCGCAGAGGTAAGATTTTGCTATTGACCATCATCAATGATTGATCTTTCTATAACATGTCACAATTATTTGTTTTGTTGCAGGGTTTCACCAGGGCCTACTTCTTGGGGACTCTGGATATGCACTACAGACATATCTTATGACAACATACAGCCACCCAAATACACCAACACAGACAAATTACAATACTGCACTCACACAGACAAGGGTTAAAGTAGAACAGACAATTGGAATTCTCAAAAGAAGATTTGCTTGTCTGCATAGTGGGCTTAGAGTCTCCCCAGCCAAAGCGTGTCGTGTTGTTGTATGTTGTGCAATTCTCCACAACATAGCCTCTGATGACAATGACAATATTTGCCAATTGTATGAGGAAATGAATGATGTAAATGATGTGATTATTGTAGATGTAGATGTTAATCACCAACCAGCCAACCAAGCAGCCAGATTGGCCAGGGATCGCATTGCCCAAATGAGTTTTTAATTTTGCAACCATTGTTGTTATTTTCAACATTTGTATCCAAAAGGAAATAACAAGTTCACATCTATCTTAAAACACAAAATTTGTTGATATAATGTATTTACAATATTGCTAAGGAAATGATGACTTATCATTATCATCATATGATGGCAGGATTTGTTTTCATATACTATAAGAATATTATAACTCACTTGTAGAAGTGCTTGCTTCTTGTGATATATAATTGTCGGCACTGGCACCTAGATCAACAACAGGATGTATGAGAAAAATGATATTTATAAGTATGTTTTTAACAGTGCCTGAACATAGGTAGAATGGAATAAAAACATACCATTACCACATCAAATTAACTTTGTCATTTACTTACTGTCTATTCCACCAGCAATTCCATTTTTCTAACTGTGTTCAATATATATCATAAGTGTTTAAGAGTCTTGGTAATGTGTCCTCCTGTCATAAATACCTTCCTTGGTAATTGGAAATTGATACCTAAACCAACCTCTCCATTTAATATTGAACCAAAGATCTTGTAAAGATTATAACTAAATATATGATTGGGTAATTGGTCAATTTTGTTCGGAACTTTATGTATTCAATATGGATGAAGTATTTCAGTTCTCACCGATAGACTACTGTCAAAATCTATCCAATGTAAACGCAATGTAGACTGGAGTATTTTAAATAGTTGTCAGCACGACATTTAAACCAAATCATGTTCCCTCATTCCGCAAAAGATAGATTAAATATAATTTGTCGATACAATGTATGACTTACATTTCAATGCAGCTGACGTTTGACATATCGCCTCTCGGCCTCGATACTTTATGATGGCCGGGTTATAAATCATCATAATGAGATTTTATCGTTGTAACGGGCGAAGCTTTTTAATACAAAACAGTATCGCCATCTTCTGAATGAATGACTGACTATTTTCCGTTGATATTATACTTTGCATGTGACACAAATGCCACGTAAACATCATCGACCCGCGGTCATGTGTTCGCTGTCATCTTGGCAGTGTATGGCAAAATATGGTCGCGAGCGAAATATCTCGCTTCGCAGACCGATTGTAGTCTCATCCGGCCAGTTGTATAAGCATTGCTAAAATTTAACATGTAAATGGAAAAGCTCGTCGATTTTTTCTCATTTAACTTTATTATGAGCTATAATCAAATATTAACTCTTACAATCACGAACAAAACAGCCGCGGAATGTTGATGTTAACTGTGTCGGCCATATTTAAGTCATTATTAAAAACTTAAGTCACCGTCGAAGGTGTCTCAGCTTTGAGCACGTTTTGAGTCAAAACTTAAACTTAAGTTTGTTGGTGAATACCGCTAAGTCACGGCTCAGCGTTTTTAGCCAAAACTTAGGCTTAAGTCGGTTGGTGAATACGGCCCCTGTACGAGCCATCTTATTCCCGCGTTTAACAGTATCACGTGACAAGCAGCTCACAATAACAACGACATTTGTTGTCAATGACGCGCCCTCTAGGAGCATATACAATCAAGTTATATACATGATTTTGATTTAAATACTCTTATACATGTCACATGATGGCAGTACTGATGATATCATCTTACGTCCGTACAAAGTGAACTTATTGATTAGGTACCAGTCAAAAACAAGATGGTCGCGATGGAAAGCGAATGGAAAGACAGGCACTAAAAATCCTGATAAATTAAACCTGCTCAACGTCAAAATAACAACTGAGAGGACGATGTTCCTCTATGATTCTGTTTTGACGCTCTTAAACATGAAGAGAGAGATAGCGATATCAGCAATTAGTGCGCGTTCTGGTACAAACACAGAATGATCAGGTGCTTGACAAAAGGTAAACACGCCAGTTTTTATATTGCAAACTGTAATAATATCATGGTGGTATATTTTTTTGACAGAATCAAAGTGCATTCGAAGTGGACTTATTGTACACTCTTAACCCAATCTAGTCAAAATGACTAGCTAACCTGGTCACCCAGCTATCGAAGTTAGTCAAACTCTGTAACGACTAATCACATGGTCAAATCGACTTAGCAACATAGTCACAATGACTAGCAAGGCTGGTCAGGTGTTACTTGACTAGTTACCTAGTCAATTTGACCACCCTGAGAGCGTTATCTTCTCTTTGTTGGGAGACCGCGATGCGCGGATCACACGGGTTGGTTACATAAGCACAGATGCGCGCCGCGGCATACCGGAAGCTTGACCTTTTCGGCGGTTATTTAACCAGTTGCTGTAGGAAATTGGAAATCTTCAGTTGAAATTTTCTGACAATCGCCTCCATACTATTAGGTGAGAATATTAAATAGTTTTCTGTATTTTTGTATGTATTGTCGTGTACCATTGCTGGTATCAGTACTAATGAGTGCTTAGCTTCAACCATAAGTCTACTATGTGTTTTAGAATGTCGCAACGCAGGACGACACCAGTAATAACATCTGTTGGAGAAGCTGTGGATGTAACAGAGGTCATGGCCATGGGCATGCTGATGGCCGCCATTTATGTGTTTATGTGCCTTACCACCTATCGACCAAAAAGACGTTTCGTTTTGTACAGAAGGTGATGTTGGTCGTTGATGATGAGGCTAAAGACCCAGTTGATACGAAGCTTCTTTGTGTCAGGGCTAGTATTAACAAGGGCATGCATGTAAGTGTTTATATACAATAAAGTCTACTTGTTTTGCATATTATGTTGTCTGACTTGTTTTTACACTGGTTCTTACACTGGTTCGACCTTTAATCATAGTCAAACTGACCTTCATTCATAGTCAAACTGACCAAATCTTCTAGTCGGTCTGACTAAGTACAATAGTCATTACTACTTACGCTATAGTCAATGTGACTATTGAGATAGTCATAGTGACTAATAGATTAGTCATATTGACCACTCTTTATTTGACTAGGTAGATTAGTCATTTTGACTAATCAATATTTGACTAACTGCATTAGTCAAATTGACTAACACATTAGTCGTTTGGTGGACAGTCAATATGACTAACCAAGTTAGTCAAGTTGACTAGATCACATTAAGAGTGTAGCAAACCTGCTCTTTTGGATTCAGTTACTGGTTTACAGCCTGATACTACACAGCCAGGCGCCGGGGCTCCTCGAACACCTTGGTGAGTACAGTGGACTACGGTAAATAATTCTATAATGTGATATAATGATATGATTGGTATAAATTACTTTGCCTTAACTGTCGATCCGCAGACTTGGTTCGCAAGTTTCATATAATGCTTGGAGCATTTGATATGATGGGGTCGCGTCGTAGAAGGCGGACTATGCACTGATAACATTCACCGCTGAGCACATTGGCTGTTCTAATCCTTAATGATGGCTTTGTCCGTAACCTACTATGATATCACTTCCACAGAGAGCCTAGCGCCAAGCTGAAAATCCGATGCGCCACCAGGTTGTAAAGTTGAGAGTTCTGTAGCGTGGTAAAATTGATATCTCACTTTTGTTATATTAATTACAGTTTCCAGAAGAGGAGTTGGGCGGGGCAATGGGAATCCCCGACTTACTGCTCCCAAAAAACAACCACTAGTGCGCTTCAACGTAAATTGATTTTCCCGAGGTTTAAACAAAATTTAATATGTTTCCAATTCCAAATATAACTAAACACAGAGCAGGCGACTGCGCGCCAATCCATCTGTCAATCGGTCCACAAGCTGAGGGAGAAAGTGAGTCCGGAGCAATGAGTGAGTAAGGAGTTCCAGAAGGAAACTCCTTAAATAGTATTTTCAGTTGGCACTGGTCCAACCATCTTGCGTCATCAGTTCGCACCTGGATTTCTTATCACGAACCAGTTTTGGAAATAATTGTCCGTTACGACAGACACGGCAGTTAATGAATTTTCAATAGCAGCAAGATATTCATTAACCATGTAGGGTTTGTGACATCACAAGGGAGTCTCGTGTAATATATCATTCTAATACATTTTGACACGGCATCAGCTACACGAACATATTAACTATAAAAGTATGACAATCGACGTCAAGACGAGAATAACACCGAGACCCACATCTCAAGGCCGTATTATGCAATTTGAGTATCAACCAGTACCACACCTTCTGATGTTTGTCTCCCAGGCCAAAAGATTGCTGCTCCTTCTTCATTTCCCTATTCCAAGATGTTCGGCAAGGTATCCAACATTTGACCACTTTGTTCTGGTACCACATTTCTAGTCCCTTTCAGGATAAGCCCACATGTAATACACATCTCATCCTGGGTATCCCAGTAAAGGCTTAGTGAACTCGAACACATGATTCGCTGTGCAGGCCATCCTGGAGTATCTTCCTGTAGAAGCTACTTCTTTTCGTCTGTGACTGAGAGGTTTGACATCAATGGCCTCGTCACTCTCAATGTCAATATGACAATGCATTGGTGACCACGCAAGCGGGTGATATTCAACTTCTGAGCATCCACTCCAGTACCATGCATTGCCTCCTGTTGTGGATTGCTACTCGCCCAGGAGCAGAATAACACCCTATTCTGTAGTCGTAGCCTCACGCGCTGGATTCGAGCAAGACCATTATTCAAACATTCGCTGAAGATTGCAACTAACGGTTTGTGATTAGCTTCTATTATCACTGCCTAACCTAAGGTGAAATGTTGGGCACGATCTCCCGTTCAGTGGTAGCATACCTGCTCCCTGTTTCGTCGACAGACATTGAAGCATACGCGACTGGTTTCCAATATTTTTGCTGCAACACTGCACCCAGTCCTTCCCTGATAACATCAGTAATAGCTCTGATTAGGAGGTCAGCACTTTATGCACAGTTATCAAAATGATGTAAAACAGGTTACAGATGAAATAATGTCAATAGCAAAGATACACAGAAGTGACATGAGGACAGATAATCCTAGATAATTGTCATATGCAGTTATTGATAATGTTAATGTTGGGTTCTTGTGCAGAATAGATAAGCAGTAGCCTTATTTGGACATTAAGAATATAGAGATATATAAACAAATATGCAATATAAAGAATAACATCACCTTATGCAATATGCAGCATACAATTGCCTTATTTGGTAATAACAAAGTAGCCAAGAAATGATACATTTAAACTATACAATCATAAAATGATGACGTGCGAATACGAAGTGTGACATGGAAAACTACAGGTAAGTATTTACAACTGAACATGAAAAAGGTGGGATGTCAATGAAAAACGCCAAAGTCAGGGCCCTGACTGACATCCCACAACTTACATTCTCAAGGACAGCACGCGCCGACTAAAAGGCGTGAGGAAGTGAGCCCTGAGCCCTCCTTGGGAAGAAAAGGCAGCATGTGCTGACCCCTAGCAACTAGGACCAAGTAAGAGTGAGATATGAGTGAAAGGAAGTAAAGTGGGGCAGTATGTACTGACCCCCGAGATGATAGGGCAGTTTGAACTGACCCCCAACAGATGTGGGAGGGGGTGCGGAGGGGGGTGGGGTGTGGTGGTGGGTGAGTGTTAAAGAAATGAATATGGAGATCTAGAGAGGTAGGGTGAAAGTGTTAGGCCGGATACATTGCGTGTAGGCAGAACTGTTCCATCTGCCTGTGGATTTAATGACTGTGTGGGGGGCCAGTTGTGTTGCCCTGCCGATGCGGAAGGAGTGTGTGTTGTAGCGCGAGGGAGGTAGCGAAGCAAGTACAAGGCCTTGTTTTAGGAAGGAGTTGTCTGGTGCAAGGTCTCGAGGTTTTGTCCAGAAAAATTGGTCCAGGGTGCTTGAAGACATATATGGTCAAAAAATCGTCCTAAGCAGAGCACTGCTCGGTTTCAGAGAGGTTTGTTTTTTTGGGGAGGAAGAAAATTTAGAGAAAAGGGGGCAAAGATCGTTGTTGCTCCCCAAATCAATAGCCTGCGCACTAGTGTGTGATATTTAAGCACGAGTGACACAGGTAACTAATGGCGGTGCAAACATTAACAAGTAATGGGGATGCGGAGTGGGTCGTCAACAAAGGAGTGACCATCAAATCAAATCATGCGCAATTTTTCCGCTACGTTAAGGCTTGATTCATAGCGGCCAAGGAGATAATTGTCCCCCAACCTATATATATTGTGGTACGGATCTACTGCTTATCAGATCGTTCAGCTCTGCACACTCTTTGTGGTTTATGTCCAACCACACGAATGCTACCACTACAGCAGTTAGCAGCGTAGATGGAATATTTGGTTTGACAAGTCCTCTTTGAACCCTCGCAAGGTGCGTGGTCATTCCGAGGTACGTTAGTAATTTGTCATGATTGGTTGTAGTGGTATTCCCTCATCGCTGATCACTTCGCTAATGAACACCTCGACTCCAGCTAAATATACTTCCCTGTTATTCAGTTCCTCAGTCACAGATGTGTGCCCTTCTCTTCCTTGTGTGACCGCCGATGCAGACTCAACTCTATCCAGATCTGTGGCCATGAAGAAGACGGTTCTGTGGTAGATCTCTGACCTATCATCAAGTTGCAGCTGCCATAATCATTCGGTAGCATCAAATTTCGTGTCTGGTCGGGAGCTTAAAGTGTTTTCGATGTATATTATCATTTATGTTACGGGTGTCTAAACAAAGCCTCAATTTTCCATATTCATTCTATGGTTTCCTCGATGGTTGTAGATATAATCTAGAAGTCTATGTACGTCAATTTTTCGGGAATTTATTTGGCATCCATTGTTACTTAGTCAATAGACAGTATGCTTATACTATCTTAGAACGAATATACGAACTATTGAATTCGAAACACATTGGCCTATAATTGTCAATTAGCGCGTGTAAGGGTAGTCACAAAGCATACATACGAAATGCAGCATCATCAGTTTGAGTCTCGAATGTTTGGAAATATTCAACACGGTATGCCCTCTTCATGCAGGTGTCATATTTAACCACTACACACCCAAGTCCTAAACAGAATGGATTTCTCTTATTGTTGTAAATCAATTTAAGTAGGTTGATCTTGTACAGGAATTTCTCTTCTTGTCCTGGAATTTGTTCTCCCAGACAGCAGCAGTTGTGTCCCTTGATTGCTTGCAGATTCGGCTGTAGAGGGACTTGATTTGTCGGTGAGGTACTGAAGAGTACGGCAAAGCAGGCGTCTCCTTTCTGTAGACAACGACCGACACACTCAGTGACAATCGTGGCAGTTATGTTCACGGCATCGGCCGAAAGCAGTCGTCCATAACCAGATCTCATTGTGTAGAGGGATGACACAAATTCTATAACGAAGACAAACCTATCTTTATACAAGACAATATTTATATGTTTTGATTCTACGGACACTAAAACACACGAGATGGATATCATTATAATGTTGAATTTGTTGTCTGGTCCGAGTCTGATTTTAACTTTTCTTGATATTTTGGCCTTCATTTCCATATAAACTGTGTTAATCGTAGATTGAATATTTCTGTGTAGAGGGATGACATTTAGGTCAAAACAGTATACATGAGACAAAAGTAGAGATTCCGAATCGATAACGTTATACAAGAAAAAATTTATAGAATTTCGCAGATATTGATTCTACGGACTCCTATATAGCTAACACACTTACTTATATTTCGAGGTTATTCGTATATCTGCGCGCTCCTTCGTATTTAGGAATATTGTAGCTGCTTGGTTTGCTTGAGTGGGGACACTAGCCAGAGAAAACACACGAGTCCAGGAGTTGAGTTGTTGTTGGTTTATTCAAGTTGGTTTATTAGCTTTCCCTGGAATCTCGGGTCAGAATCTTGTTCAGATACTTCGTCTCTTCGCTAGGTATTTCTCCCTGTACTTCCGCGAGGCCAGCTATTTTATCGGGGTTCACAAAGCTCGGAACCACACACCCATGCTGGCCTCCCATTGGTCCAGGTATAGCCGGTCCCCCTTCACGGTCAACCCCAACTGCTCACATGGGGCGTGGGCTCGAAGGGTCATTGGCCAATGGGAAAAGGTACCAGCCATAGAATCAGGGTCACACCCCCGTCTTAAGGACGGAAGTATGGTTAGTGAAACATGTCATGCTGACAATGGAAAAGAGGGGGAGCGTTTCAAAAGTCAAAAGAGCTAGATTAACATCATAACACGTTGGATAGATATGGACAAATATCAGCGACTTACTTCCTTGTTCAACGCACACTTTCTCGTAGTATACCTCCGTGGCTCTGTATTTGTACGCCTGAGGCTGGCTGAATCGGGTGTCCTTACTGAGATAGCAAATTTTATTGGCTGCGTCGTAGTCGAAAGAACCACAATCGAACGATTGCACTCTGAGGCAGCGCAACAGACACGTATCAAGTGAAGCTACGCTATAAAAAGTATTTCGTCGTTGAATAGGTACAAGTTATACATGTCCAGTCTGAGAAATTTACACCCTGAAATCAAAGAAAACCACTGTTATAGTGATCCTGGAGGCATTTGGCCACGAAGACTTGGATTAATATATATATATATATATATATATATATATATATATATATATATATATATATATATATATATATTTACCCCATAATGTACACAGTGTATGGGGCGCTTACACTCGATAGCAATACACCAATCATACCCTAAACAGAGGACAATTCAAATAATGGAGTAAGCAACACAAGGTTTAAATGAAAATGTTTGTATTACAATATTAAGACATGACATGACGAATCAGAAACTGACCACAGTGCACCGGCTGCAGGGCTAGCTGGAGGAAGAGGAGTCCGCCCACAGTCTTCGTCAATACGCTCATAGTATTGTAGCGTGTAACATCAGCGGTAATGTCAGGCTTAATCAGTAAATGACAACAAGGTTATTGAATTAGAATAACAGTGTTTATTTCCGGCAACCTAAAAACGAGCTAATAAAATATAGAACATATGCATAGTTTCAATGACATCCTCAGCCCGAAAAATGGTGGTTAACAACCTGACCTGGCAGGCACAATGCTGAACCGGCAGCAAAATGAGCTGGACAAAGCAGCAGGAAGAGATGAGTGCTCGCTGGCTGGCAACGAGTCTTTTTTTAACCCATGAAAACATCCCTATATATACCCTCCCCAGATGAACACGTGACACATTAAATAAATAATAAGATCATGGGATTATATAAATCTCTAACTAGCATGAGTAAACACAACAAACCTTGGCAAAAACCACAAATGTTCCAGAGATGACTGTTGCAATCTAGCGCGATTCAAAACAACCGGAAGATGCTATTTACTAATAATAATTTTATCTATATTTCCCATGATGCAACACGAGAGAATGACTTTAACTAAAAGAAACCCCTAAATATTGTCAAAACCCTTCTTAAATATTGTTTAGCACCCAAAATATACTCAAACACACAAACATCAAATCAATACAATAACCATCAAAAAGGATTATAATAAATGAGTCAGAACTGAAACCGAAACCCGGGTGCGGTCAGGTACAAGAGTGCAACCTTTAAAACAAAAGATGGAAACATGGCAATTACATGAAAAGTGCCGTCGCTACAGTATCCACTGTTACCATATGCAAACATTGCCTTAACAAAAATTATTTTCAAGCTCAAAAAGCATTGTGCAATAAAAAGATACATTTCTTCCTAATTAAAAGTCTGTTTACCTTGCAATTTCATGGCGCGCCCGCTTGTCTGCCACAAGATAGATTGCGGGTGGAGCGTTGGCGAAGCTTTATATAAGACGTTCGGAGGGAATCACTTTGAGTTCAATAAAACTAGACCCGTTGGTCATCACTACGAAGGGACGATATTGACTTGTGCTTTTCGTTGGAGGCAACTAAATGTAATGTCGATACCAGAGTTTATGACGATACATCAGCGGGATACAATTTGTAAGACAAGAGCTGGCAGTAATCAATATATGCAGCGTCTAGCCCCACGACTGTCAATCATCCAATGTTTACCGACCACTTCCAGACAATTTTAAGAATCAATTCGTCGATCTGTTCCTTACTGTCAAACTTTTATATTCGCCCTGTTATATACGCCATTAACATTTATTTGGCTAGCAACAGAATACGTAAGAGGGATCATTGATGTAAGATATTATACAGATAATTGAGTAACTACTTTCTCACTCTGACGCATCTGAACTATCAATCTGAGCACTAAACTATTATGTATGTGGCCCATCCCCGCATCTCCAAGTGATATCATCAACCAATTATCGGCTCGGAAAATTTATATTTCAGCCAGCAAAATAAGTAGTGCATCGTGTTCGTGTTATGTAAATCAGGAAGATCACTTCGCGCGCCTGGTATCCGTGTTAAATAATTCAGGAAGATCTTTACACGTGCTTCGTATCCTTGTTATATAATCCAGGAAGATCACTGCGCGTGCCTCTGTCTGTTTTATATAATTCAGGAAGATCACTTCGCGTGCCTCGCGTATATGCTACGCTGTTGATAGGTAGTTTTCACGGCAAGTCAGCAAATACATTTGAGTAATCTGTCATGTACTGCTTCAACTTGGATAAGCTCACATTTTACCTATTGTAGGGTCTGTAGTTCCTTGTTGAGGACGGTACGAACTGCTGTCCGATCATGTAGTTGGTTTTATATGTAAATTTGAAGTAATGGTGTCAATCGTATATATAGGTATATTTGTTAACATACACGGGTATATATTTTTTGTGACTCAATTTTCATTTATTCAGAACGGCAAATATGAAATACAGTGCTTGCATGGAGTTATAGTATTCATTATATAATAGGTAGTAGTACAATCATCTCAATCATATGGTGATCTCAATCATATAGTGATCTCAATCATATAGTGATCTCAATCATATAGTGATCTCAATCATATAGTGATCTCAATCATATAGTGATCTCAATCATATAGTGATCTCAATCATATAGTGATCTCAATCATATAGTGATAGGGACAATTCCCTATCCCTATCCAATAAAGATATGTCAATAGGTAAATTCAATATTTGCCCATTTAAAGAAAAGATGCACAATCACTTTTATGATTATATGCATTATGTTACATTGGTTACATCTTAACTAACAGAAATGTCCATATTGTTAGGATAAGCAAATGAGCATATTTGAGGTGTAATATAGCTATTTGTATAGTTTTAAATGGGGTCTAACAGTACAACAAGCCTAACTAACCACTATCCAGCATACTAGATATCAAGTAGAGTATATACATTTTGCTCTGCTCCTGGTGCCAGTGGGGTGTGATGTATGCCTCCTGTGTCAAGCAGCAGAAGCTGACCTTGCCATAGAGGTTGGTGGTATGCGTGTTCCTCACGTAGCAAGCAGCAGGAGCTGACCTTGCCACAAATGTTGGCGGTGTGTGTGTGCGTGTAACTCATGGAGCAAGCAGCATAAGCTGACCTTGCCACAGAGGCGAATAGAATAACTGTGTTTGAACGTGAAGGCCTTATGTACCTTTGGTAAGCCGAACCTTTCTAGCGTCCTATCGATTGTATTGCTGTGGTTGGAGTGTCTTCCATAGCCAGTTGTGTGGCCCTGGCTTAACGAAATGAATGAGTGTTGAATTTGGTTGGGTCAAGCCCTGACAACGGAATGCATTGTTTAAGGGCTTGTGACAGGTTGTTTGTTTTCATAAATGAAGACTTCATTTGCATTGGGAGGCCTAATTGAAAGAAAGAAACCTAAAGCATTAACAGGACAATACAAAAGGTGGGTTGCTTAATGGAGTATAGTTTTCACATGTGTCTTGCTGTGATTGAAAGTCTTGAAAATAAGTTCATAAGTGGTAAGCACGTGCGTGCTGTCTGTTGAAAGGACAACCACGCCCACCCACATCCAAGCATAAAATGTGACAAGTTTTGGTTGTTTAAGTTGGTGGTAATAAGTGGAATGTTGTCCACTCTTTGGTGAAGCAGGGTCCTAGTTATAGGTACTACCTTGTTGTTAATTTTTTGTACCAAAATTGTTGATTACAACGAACAGGGCACAGTTCTAGGACTGTGATATAATATGAAATCCATGAAATTGACCAGGTCCCTTGTATTCAGTTATTACCATATGTGACCGCAAAACCTATTTTAGAAGCATCTGAATACATATTGAAATAATTGTGTAATGTTGTTAAAATGATAATGCAACCACCCCACTGGTGTAATCGAAAGAGTAGTAGGTTTTGGTGATGATAGAAATAAGTCTGGCAATATGTAAGTTCAATGAGGACAACCATAAGGGCAAAACACCAGCCAGTATTTTTTTGTATTTGGTTGCAAGTTAGGCGTTTTTAAGTGGACCACCTCATCGGTCAGGTGTAACGGGATAGTCCGTCAAAGATAATGTGAGAAGGCAGCAGCAATAAGAACAAAATAAGCCATTACATAATGTGGATGCCACAAGTGTGCCAACAGGTGTATCAATGCATTTGTATGAAGCCCGAATGTGAAGAAAAATACCAGAGAGTATGCCAAGATAAGAGCAAATGAACCAATGTATTTCCTGTGAAGCCAGATAATGTGCTAAGTACCTGGGCAGGTGCCAGAAAAATCATGTATAGAAATAAGCAGCAATTGTGACAAGCAAGGTATGTCCAAGCAGCGCGCAGGTAACATGGTATACGGAATTTGCAGCTAGTTTAACTGCAACGTGTCCGACCCCGTGGTGCAATATCAAGATCTGAGCTATATCAACAATGTCAGCGGCGAGGTATAAAGGTTCAATATCTGTCACGTGGTCATTGGTGTTTATATCTAGAACCACAAAGGTGGGTTTTTCTCGTCGGAGGAGGCGAAGGGAAGGGTATCATCTAAAGTACATCCCTGTCTGAATGTTCGAGACTAGAAACAAAAGAATGACCCATAATCATAACGTTTGGCGCCATGCCGGAGAGAAGCGAGGTTGACGAAATCAAAATCAAAAATATCACACAAGCTGAAGATTTGTTGGAGGATTGTTGAATGCAGTTTCACTCAGTAAATACGACGAGAACCCGACAGATACGAGGAGCAAATACCTTTTAGCTAAGCACGCTTCAAGATTTTTCAGAAGAGGAAGAATCGTGATATTGGCTGAGACCATCACGTGACATTGCCTGGTATTACCAAATGTTGCTGACCCAGGTCATATGAATTAAATCATGCATTATGTAAATCGATTACACATTGCTGATTGCATACAAAAACCCGCCTGCCTTCGCAAACGGACAATTACGCGCTAAACGATGGAAGTTAAACTTCGACCACAGCTAGAAGTCGATACATACATTGGGGTTGACATTGGCTTGGCCGCAGCTATCTTCTGTGCATACAGACACCCAAGGGGAACAACGATTTAGCCACCTGCTAACCAAAAATCTCGCATCAACCATCTCAATTCCCGTTTAAGAACCTGACGAGCCCCATATCAATTGAAAATATGTCATTCTACCTAACAAAACCACCCGCAGATGCGGCTCAGGGGCCTGTTGTATATTAACTGACATTATTAGCTTGGCGGAGAATATCAAGATGAGAACGATATGAGTGTGAGTGATAATCTGTCTCACCTTATCATTCTTATCGTTTCTGCTGCGATCAGGGCTCGGTGGCAGATGCGGGGGTGGGGGGTGGTGAGATTGACCCATGGCGCTCTACTGGACAAGTACACTCACCTTTTCCATGCAGATCTTGTGACCTGCACCTTGACCACAGCTCCACAATGCTCTCAGTTGAGACATGTTCACCCTGGCTGTTATCTCCTTATCGAATAGATCTTTACTGGAACCAGGTCGGATATCACATCCTTACGTCATATGCCCTACTTCCCACTATGTAGGCTGGACGTTACACCTGAGTTTCGGCTGATTAGGGTATATATACCTGGCGGACACCACACAACATAGTCGTCATTGCTTGCAGACGTACAATATGGAATCGACGAATCATCTCTCCGTCCTCTCGCAGGCACTCCAGGCTCATCCCAGGCTCAGTACTGAGCTGGGAGACCTGCGGGTTGATGCGCTGCTCGACGCCCACCTACCGGATCTATTCAAGCTTGTCACCGACACAGCCCAGGCGAAGAAGAGGCAAGAAAGGCCGTTTGCCGCAGACGAGTATCCTACGTTGGAGTTGTTTCAGCTGTATGCAGCCAGTGGTTACATGATGGTTTTCACTGACACGTCGACAGATGGCGTTGTGGGCTACGGCTTCATCACTCCTTCATACATGCACAGAGCCGAGCACCCTCTTTACAGCGAACTCCGAGTCCTTCTGATCAAGACTAGCCCTCCCGAAAAGGTGATGATAGACCTGTTTGGGTGGTTGATGAAGCTGGCAGGTACGATCGGATACAGAGCCTGCATTATTGACACGTTCTCCACCGATCTACTCACCATATCTGCGGCCCATGCTCTAGGCTTCCAGACGAGAAGCTTTATACCATTAAGTGGAACGGTACCCGGGCAAGGACTGACTGATTGCTTCGTTATGTTCAAATCACTCTCCGATGGGGTACGTTCAATTTTATACTTGGTCATTACATACGTTTCCTAGCATCTACCAGTTGTTTGAATCAGCGTGTAGTCATGGAAACCATTTATCAGGGATATGTATTTGTCTATGTGACGAACGTATAGCTACCTGACGATTACCTTATTAAGTCATGTTTGCAGCCGTTGCCGGAACCCGACGACCCTTCCATCAAGCACCTGCCAAAGCGAATATATCGCCCCATGAAGCGGAGAACGGCCCCGCCATTTCTGCCAGTGACGTCATATCTTCAAGATGATACGCCCGTGCAAGTAACGCAATTTGAAGAGAAACACATTGATGACTTCCTGCGATTCTATCGGCAAGCCATTGATTTAGGACAGGGTTTTGGCGAGTCTGATATGCCTTCTGTGGAGCTGCTCCTGGAAGTCGCTCGCGGTGAGGACAGTGGCGATTGCTTCGTGATCGAGATGGATGGAGCCGCTGTAGCGTTTTTGTACTTATCGCCGAGCCTGTATTGTCGAAGCTATGATTGCGTTGTCAGCGATATCTGTGCTGTGGTCGACCAGAGGTTCGGTGGCAAAGGCATAGGCACGTTCTTGGCTCGTATTTTGATGTGGCTATGTACCAAGCTCGGTTTTAAGGGTGCGCTCACAGACACTTTTGTTTTCCATACCCCCATCACGAAGATTGTGAGGTCTTCAGGCTTCCGCTTAGTAGGCACTACTTCTTCCGGTGGCTATCTGAAGGATAAGGGCTGGAGTGACTTAGTCCTGGTCTTCAAGGAAGCTCATAATGCAGAACCCTTCCACCCCAAAATCTCCAATATGTAAACCCATTTATCGATTTTTAGTGTTGTAGGACGAACACTATTTTTGTGCGTGCTATATTTGAGTGTTATGCATATGTGAAATGATAACATATGTTGTGATGTTTCCAATGCAAGTTTAAGAAATAAAATATGCTTAAAACTATCTATGACATGATAAATAAATGCTAAAATATAATTGTTTACACCTCTTCCACCATATTGTTGTGGTTCTTCTGGTCACAGTATTGCAGATCCCCAGTTATGTATGCCTTATTTTGATATATATATGTACCCTTTTGATACTTGGATACCTGCCAGAAGCCAAATACATAACTCCGTTTTTTTAATTATCGTTTATAAGCCTTCTACTTCTGCCTGGACCCTCCTCTCTGCCTTCTTCTTCTTCTTCTTCTTCTTCTTCTTCTTCTTCTTCGCTTCTCTCTCGGAGGAGGAGGAGGCGGCGGAGGCTTCTTCTTCTTCTTCGGAGGAGCTTGGAGGGGGAGGCGGCGGAGGAGGCTTCTTCGGCGGGAGGCGGCTTCTTCTTCGACGGCGGAGGAGGAGGCGGCGGGGCGGGCAGGCAGGCAGCAGCAGCAGCAGCAGCAGAGCAGCAGCAGCAGAGGAGGCGGCTTCTTCTTCAGCAGCAGGCAGCAGCATCAGCAGCGGAGCTTCTTCTTCTTCTTCTTCTTCTTCTCGAGCTTCTTCTTTCTTCTTCAGCAGCAGCAGATCAGCGGCTTCTTTCTTCTCTTCTTCTTCATCATCATCATCATCATCATCATCATCATCATCATCATCATCTTCTTCTTCTTCTTCTTCTTCTTCTTCTTCTTCTTCTTCTTCTTCTTCTTCTTCTTCTTCTTCGACGACGATAATAATCTCCTCACATAGCGACTGCTGGGGAGGTACTAGGTTTCAGTTTTGTTCGCTCGAAGAGCGACACCAGTTATTTAAGTAGTTAACTGGTCGGCAACCTTTACGATGCATAGCATAACAGGCCCACTTGCAATGCATATTCACGACATTTCCATTGGCATCGGGCGGAACTTGAGGGTCAAGATTTGCCCCTACAAACCCTTCAGTATGAAACCTAGGATGCTGTATTTCATAATCAGAAACAAATGCCCTGTCTGCATTAACTATTAGCTTCACTGGATGCCTGCATGCAGCTGCTTGCGCGCTGCTTTTTATCAAATTTCACACGATTATTGTATCTGTTTGTATTGGTGACCTTATTTGTAATTGACATATTCACATAGAATGAGCCCTCGTGGCATAGCTGTTAGCTATTTAGCGACAATAAGAAAGCTCATTCTAATTGGATTATGCTGTAAGCATTTCCAACACGCCCACCGTCATGTGGCGCTACCATCAAATCGAAATAAACTTAGGATTATTGCATATGTTGATGTAATCTTATTCGTCGAGGTGACCACGCCTTCAATGTGGTTTTAGGAAAGGCGTTATGACAACAACGCGCTTGCCACATACTTTGTCGAGAGAGAGCCCTTCAAACATAGCTGTACGCTCTTTGGTGTTACTACTTGACAGTATCCGCAGTAGGCGCAAGTCGTTGTTGTAATAATAGTTGCTCCCTGTTATGTTGGTAACATGAATGCTCCTGTATGTGCTCATGTGTATTGCGTCATCATTATGTGTTCTGCAATAAATGGCTACAAGAGATGCAACATGGTGACCACGACGTGATTATAATTCCTTCTGAAACATAGAAATAAAGTTCAGCCGAGCCGATAAAGTGTGATATGTAACCGACGAAACTACATGGTCAGTGCTTGTAAAGAAACTAGGCCTGTAGGTCGCATCGCACCACGAATTGAAGTGAATTTTTCGCACCACGTGAGTAACTGTCGTTGACATTGACACGTTTTGAAATCGAAGATGGCCAATCACGGCAGATACATCCCACAACGATTGGGCCTCCAGTCAAGAGTATGCCCAATTCAGACTGTGGTGCAAAGAAGTAGAAATAATTTTAAACGGTCCTATGCATGCCGATGCTGATTCTGTGAAAATCATCATCGTGTATATTTGGGCGGGCGCCCACGCCGAAACGTTGATAGAGGCCAGTCAGTCAGAACATCCAGACATGAGGATACAAAAGGCAGAAGACCTGCTCGATTGTCTCGCGAAATGTCTCACTCACTCAACTCTCTTCCGAGAAGCAAGCGAGGACATTTACAATGTCAGACAGAAACCAAGTGAAAACACAACAACTTTCTACAGCAGATCATTAGAACTATTTCGCTTAGCAGACTTCCCAGAGCAGTCTGACTTCCTGATCGTAGACAAGCTCATCCATGGGTGCACCATTGCTGAGTGCAAACGCAAACTAATGTCAAGAGGGAAAGATGTTACTGTTAAAAACTGTCTAGACCTATTACGCCAGTATGAGGCGGTAGACGTCACAATGAAACATCTAAGTGAGTCATGCCAGATTATTGCAACATACTCAAGAGACCCAACTAAACAGTCCCAGCGAAATGGCCAGAAAAGCAAGATGAGGTCCAAACCAACAGCCTTGAAGCCAGATGCTGATAGGAAGAAAAAGTGTGCTTGGTGTGGTGGCAGTCCACATCCCTATGACGAATGCCCAGCTAAAGGGATGAAGTGCATTTTTGCTACAAGAGGGGCCATTTTGAGAGAGCATGCAAATTCAAGCAAAAGTGCAAAGGCAAGCCCAAAACCCAGAATGAGATACAGGCATCGGAGACTGATTCCAGTGATGATGACCGTGGATCTGCATATGATGTTGGTGTTGTCTCTGTCAATAGTGTAGATGGCAAGACGAGAGAGATTCTCGCTGATGTTAAATTTAACACGCCGACTCCAGCTGTATTTTAAGGCAAGGTTGACACAGGTGCCATGGTGACTTGCATGCCATTGTTGATGTTTGAAGATATTGGGCTGTGTCGCAATGATCTCACTCCAAGTAAAACACGGTTGCGTGGCGTGACAGGTACTGATATGATAAACTATGGTGAGCTGACAGTCCAGGCTACCTGTAATAAACACACGGATAAGGTCAAGATTATGGTTACTGAACTTGGCAGTGAACTTATCCTGGGGCTTGATTTCTGCAAACTTTTCAAGCTAGTGGATGTAGCTAAAACTTGTATCCAAAGGAATGTAAACATGGATCGGAACATTGAAGCTGTTCATATCACTGAAGAGAGTGAAGTCAATTACATATCCCTTCAGCAGAAATGGAAGAAACACCTTCCAGGGGGGATGAAAACAGGCGATCCGCTCAATGACCTGAAGGTCATTTTTCCTTAAACATTCGACGGAACAGTCGGCCTATTTGAAGGTGAGGTTGAACTTAAGTTATAACCAGAGGCCAAACCTGTCCAGTTACCTCCTCGTGCCGTCGCTCTAGGTGTATTACCCAAGCTCAAACAAGAGTTGAACAAGATGGAAAAAGAAGGCATTATCAAACCCTGCCCTGAAACGACCAACTGGGTCCACAACCTCGTCATCGTCTCCAAGAAAAATGGTGACATTCGAATCTGCCTGGATCCGAAAAATCTCAACCGATACCTCATTCGAAGTGTGCACTACACAGCCTCTTGGGAAGATGCACAGCATAGCTTCAGTAAAGGGCAATACTTCTCCACACTTGATGCGAAAAGCGGTTACTGGACCAAAAAACTCGGCGACAAAAGCTAGCTTCTCACTGCATTTAACACGCCGTTCAAGAAGTATTGTTTTGTCAGGTTACCTTTTGGATTGTCAGTGTCCTCTGAAATATTTTGTGAACAGATGGACATGGCTATGGCAGGTATTCCTGGAAGAGCGGCACGACATACACCTCCTTGAAACCATTAGCAAAGCTTGCACTGCAGGGATCAAATTCAATCCTGACAAATGTCGAATCAAAAGACAGAAAATTGAATACTTTGGGCGTGTAATTTCCCCACAAGGTGTTGAGCCATGTCCGAAGAAAGTGATAGCCATCCTGGAATTGCAACCTCCAGAAAATAAACAGGAACTTCAAAGTTTCCTCGGTCCAGTCAACTTCATGGCAACTCACATTCCCAATTTGTCCAAGAGAACGTTCATGATGCGAAGTCTTATGAAAAAAGACGTTCACTTTGTGTGGACAGGGGACATGCAACAGGAATTCGACACCATCAAACAGGCAATTGCACGCGCCACTCAACTCACACACTTTGACACCAGCAAACCAAACATTATAGAAACTGATGCTTCTCTGAAAGGTTTGGGTGCTGTGCTCATTCAAGACGGCAGACCTGTGAAGCTCCTCAGCAAATCACTCACAAAGACAGAATCTGACTACTCGAATATTGAAAGAGAGCTCCTGGCAGTTCTGTTCGCTTGTGAGAAGCTTCATGTTTATGTGTTTGGCAGACTAGTCACAATACACACTGACCACAAGCCACTTGAGTCGATTCTCCGGAAACCGATCAGCCTCGCCCCGACTCGCCTTCAGCGAATGCTGCTGCGGTTGAGGATATATAATCTTCATGTTAAGTATGTGGGAGCAAAGAGTGTTCTATTGGCAGACACACTCTCCAGACTAGTCCAACCAGGAACTCATCCTGCCATCGCCAATCTTGATGTGAGTGTTGCACTGGTTCTGAAGATCAGACCGACACACTTGGAATCAATTCAAGAGGAAACCAAGTTTGACCCTGTCTTTTCAAAACTTAGAGAGCACATAATCGAAGGTTGACCTGACATTATGCAGCTTCTTTCAGATAACCTCCGCCCATACTGGTATTTTCGTGATGAACTAGCTATCCTAGATGAACTCCTTATGAAAAGCAACCGTGTGTTAGTTCCGTCAGCATTGCGTGAGGAAACTCCGTCGACTCCATGATGGTCATCAAGGTCTTACAGCCACACTCCAGCGTGCCAGGAGAACCGTTTATTGGCCAAACTTACAAGACGATGTCAAAGCAATGGTTTTGCACTGCAGTGACTGTCAGATTCATGCAAACAAAAAACCTCGAGCTCCAGATCGTCAAGTGGCAGCGTCTCGCCCAATGGAAATTGTTGCCACAGACCTTATGGACATCCAAGGCAAGTCCGCACTTATCTCAGTCGACTACTTCTCCGGATACATCACTATTGACTATATCACATCCACAACGTCAGATGCAGTCATTAGATCACTCAATAACAACTTTTGCAAGTTTGGGCTTACAGAAAGAATAATATCTGTGACACTCTTGAAATCAAGCACACAACGTCAAGTCTACATTATCACCAAGAAAATGGGCGTACAAACTATGAAGCAGATGATAAAGAAGTGCAAGAATGAGCTACAAGTGACCATGGCGATACTGGCATACCATGATACACCGGCAAGCAGTGAGCTACCTTCGCCCGCAGAATTATTCTTCAACCGAAGAATTAACACACGTCTTGGGAAGATGTATCAACCTTCTCAGCTCAGCGATTCGCAACGGATTAAACTAGCAGACAAGAGAGCTGCTCACCTAAACCCAACTCAAACATTAAGAGATGAATATGTTCCGGATCAGCCTATTTGGTTCACAGAAGATGGTTGTCCTGTATGGAAACCAGGCTCCATAGAGTCAAGACACCTAGCCCGACTCCTACTGGATCACCGTCGAGCAAAAACAATCGGCTGGTGAGAAGAAATAAACACGACATCAAGCCACGCTTCCCTGTCTCCGGAAGTAAGTCACCAGCGAATTGAGCTGTCGATCCATTTGAACATCACTCCCTCCCAACTGACATCCGGGACTGTATTTCACCCCTGCCAGAAGAGTTATGTGTACCACCAGCATCTAACCCACTCGAACCGCCTGATCCTACAAAGATGCTAGCGCATGAAACGCCTGTCCCGATCACAACTTCTAGTACTTGTCCTACTCCACTTAAAACAACTCAAACACCTCCAGGGGCTTCTTCACCTGCGTCTGCAGCAAAAACGCCAACCGTTGCAAGATCAGGTCGACAGCCAAAGCCTAACAAACACAAAGATTTTGTGTATATGTTATTAAAGAGCAGGTGCCGAAGACCTCGCTCCAACGGTGAGACAAGTTCTGGAACCTCTGTCTCCAATATTTATATGTTGTCTCATGTGTTGTAATGCATTTTTAGTATTGGACAATTTGTGACTTCAGTGACACTTGGAAAATGTTTGAAATCACAAGTTGGTAGTAATATGTTCTTGGCCCAGCCCACAGTTATACCAGCCAGCTCCTGCAAAACACTGTCGTTCATTTGCTACTGCTGAAGGTCTATTTGTCTTATAACTAGATTGGCACAAGCGCCAACGGCATGTCTTCCAGCGGCTAGTATGGACGGCCAGCAATACGGTATCAACAATATTACATGAACAAATGTTATCTGTAAACAAGATGAATACTTGACCTATTAGTCTAGCAATCGGGACTGTGATTGCGCCTTGTTTACATAAGGTTGGTGTTAAGGCACCCTATGCGCCGCACACGTTTACGATAGATGTCAGCGAGGGAAGCTGGTAACGCGCACTATTTTAGGATAGATGTCACAAGCTGCTGCCGCCGCTTAGATGTTTTGACATGATCCCTTAGCAGATGTTTTGACATGACCCCTTAGCCAAGTCAATGCAAAGCCGAGGTTGCGATGAATGCCTCTGGTCGATTACGTAAGGTTTGGCCTACTCAGACATGTCGAGGCTGCAGAAAGCCTACTCGCCCCGGGGGGGGGGGGGCACTTAATGGTATAGAGGTAGTACATATGTGCCGCGCGACGGGGTATGTTTTTTTCGGCCTCTTGACTTGTACGACGGGTTTTTTGGCCTCATACTTGTACGACGGTATGTTTTTGAGCTTCAATCTGTACGAGGGGTTATACATTCGCATAATACCTTGTACGACGGGGTATGCTTTTGGCCATTTTGACCTTGTACGACGGGTACGGGTTTTCGAGGTCCCGCGGCACACCCCTATCCAGAATAAGGCCAAGTGCCCCCCCGGGCTACTCGCTAAGCTGACGCAGTAGAAAACTTTAAAACTAAGCGTCCTTATTACTGTTTTTTTTTTTTACTGTGAATGCTTAAAATACTGTTACAATCATTATCACGAGGCCAAGTTCTATATACCGTCAAAATTTCATGTGCGTAAATACAGCCGTTTCAGAGATATCAGCGAGGAGAGAACTCGTAGCAAAAATCGCAATAGGTACTCATGTCATTATACAAAGTACAAAAAGTGAAAACAAGTATTTTTTCCGCCTATTCTATGCTACGATAATTGTTTGTTACAACCATGTAATACATATGTTCGTAACTGCAGTAGTTATGGAGACGATAGTTACAGAAAATTGGGAAAATAATCGACGAAAAATCGATCCCATAAGCCTCCAACACTGCGCATGCGCGTCAAACTGGATCGGTAGTTGTGTCTCAACTTGATCTGTCATTCCCACAGAATTTCATGTTGATATGTCTACCGTTCCGAAGAAAAGCCCCAAAAACTTAGGCTGGAGCAAAAATCGCAATAGGTATTCTAAAACACATGTCGTTATCGTGCTTTTGAGTCTTTAATAGCAAGTAATTAGCCCCTTCCACTCTCGCGTTATCGCCCTCTGGCGCTATCTCTGTTCGCCCTCCTCGCGCGCCCATTTTCTGTCTCAGTCACCTCCCGCAGGTTTAACGATTTCATCGTCGTTTATACTCGCGCACGGCCTTTCGTGGTCACTTTCCGCATTTTCTGGTTTACCTCACTGCATTTCGATCTCCACACCTTCCGTGATGCCTACTTCGGCTCCATCCATCACCATTGCTTCAGCGACAAGGGCGCCCTTCTCATTCACTGACCCGCCACAGCAGCCGAGCTCAATTGGATACACGCTCCAACCTACATTTCCAGACGTATTCCCACCTTCCCTGCACGCATTTCTCTCGCTTACGCAGAGGCAATACTTGCTTGTCATCGCGAAATATCTGATATTTCCAACCGTTCCGGAGAAAAGCCCGAAAAACTGACGAATTTTGGAAGACATAATAAGCGTGTGTTTAGAATGCATGCATGCATATTTGCTGCATCTCTTTGTGTGTGTACGTGCATGCATGCTGCCATATGGTTTACTGTGTTGTATGTAGTGTGTTAATTAGTAAAATAGTGTCTCATTTCACCATGGCTGTTGCCAAATATAATCTGTCCAGGCTTATTTTTAAATTGATTCTTTTGAGGGAGCATAGATAATGATAAATGTCAGTTTGACAAATCCTTAACACTTCAGGTATCATGGAAGCCTCCTGTGTACAATGGCTTGATGCAACAGAGAACTACAATACCAAGATCGCTGAGGCAGGGTCAAACAGAAAGGCCATCAACCAAGCCATATATAAGCTTGTTCTAAAATCAGCACTGAGCTCTCAGCTGTCCCTTCCAGTTGGATTACAGCCAACGAAGGAGAAAGTCATGAATTCATCTCTTGCTACAGGAATAGTACCACAGTCATTCAAAACAGCAGTAGACTCTCCTTTGTTCAAACATTCGTCACTCGATCCAGAGTGACTAAAAAACTATAGGTCAGTCAGCATTCTCCCTTTTCTCTCGGAGGTGCTTGTGTGAATAGTTACCATTCGGCTCAACAAGACCATAGATGAAAACCATCTCCATGGTCTACTGTAATCTGCCTACAAAGCAGTCCACACCACCGAGTCTGCATTTATAAGGGTCCAAAATGATCTACCGTGCTCGACTAAAGTGTTGCTTGCGACCTAATTGACCACACCACACTCCTTAACAGGATCAATATGATCTTTGGTATCAATGGACAAGTCCTTGAGTGGTTTCGGCGTTCCCCAAGGGTCTGCTCTCGGCCCTTACTCTTCCTCGTCTGCATCCTTGATCTTGGCCATCTGATCAAATCCCATGGGGTCGACGGCCAAGGTTTCGCAAACTACACACTAACAAACAGTGCTTTCACGCACCACCTGGGTTTAACAGCCTTGCAAAAAGAATATAAGATTTTAGAACACTGTCTTTCCCAGATATCTGCTGACTGCAAACAAGCTCAAGTTCAACTCTAATGGGCCAATCATAAATCCCGGAGCCATGTTTGATTCGTCTCTCTCAATGGCAGCCCAGGTCAACAACATGGCCAGAAAGGTTCCACATCCGCAATATCAGCCATGAACGAAAAAGGCTGACTGTCGAAACCAATAAGTGCTTAGTCCAGTCACTGGTTATCTCACGACTCATACAATCATTTCTCGCTTCTTTTGACCGACTGACCGTGTCCACGCGAATTCAACCTACAATCGTTTCATGTTCGTTCCTAGGCCTACCATGGGATGTTCATTGGCAATCCTAAGAGAGTGGGTTGATGATTCTATAAAACATTGGCTTGGCATCAACACGGTAAAAATTGCAAATCAGATGCTAGGATTCCAATCACGTGGGGTCTATTTGATTTTCTTTAATGTTTTAATTCTCTTTCAGAATTTGCTCTCATCTGGATCGATGATTGATCCTTCCACCCCAATCCTCGCACATTCATTTATTGTCAACTCACCTGGATCTTCCCCAAGTCGTCATGTCGCCGGATAAACACAATGTCACCACTCGTCACAGCTTACCTGATGCGCGTCGTCAGCATCAATGACATCCACTATATTGCAACATCCATGGATGGTGATGATTCATTAATATGAAGGTGGGCCTATTATAATACTAAGCCCGTTTTCTTCTAGTCTAGTACCGTCTACTGCGTGAAATATTTGGTTTATGAATCACATCCCGTCAAATATTACCAATAAAGAATCGGACCAAAAAGTGTTTATTACAACAGAATTTTGGTCATTTTATAATAAAGGCTTCAACAATGATTTGCTCATGTGACAGAACACAATCCCACTCATCAAGTCGTGATACAATCAACTAATGACGTAATGTGAGATCCGTTGTGGCGGCATTATTCGTGATGAGCGGCTGTACAACCTGCCCAGTATCCGACTCAGTGCGCGCACCCTTCTTGACCTTCTGTCAATGAGAATATATGCAATATGGTGAAGTGGTCCACGACAGAAAAAACTCATCCTTAGTGAGATACAAAACAACACAATATATCTTATACGATATATAACCAACCATTTCCATATCCTTATGTGTAGGCCCATTGATATTAAGTGAAAACACGTTGGACCAGTTAATGAGACACACTTCTTCTATTTTCATATCACACAGGCTGGGATCAAAGTATCCTGTTACACATAGACAAAGATAGAGTGGGAAGTCAGGATGTCAGTAGGCCGTGATTGAAATGGGAAGATCCGAACAAGTCCTGCTGCTTTACGTCCAATATTATTATACATACGATCCAGAGATGATATTGGAAACATGAACTATATTTAGGATTGACTTACGGGCCAGCAAGGAGACCAGCATACCGATAACGAGCGTTATAAAGATGGCCAATGGTTGATACCATGTATAGGACAGCATGTAGAAGCTGTCAATACCTGATCTGAAGTGGATCGTCCATCAACATATATGCATAATATATACAGTTAAATTATTCCCTTTCATACACTGTATATATTATCTTATGGATAACATTGATGACTCTAAAGGAAGAAACACCACGAAATAATGATTGAATCAAGAAAGACCGGTCTATGAACCCATGGCAGGTTCGTTTCACTCCTATATACCTAGTTTCGATTGTCTGTATGGTGGACTGGGCTGCATTCAAAGTGGAGATGGACGTGTGCTCAGCTTGTGTTGTCATATTAGCTGCACAGCCATCTGTTGGGATGGGCGGCAATGTTGAGTCTATACTACGAATGTCATAGATCTGAGCTCCGATTAACAACCACATGACCAAGGCAAAGGCAGTCAAACCGCCAACAATGGCCCCCTGAATAATGAAAAAAAAACCCTAGCAATGTAGTACATAATTCATACAAAACAATACAAACCATGTATAACAGTATATGAGGCCTTTGAAAAAGACATTTCTGCACGCACCTGCCATGTGGCCTTCCTACTGAGGCCCCCAAGGAGGAACATGCCTATCAGAGGCCCTCCACACGCCCCGAAAAAGGCTAATGTCAACTGCAAATTGACACTCTTTTCTTTCAACTATTCTGTTTTCTATCAAGTTAAAGTTCACATGAAATCAGGGCATGGTTATCGATGCCGTCTCTGACACTTATATGCATGGAACATGAACGAAGAAGCACAAGATCTGGCATGCATAGTTAGAATCGCGAGTTTGGCAGTTTGCCTACACTGATATACCTGGATGAGTGTTCCTGGAAGGACGGTACACAGTAGACCAATCACCATCCCCAATACACCGAGAATGACCACTTGTGAGGTACACAAACATACACATGTACAGTTCAATATTTGCAATATCTACAAAACTACATGATAGTAAATGGCGCGCTGAGTGTGTGTTGACATTCAAGGATGACATTGCATAGCATATACAGATACCAGGCCATATTCACCGAGGAATTTATTGACAATGGTTGCTTGTAATTCTGACAGTCTCCAACCAAGTTTAGATTTCAAAGCATCCTCCCAGATGTTGGCAGCGCATCCACTTAGGCTGGACGATACCGTGCTGGAAGCAATAATACAACGCCATAACAAGCTACTGCAACTGCAACTACAGGCTGTCCATACAAAGTAAATCTTACCAGGAACACGGCATGATATAACTGTTTCAAGCAATAGACAATAATTACGAGTTAAACTTGGCTATCTTTGTTATAGAATTATCGGGGATTTATTCCGCCAGGTAGCTTTGAATGGATTGAGATGAGCATGTGTATTGAAGCAACTCCGTTCACCTTAATGTACCGCTGTACAGGATAGACAAGAGTAACCCTGTGAAGCCCTTGTAGTCCACAAAGGCCAGTTTCACGAAGTACGGCAAGACCTGTAAACATTGTTAGCCAGATGACAGATAACACAGCTTGCAAACGATAGATTTATTTTCACAAGAAATGTTTGGATTATTGTAAAAACTGTTTCTTGTCTCGATGTTGTGTGTGCAATTCAGATTACCTGGCTGTTACTTTTGATGTAGCCTCCATTAAGTGGATCACATCCGACATCCACGAAGTAGCTGTACACGTTGACGCCGGCGATTCCCGTGATGGTTTGCAATACACAAACGAATGGCACAGCACACAGCACCGACCTGATACCACGTGCACAGAATCATGTTATTTACAGTGTTAAAACACAGCCTATAAATGGCTGGTTCTCGGCGAATGATTGATGCCTGATATAAGATGTCTATTTTAAGATCAACTGTACCAGCATTGAGATCGTCTACTTTTCAAGTATTCCATTTGGTGAACAACTTACTTTCCAGAATGAATTTTGGTTAATATTAATTGATGTGATTGATTGCAGACTTTGTTCTTAGAGGTGTATTTGAGTAGTTACAATCTTGCGTCGCGGATTGTTTTTGTTGCTGAAAAACGCTGTACAGCAGCTTGACTCGTTCCAAAATGGAAGATAAAGTAGCACATTAAGCTCAACGTGACACCCCAGGAAGTGTGGCGAACTCGCGGGTCCAAGGATAAGCTGTCAAAAGGATAGGAAAATAACGGTGATTCATTGAGCATCGAATAGAAATGTGAGAGTGGGTGAGAGTGTTTTTCGTAAATTGGAATCAACATCATACTCTGTCCAAAACACCCGGCCTCCTTCTGAGGCCACGTCGTATGCTCGTCTTGGCCCAACCAGCACCCACGTCTGTTGGGCAAAAGAAACCCATAAACAAACAAAACGAACGGCTTTTCTCGTCAAATATCGTGTTATAATAACACTAGCAAGCATGTATTTGTTACCCTTATTAGAACTATGGTTAGCCCTATGAACATGACAATTCCCTGGAACACATCAGTCCATATTACTGCCTTCATACCACCCTGAAGCAAACCATGCCATTATAAAACACCAAAGGAACATTTGTCTTTTGTATTTGGTCCAAGAGGTCAACAAGTCAAACCAATGATTATAGCCATGATGTCGTACCAGGGCTGTGTAGAGCGTGGCGATCACTGTCATCACCGGTATACTGACGGTTGTGGGCACTCCTGTCACTGACACCGATATGAAATAATGAAATAGGGCAAGAAATAAATCATCAGTAATTAGCCATGATTTAAATTGCAAACCACTAAAACGTCGTCTTCAACACTATGTTGTACTCTAACAACAACAGACTGTTATTCGCTGTAGACCTGTCATTACAGCTGTGTTTCACCGAAATATAAGACAGGCACTTCAGATTATGTTCTGCTAGTAGGTCAGATAATGTCAAAGGGAGTATTGATTGAAGAGGTATCTACTGAGCCTCTCCTATCGCCATCTACGCCATTCAGACGATGTGTCATTATCCTCTAAAACCCGTCATTTGTCTTCAATTTATATACCAAATATCAGCAACATACAGAGTTCTCAGATTAATACTTGACGGTTGTATGAGACGCTGGGGTGATGTGAGTGTATGTGGCAGGGTGGGGTGGGGGGGGGGTGGGGGGGTGGGGGGTTGGTGTTGTTGGTGTATTAATTTGTAGCTATTTCGCATAAATTGACTAACCTGCTTCTAAAGCAATGGATGGTGCAAACATTGCCACGCCCATATGGAGAATCTGATGGCGGCACAAACGGACGATTGCGATTTTGAATAAATATGAAATTATAATTAACACAAAACGTTCTAATACTGTGGACATTTTCTTCATTAGTCTCAAATTCACTACTCCATTTTGTTGTTATTATTTTGACTAGGCTAATCGTAACATTCATGGAATTACGTGAACACAAATAACTTAAGCATACCGCGCCGAAGACGCCGAGGAAGGAGGCTGTGGATCGAGCTGCCTTAGATTGGAATCTTCGGTCCAAAAACTGAGAACATGTCCAGCCAAAACGAGCATTATTCTATTTGTAAGCCAGTTTCTTGTACATATTCTAGTGTCCCGGGTAATGGCCTTAATACCTGATTCCCAAAACTGTAAAAGCGCTGTCAACACTCAATAATACCGTGCTCTGTTGTATTACCAATTAGGCTATTTAATTTCAACACAATAAAGCGTTTAACAGTAAAAAAAACGCGGTAAAGCAATTGTAATCCCACTGCGATCTCTATCTGTTTCTTTAAAATTTCGGATTATCACTTACCTCGAATGCACTTGTCAGTTGGATAGGAAATAACCATACGATGAAGAGTTGTTGAACAATCAGTATTCCTACAGCTGTACCAATACAAGACCATAGTAAGAACATCACACCGTACGAGTAGACTTCACTGCTGACTCCGATCACCAATATGGCAGACAGGACCGACATTGACAGCGACAGCATTGTCGGCACTACTTTGAGTTGTCTGTTGGCCATGATGAATTCAGCCGTGGTGCGTTGACGGCCGCCAGTGAGAGCATGATAGGCGCCGATCCCGACCGACACCAGAAGGAAACACACGAACACGAGGTAGTCGGCCCAATGTAACCCGTCCATTGTCTCTCTTTTTCTAATTCGATTTCACGCATTACACATTTCATTTGTACACTTAAATGTATTTTCAGATCAAGGTATCATATTATACTATTTTTATAATAATATGTTGCGAATCAGAGCGCGATTTGGTATTTTCGTAGCTGGTTTAAACCTACCTATTGCAGACGGTTGTTACGGTTGACACGATAAGATGGCTTGGCAAGCGCTGAAATGTGAACCAATCCTACCAAGTTTTCTGTCCGATCTCTGTAACAACGCAAATGCGTCACCCAAATGACCTTACGACCATCAACTGCTCGCTAATCAGCATATGCACATATTAGCGTATGTACCATGACCTAGCAAAACAGCCTTGTCATGGCTGCTTTGTGTCCATGCTTTCTGATCGAAACCGGATCATTCTGCCAGAATGGCAAATACTTAATACATTGTGTCTTTATCCATTCACTCACTTTGCTTTGAAACAGAATCCCAGACTAATTTTGATGGGTAATCTCGTCAGGACATGGTACTCCCACACTTAATTATATTCCTTTGTTTGGTGCAATCAAAACACCATAAATCGGCAATAATCACCGGGTCGATGAGTGCATGACTCAGTTTTTGCTGTGATGTATGACTCAGCAATGACAACAGACTTTGTATACACAAATATATACATTTATGTACGAGTAGATGCTAATGTTGTTTTGTCACACGGGTGAAGTTTGCACATTGTTCAAAGAGATGCCATTACATCTAAAGAATTGATGGATTTTGTGGCGTAAATTGCAGACGTTTCGTTGCTTGACTATATCAACACGTGGTAAGTTGGGGACGCTTGACTGATTAACACGTGGTGAGATTTACAAATACCAGCATATATCAATCGTAAACAAAAAGAACATGGAAACAATACGATTGTCAACACATTTTTTAGAGAATTGTAGCTCACAGAAAGAAATTCAGATTTGTAAGAATTATAAATTTTATTTCATACACTCAGGAATAATGGTCGTGCCCTCACTGGCGGCCGTCAACGCACCACGGCTGAATTCATCATAGCCACCAGAGAATTCAAAGTAGTGCCGACAATGCTGTCTATGTCGGTGTCGGTCATCTCCGCCAGTAGTATATTTACGTGCCCCTTCACACCTTGTTTTTGACATCGAACACTGTACGACGTGGACGAAGTCGATTGTGCAATATATGTTTCGTTGGTGGAGCGTTGGCGGATTCGGTGCGCGGTATTTGGTGGTGACATCATTCTATTTTGGGTGTTTTCGGCTGATGAAATTCCCTCAGATATTTCATCATCGACCTTGGGTAAGTGAAGTAATACCTCATGTCAATACATTGTGATATTTGGATGACATCATTTTCGACAGGTGTATTTTGGGCTGGTGGGTTGGTGTTCTTGGTTGATGAGATAAGTTGTCTATTGAAAAGTTTTATAAAGTGTTGAAGATATGCTAATGATGACTTTGTGTGGGGTCTTTGAAAGGAGTTTGTAAGTGATCATTAATTTCCTCTAGCCAGGTTATGAGGTATTTACCAAGTGGTGGTGTTCTTGGTAGATTGGGGTGACAAGGGTAGTGTTATTGGTGATGTGAGTTTTCACCTGTTTCTGTTGATATGAAGATGGTCTTTATTGAATGGGGCTATTAACAAGGTGATATATTAAAACGTCATTAACTATTGAATACATTTTACTTTGAAAGAAGTGTGTTCTAATAACTTGCAGGTGGATTAAAAGTTGACCATTGGATATTTCTCAAAATTGGGGTGGAGTTATGGGTTACAAATAGCGGATGGTAACTTTACTTCAAAATAGTTTTCCTCTGGAATATTTCCAAATAACAAGCATGGAGCATATTTATAAAAATCATTTTGTTTCTACAGATCCTACCAAATCAAAATTTAATAATTCCGACTATCCGGAATTAGTGAACGAAACGTTAAAAAATCCAGATATTGAGGAGCAATTTGGACTTTATAAAATAGTATTTTATAAGCGATTCAAATATGTAGTTGGCGTGACAGGATCGTATCCTGGATACGACTCAGCCCCTACCAAGTGGGTGAAAGCTATTACGAAGGGTGGGTCCCTCATAACAGGCTATCCCGTACTGTGAGTATTCGCTTAAAACACGCTATATCATAGTATTGATTCGTTGACTTTTGTATCTGTTATAAGTCTATATTTCTTTGTTTGCAGGGAACCCAAACATTTATTAAAAAACAGTGAGTACCGCAAATGTTTAAGATTCTCTGGAATTTTATTTTATTCTTAGAGATTAAAACAAAAATAATTTGTTTTTGTTTGTAGGATGAAAAAAACATTTGCAGGTGTACCCCTTGAAGACGTCGAAAGACTAGCAAAACAATTCAAAGTGAATATCACCGTGTATACGCTAGACGAGAATCGAGTAAGTGTGTCTTGTAGTGATTAAACAGAAGTAACAACATAAACGATGTAATCATTTGATATCGAAATGGAAATATGAGATGTGATCGATTTGTTATATGTGTTTCAGGTAGCTACTTTGGTCAAGCGAACGCGCACAAAATTCGCCGCGACCTTGAAATTGAACCTGTACGAAAATCACCTTAGTTACATCAAAAACTTTGACCTTTATAGCAAATCATATATTTGTGGTACCTGTCAGAAGCTGTGGAAAAGTGAGAAAAAACTACATCGCCACGAAAACATATGTACTGTGGAAACGAAATACAAGTACCCAGGTGGTGTTTTTCATCTACCACCCACTATCTTTGAAGCGTTGCGGGACGAGGGAATCGAAATAGAAGACGGTATTTACCCTTACAGAGCCACCTATGATTTTGAAAGTTATTTTGGAGAAGACAACCTACCCGTCAATTCACCCAAAGTCACCTGGGACCAAAAACATGTACCGTTATCAGTGAGTGTATACAGAACCAAAATGCTTTGTAACTGAAGGAAACGCACAAACATTGATTGACAGGATGATGATGTATATAGAGGAGATATTAAACGCCGCCTATCTACTGATGCTTGCTCAATACGAAGCTACCCTAACCCAGTTACAAGAGAAAATCGATGAAGCCCACCAACTGGACCCGGTCGTCAAGGGAGAACATCCATTGCAGAAATTACAGAAAAAATTCGACAACTATTTACATGTATTACCGTTAGTCGGATTCAACTCATCGAATTATGACCTCAATGTAGTGAAAATACCGTTGACAACTTACCTGCAAGAACATTCATCAATCAAGTATACCATCAAACGAAATAACTCATTCATGTGCATTGAAACGGACCATGTACGGTTTTTGGATATCACCAACTTTATTGCACCTGGATATACATACGACAAATACCTACGAGCCTTTCAATGCGAACAGAAAAAGGGATATTTCCCGTATGAATGGGTGACACTCGATCGTTTGAAAAATACAGAATTACCACCCCATGCAGCTTTTTACAGTGCGTTAAAACAAGAAAACATTACAGCAGACCAATACGCTGAATGTCAAGAAGCGTGGGAAGCAGGTCATATGCAGACTTTTAAAGACTTTTTGATATATTACAACAATTTAGATGTCGAACCGTTTCTGGAAGCCATAGAGAAACAGAGTCGTTTTTACAGTGAGAGAGGTATAGATATGTTGAAGGATGGAATATCAGTGCCCGGATTAACCATGCGATATTTATTTCAAGACTTGGAAGATTATTTTACCTTACCCGACGAAAAGAACAACGACATCTATTGGTTGATTAAAAATGGAATAGTGGGCGGACCCTCAATCATCTTTCATCGTTACCACGAAAAAGGAAAAACTTACATCAGGCGTGAACAGAACGGAAATGAAGCGAAGTTGTGTGAAGGAATCGTAGGTTATGATGCGAATGCGCTTTATCTATGGGCATTGGCTCAACCCATGCCAGCCAACTTTCCGACCCGACGTCACGCGCCTGAGTTTAAACCAATTCAGACCCGAAAAGGCGGAATAGCGGATGAATGGTTGGCTTGGATAGCACACAGCTCACAAAATCAAATACAACATCGTCTAAACAGAGGGGAAAAAAGAATTGGCGCCCGGCGATTACCCGTAGACGGGTGGTGTAAAGAAACGCAAACAGTATATCAGTTTCACGGATGTGTATGGCATGGCTGTCCGTGTCTGAAATTGACCCATAGCCCCATCAGTGGAAAACTAATGAGTGATTTATATACCGAAACAGAAAGAAATACCCAGTATTTGAGAGGATTAGGTTATGATGTCGTAGCTGTGTGGGAATGTGAATGGACGAAAAAACGAAAAACAGACCCTCAGATCAAAGAGTTCACGTACAGTCGACCGCAACCACTACGAACCGGTTTGACGGAAAAAGAGCTCATAGCCAATATACGTGACGGAACCTTTTTTGGAATGGCTGAAGTAGATATACACGTACCAGAAACCCTTAAAGACTATTTCAGTGAAATGACCCCTATATTCAAAAACACTGAACTGACCCGAGATGAAATCGGACCCTTTATGCGAGACTATGCTGAACAACGGGACATTATGAAAGTAAGTACACAAAGTGAGTTAATAAGGGTGACAAGAGGCGTGGGATCATAAGGAATTTTGTTGCGATCACTATGATGTCATAACGATTTTCATTATTTATTTTCAAATAGACGGAATGGCGGACGTTGATAGGGAGCTACAAAGGTGTGAAAATATTGCTTGCTAGCCCACTACTGAAATGGTACTTGGAACATGGCCTGGTGATCACAAAGATATACCAAACACTGGAGTATGAACCCACAGCCTGTTTCAAACGATTTGCCGAGACCGTATCAGACGCCAGGTATGTACGAATATATATATGATATACTCTTATAGTTATATGTGATATACTCTTTCAAGCGTTGAATTTTATTTTTGATAATGTTCTTGTTTGTGTGTAGACGTGGGGGTGATGTCGACCCGAGTCAGACCGTTATAGCCGAAACTTTTAAGCTACTTGGAAATTCGGCCTATGGTAAATATACTAAAATGTATTATTGTAAAATATATTGATTTAATTGTTACTTTCAAATTTATTTCAAATTTATGATTTAAAAAAAATTTAAAAAAATACCCGTCAAGTGCTGTTGATTTATACTAATTTGTCTATGTTTGTAGGTAAATGCGTCACGGATAAAACTAAACACAGTGATGTCAGGTACGCCGACTACCGAGAGGGTCAGAAATTGATCAACAACAAAAGATTTAGAGCCTTGAACGAATTAACCCCCAACCTATTTGAAATCGACATGGCCAAAACCACCATTAATCTCAACTTACCCCAACAAATAGGCTATTTTGTTTATCAATACGCCAAATTAAGAATGCTGGAATTTTACTATGATTTTATTGATAAGTATGTCGCGAGATGTGATTTTGCCTATGTACAGATGGACACTGATAGTAGTTATATCGCTCTTAGTAGTAGTCATCTAACAGATGTCATCAAACCCAACATGAAAGAACAATTTTACAGAGAATACCCTCAGTGGTTGCCAGCTGTAGCGTGTGATGATCACAACAAAGACTTTATTCAGTGTAAAACGAACGGAACCCCGTGGGTACCTCAACCGTGCTGTGTGACCCGCCAAAAATATGATAAACGTACCCCGGGGTTATTTAAAGAGGAGTGGAGTGGAGATGGTTTTATCGGACTGTGCAGTAAAACCTATTACTGTTATGGAACTACGGATAAAGCCTCGTGTAAAGGACTCAATAAACGTCAAAACGAACTGAACAAGGAGAAATATATGAATGTGCTGAGAGAACAAAAATCGGGTCGTGGTGTGAACTGTGGCTTTCGCGTTAACAATAACACAATGTATTCGTATACGCAAATTAGAGATGGATTAAGTTATTTTTACCCCAAGAGAATTGTGAGTGCAGATGGTGTAAGCACTAAACCGTTAGATGTGTGATAAATTGATATGCTATTTAAGAAATTGATATGTTTTATTATGTAATAAATTGAAGTTAAGGTGTTATGGTAATCAATGGATGTGCGCTCTGTAAGAAATTGATGTTTAAATGATGTGTGAGAAACTAAGAATAAAAAACACCCATCGTATATTTTCAACACGCGTTGTTTATTTGCCTTGAATTAAACATGTCACCAGCTTATCGTTGGTTGAATAATCATCGGTAAATATATCCAGCAATTGGTTCAAACTTATTCCACGACATCGTCTCTTTAAGTAATACAAACAATAAAGTCCACAAGTACTGGAATTTAAGTCTTGCAATGTCTTAGAATTATAAGTCCAGCTCACACAATGCTTGTTCAAGTACTTCCCAAATACGTTATGTATAGGAGGCAGTCCATAAGAATCAAAATATTCGCCTCTTTCATTATGATCAATGAAAATAGCGACCCAGTGCTCGCCTTTTTTGGAAGCAGGATCGGTGTTACAAACAAAACCGCTGGGGTAGTTGACATGGCGGGGTAATTTATTCCGTGCAAACACTCCGCACACAGTAGCTCGAGTGAAAGCGTCTTTTTGTAAGAGCTCGTGTAATTGTCTGGTATCCATTGTTAGGCAGCGTAATCAAACAGAACGTTACGATTTCGGTCAATTTGAATCATATTTTCAAATTCGGCGTATACAATGACATTAATGGTACGTTCTAGGGCCGTACCAAAACGCATTTCCAAGCGCACGTTTCCTTGTTTCAACAAATTAAAATGAGTCCCGCTATCAGCCAGGTCGGGGGTCAGATCAAAAGCGAATAGTGTATAGCCATTGGGATAATCGCTCCAACTTATCCCGTTGCCTTCGTCTTGATAGAGTTGTCCAGTGCTAATGAATAAATTAGCATAACTGCGGGTGTATATATGGTGATTGAAATCTGGTTGTAATGGTTTAGCGGGCACCTGGTGCCCGTCAACGTACAGAGCTAAAAATGTGAGGTCGTTATGCTTAAAGTTGAAGGGGTTCTGAGTGTAATCACCGTTGAACGCCCTATTATCAACACTTCCGACTACAATTCGTTTGGGTAACTATCCCAAAAATAAATTTTCTTGATTGATCGTCATAGCTCCTTGAGATGCAGAAAACACTTTGGTTTCGATGCGTCTTATGGGGTATTTAGCTGGGGTTCGTTCTAAAGCCTTTATGTGGGCTAGTTGCACAGTGGGGTTCAACTTTATTTTGCGTACGAATAAGGTCACGGATTGTAGCACTATTTTAGGGGCAAACCCCTCTGCAGTATCGGCCATAAGGGCAAAGGTGTCACTACTGCGTACTAAGCGCAACTTCAAATCTACGCCGTTTAATAAATAACGTTCTTGACAAAATAAATCTAAATGCAATTTGCCCATCATATCCACAATGCGACTCTCTTGAGCTCGTGTCTTTCTAGATAACATCCCCTTGTTGTGAGTACCACCCACGGCGTCCATGTGTTTTGGGGTGTCTTTGTACCATAAACTAGTTGTTAACTGAGAACTTTTGGCTTCCGAACCATAACTCAATAGCGTTTCCATATAAGCGCGATACGGATAGGTGTTGGTGGACGAGGACACAAGTTTCTCGTTGAGAGAGACATCGACTTGGGAAAAGAGTGAGTGTAACCATAGGTTAACGGGTGCTACAGCACTGACAGCCTCCAAAACCTCCCCATCCTTTTTCACCACTTTGGCATTCACTTGTAAATATGTGTCGTTCAGATCGATATAATCATCACCCGAACCGCTGATGTAGAATTCGACTGGACCCGAACCTAAAGCAGCTACCGGATGGAATTCGATCCACGATCCATGATCGACACTGCTTTGAGTTGGGGGAATTGAAAATAGGTCTAATTCACTTTTGACGCAGGGACAAGATTGGGGGTGTACCAGTGCCATGATCTAACCGAAAATATCCTTTGACAACCTCCGAGTTGTTCCACGTCGACGGCGTGAACTACTGTTCCTACCTCGTGCGAGTCGTTTTATAGAGACTGCTGGTTGGCGACGCGGCTGTTTGGATTTAACTATTTGATCGAACACTTCCTCTCCGGTTTGTAACATTCGTTTCTTAGCCGACTGTTTCAGAGACTTCCCTCCCAACAAATCTCCGACCACCCTCACTCCTGTTTTCAAGGCGTGTTTTTTAACGACAGGTAAAACTTTTCGAACCAGCGGTAACGCCATTTTAGCCAACCCCCCAAGCATACTACCGAGGCCATGACCGCGCTGACTCCTAGCACCGGAAAACACGGGGAGCCCTCCACCCGCTTGGTTGAGATAATACGGGGTGTAAATATCAGCCATGGTTTTCAAAATATAGCTTTCTTGATTTTACGGAAATGTAACGTCACTGTCACTTTACCAGATTCGAATGGAATGGGTCGACCCGTGTCATCTCTTATATCGATTTCTATAGTAGAAAAAGTCTTGGTGGCTATCGGGTAATAAAATATCTTTTTATATGTGAGGTTGATCAACTGCCCCCGACGATCGTGATCGATTGGAATAATACGCAGAAGGGGAACCAAGGTGTCTCCTACCACCTGAGCTTCGATTATACTACAATAGACATAAAGTCCGTACAAACCTCGATCAGGGTCAACAATGTGCTGACCGACTTGACTATTCTCAAAAATCCCCATTTCAAAACCGAGTCTTTGACGCAACCCCTCGTCCATGTAAACTACAACTAACTCATTCTCTAGGGTCATAGTTGCTGTCTGTCGTGTTTGATTGTAGGTGAGACGCACTCGCTCTTCATTTTGCTCCTTTAACTTGACTGCAAAGGCTTCTATCAACGATCTAGTCGTATAAAAACCGGGGGAAATGTGAAAATATTTGGGACGGGTCTCCTCAAATTCACTCACGATGTCATATCGCTCGCTGCAACAGACATCCGGGAGATTAAACGCCCGAGCCACGCGATCCATGACGACAAACCCCTCGTCCCCTGTAACATTGTACCACGTGTAAGGGTACTGAATTTCCGCTAATCCCACTTCCCAAGCCCCTTCCAACTGTACAGCTTTGGGGAGTCGAGTAAAGTAACGTGTCAACGTGTTGTTGGGGTGATAATTCATTGAACTGTTGGAAGGCAGGGTCAGAAAGAAACTCATGATGGTGATGACTTGAGACTCAAATAAAGCTCTTCTTGGTTTCACGGAAATGTAAAGTCACCATCACATGACCGTCTTCGAATGCTACGGACTGACCCGTGTCGTCTCTTATATCAATTTCTATGGTAGAAAAAGTTTTGGTGCCCACAGGGTAATAAAATATCTGTTCGTATGTCTGGGTCACCATTTTGTGCACCCGGTCGTAGTCCACAGGAACTGTGCGTAGCAAGGGAGCCATCGTGTCACCGACCACTTGTGATTCGATTATACTACAATAAACGTACAGTGCGTACAACCCTCGAAATACATTAGTCTTGTATTGAGTTTGAGAATCGTAAAGCGAAAGACATTCCTCACACCGCAATATTTGACGAAGACCTTCGGTCATGACCACTTGAAGTTTGGGGTCGGTTATTTTTACATTCACGGTCTGTGAGTGGGAATTGAATTGAAATCGAACAACGCCTCTGAGATGCGATTTGCGGATGTGCATATTGAGCGTGTCTATCAATTGATCAGCACTGTAGGAACCGGGGGTCAGGTGAACGACCAAGGACTCGACCAAAGGATCCCCTTCTATGGGTCTGTCTATCGTATGGTACCCAGCTCGCTGATCCACTATGACAAAACTGACATTGTCCCCGATGTTGTACCAGGAAACAGGGTACTGAATTTCCGCTAATCCTACTTCCCAATCACCTTTTAATTGTATGGGTTTAGGCAATTGAGTAAAGTAACGTGTCAACGTGTTGTTGGGATGGTAATTCATTGAACTGTTGGAAGGTAGGTTCAGAAAGAAACTCATGACGTCACTTTATGTTTCAAAGTGGGGTTGGGAAGAACGTACCCTAAGCTACTGCTTAACAGAGCAGTCCACAAATTACTATCTCCTTTACCCGCCGATAGATTGTAGATGCTGACGATGATTACGGTATATAAAATGAGGATTTGTGTAAAAAACACGATTTCGGCTTTCGGAATATCCCGACCAAATATGGTCCACACCCGATCGCCCATCCTAATGACGCCTTTGTTCCCGATCTCAGTTTTTATACAGCTCCACACCACTGACCCAACTATTAAAACTGGCAGGGTAGCCAAACCACTTGACCAAATATTGTTTTTGTCCTTTCCGTTTACGTTCTTTGATAATTTTTTCAACCCGATACCATGCTTTGTCATTCACTTTCTGTAATTCTTCCGCGTAAAATGTTCCCTCTAACACTTCGTCATTATCATCCTTTATCGTATACACATTAGGGGAACCTAAGTGAACACTCTCCACCCGAAACAACTCCTCATTCCAATTGGAAGTGTAACCTTTTTTAAATTTACCCCGTACTCGACTGATACGGACACGATCCCCGATATTATACTGAGGTCGTTTAACCCCATCAGACCGTTCCCCATATAATGTCATCCACGTGTCATCTTGATTACGCAACGAGACCGATATCGGGGTGCGCTTGATGCTGCGATGATAGCTGCGGTTGTATCCTTTCACCAGCGAAGCCAGAACCGGTAGATAAACACTGGTGTTGTGTTTGGTAAAATAACGCCACATTTTAGTTTTTAACGTACGATTAAACCGCTCGGCTATGCTAGCTTGGTTTTTCTTCGTTGTGGGTGGTAAAAAAGCGAATCCCCTGTTGCTTAAGAAATGTCTGAAATTTACGGTTGATAAATTCTCCACCCTTATCGGTCTGTAAACACAGGGGCTTCCGTCCTTGTTTAAATATACTCTCAAAGGCTCGAATCAAACTGTCTCCCGTTTTTATTTTTAAGTGGTATCACCCACGCATATTTCGAGAATACATCAATACAGGTCAAGAGAAATTTCATGTCTTGGTTCTGTTTGGCTAAGCGAGCTATGTCCACTAAATCGGCTTGCCATTGATGGTCAATCCCCCCGACTATGACACGTCGTCTTCGAAATCGACGACGGATTGGTTTATGTAATGTATAGGCATCTTGTTCACCCAACCATTGTCTGACCGCCTTTGTTTTGAGTTTCGTAGCTCTAACCAATGGCTGCACCCCTCCATACGCGGCCGGTGCCTCAGGGTCGAAATACACACTTAACTTTTCCATGACGTCCAATCTTGTGTTACAGCCTCCTCCTCACCAGGTCTTTTATCTATTCGCATCGCACCCTGTCGGATATAGTTCCATCGATCGGGGTGACCTACTAAATCTTGAGGAATGTTGGAGTCTCGCAACGCTTCGGCAAATCTTTCCCAACCCTGTGGTTCAAAGTGTTTACGTCGTCTCAACACATCGTTAACCAAATCCGCCACGTTAGTTCCACTAACGGCTTGTCCTTTAATCGTTAATTCCCCTCGTTCATTCCAACCCACGTCTGGGTTTTTTTTCGAAGGCGTTCTTATAACAAACGCCCTTTTTTCTGAAATTTATCAGGGATGGTTTCTACAACTTCCGCAATAGACACATCTTCTTGTTTGGGTGTGAGGGGCGGGGCCTTAGCTAAGGCTGTGTGAGGTGTCGGGGTTCTGTGCTGACGGTAATACTCGCGGTGTTTTTGTTAAAATCTGGTTATAAGATTCTACTTTAGCCTCCTCCGATAAATCACTACGATTCAGGACATCCCTCATCTCCGCATCCAAGTTGGATAACACGTCGACAGTGGGAGCTTGATCGTAACGTGCACTTGACAGAACTCGGGGATCAACCAACATCATTTTCTTAGCCATAATTAGCCGAACAGTTTACCTAACAACGGACCAGCAATACCTAAAATAGGTCCTAATAACGCCGGAAGAAAACCACCGGTTTGTAATACTCTTTTCTTTTTCTTGACGTTAGTTTTAGGTGAGATCAAAGCGCGTAGACCTTGTTTGTGTCGGGTTAATTTACGCTTCTGAACTGAAGTCAAGGATACGTTTCCTTTTAAAACATTGAGGGCACATTCACATAGACAATTCATCAATTCTTTGTCAGCCGTGTGAATCAAAGCCCTATTGACAGGGGGTTTGGCTTTAGCCATCACTCGTAATGTATCAGCGTGTTTTCTGAGACGCTCTGCCATGGTCTATGTCTAACGATAAGAATGGCGGTCGCCCGATGATCGACGGTATTTATTTCTGTAGGTATACAACTTGATTGGGTCGTAGTATGTCAGTTCGTAACCGTAAGTGATCTGGCGTTGCTTGCTTCAAATCGATAAACAAATAACCGTGGGGTTGCGAAGTAGCATCCGAAAAGGCTTCTTGTACATACTTGATGTTTCGCGGGTACATTTGTTTGGCTAAATGCATGATTTGTGAAGCGTCCCGAGGGTTCTTAAATACCACTAAATAATGAGCGTTCAAACTGATTGTTCGATGTTCTTTATTCTTTCCGAATAAATTTTGTACTAAATACAACACGCTAAGATTGCCATGGTGACTCCCTTTGGTGAATAGGCGAGTGACGCGTTCGTCAGTTTCTTCCATCAAATCATCGATGATCAACCAGGTTCTTTGTTCGGGGTCTGTCTCAAAATTCAATCCCTCTACAAATTCCACGTGCGGTAGTTGAGTGTACATGGTTTGCCACTCTCCGAAACACCACACGATTCGGTCGGGTGGTGGCTCAATGTGACTACCTTTGATTAACTCACTCACAAAGTAAGTTTTTCCACAGCCGCTCGGACCAGCTATCACGCAACTAAAGGGGTGTTTTTAAGGCTCGATCCATTATTATACTGAGTTATCATTCACAGTTCCCCCACTCTTTTTATAGATAGGATAGGTAAATAGTGTCGTGATAAGTAGAACTCAAAAAGAAATTCAATTAAAGTATATCATCACTTTTTATTCAATCACCAATCATATATATTCATGCGTCTAATAATTTTATTATATTTACAGTCATAAGGTTCCCCCATTAAGACTTTAGACCAGTGTTCGGTGGTCACACAAAAACCTAAACATGGTACGTCGATACTCTCTAGAGAGCCAAAGACACAGTTCAGTCGAATTGTGTTGCTCACACAACACGCGCCATAATAAAGTGACGTGATGTTCGTCCACCTTATCCAAGGCTCTTCCAACGCAATGTGAATACATCTTTTGTTGGTTCTCGGCTTGACATACGCCCGTTCCACACACGGCGCATGGTTCTTGAGCTATGTCAGATAACAATGGCTTCATCAAACCACTGTAAAGGCTAATTATCATATCCCACCCATCAGGCGACGTTCCTTGGTCATCCATCTTTTGTGGGCGTGCTGATAGGTCTTGGTAAGCTTTTATGAGCAGCCACCAATTGAAACTATCAAAGCACATGGTCACGCTTTCACGGGTAATTTCAATATAAGGGACTGGGGCTTTCACTCGACCAATTACATCGTCACAAATGGTTTCTTCCGTATCAACGTCCGATTGGCCAGCTTCCGCGTCAAATCAACGATAAGGTGAGTGATGTAAGAGCCGTCCCGCTTCTGAGAAAGGCATTTGAGGGTAATTTTATTTGATGTCCGCTCCATCGATCGCGAATGTGTAAATCATTGATCAAATCATCTGGGTTACTACACCACTGTGAAATTTGAAAGCGACCACTACGACGACTGGTATACAACGGTCCGTCAATGTAATCACACTCCTCGCCTTTCTCCTCTGCCATCCTGAATGAAACAAAAAGCTGTCCGTGTTCGCTTATTTATCCCCTGATCGAGCTAATGTAAGGGGTTTTTTCATGATCACGTGTCGACTTAATTAAGCTGATGTCAGCGCTTTTTTCATGATCACGTGACGAATTGATTTAGCTGTAGTCAGCGGTTTGTCATGATCACGTGACAAATTAATTTCAGATCCGGTAAATCACGCACACACACACACGCACACCGGGGTTGTGAGGTTCTTCGAACGTGGAACTTTAGCTTTCCGATTACGTCACAACCTTCCTCTGCTTTGTTGTGGCTGTTGTTTTCCTTAAGTTTCGATTGTGAATGTAGAGCTTATAATTACAGTGATATTTCAAGTGTTTGGTCAAAAGCGCCTTCATTACAAACCCGCATTGACACAGAGGACATCGCCTTAACCTCAGGGGTCTGTGTTTACCCTGAGCAGGTGTCTTGGGTCTATATGGTTGTTGAGTCTCAGCGACTCTCTGACATTCGTCACATTCTACACAAGTATCCATGTCGTCGCTTTAAAGATTTAACCTTTACTGACAGTGAACTTGTTTGTTAAACGATATTTATAATTACTTTAATCCACCTCATCTTCAGACACGAACGCAGTTAACTGACGATCCATTAAACACTCTCTAGCTTCGATCGCTTTACTAAGAGCCGTATCAAAATCGTAACCATGCTCCATCAAGCGCTGTTAATTTATACTAATTTGTCTATAGATCTTATTGTCTCTCAGTTCTTGAGTAAGTTGTGCATGCATCTGTAACTTGTCTTTTAAAACAGACCACCTGCTATACGCATCCGTCATGTTGATGTCACTCTCTGACTATCTTAGTCGTAAATGACCACCCAACAAATTTTAACTCTTTATAACATACTTTCCAAATAAAAAACACCATCCTGTATTTTCACTCATTTATTACACAATCTGTTAATTACACGTATTTCAATATCTGATTTCACCGACTCTAACCAATATTTCCTATAGTCCACACACAACCATTTGCTACGTTCCATCCACGAGGGGCAGGGGTCAATTAAACCTACACTCAATTCCCATAATCTTGTCACATACAGTTCATCAACACGTTCGAGGGCGTCCCCCATACACAACCTAACTTGTTCTTCAGGTTCGGCCATCAAACAAAGATTATGCTGTCGCTGGCTCGGGTGGTCTATTTGGCATCCATGGCATTTTTCTGGTATTAGGGTTTCGATTAAATCGACAAGCGTGTCTGTATACACCACCATCAGATATTCCTCCATTAATTTTGCTCTCACCACGTGGGTTCCGTAGAGCAGTTTCAACTCGTCCCACGCTTCTACAAACATATACCACGAGTAACTGTCCATTTGCATTGTCACCTGGCCCTTCTTTATCAGCACCATAGGGACCGGGTATCGAACACTCATCGTCACGTCTGCACCAATAGAGACCTCGACACGACTCTCCTCTCCCGCTTCTAACTGTTTCATTGTTTCTGTGACAGCAGCTATTTCGTAACCACAGTACAATACACAGTTCATTCCCAACTCTATGTGGCATTTCTTGAAATTGTTTTTCAAAAACACTACATCTTTATTCCAAACCACTATCGAATACTGTGCAAAGTAACGCGTGTATAGTGGTTTCACTTCCTCCATTTCGATTTGCGCCACGGCTTTTAACAAGTCGACATCGCTCATCCGCTTCTCAGCCATGATTATAACTGAACTGAGACACTCTCGCGTTTTTATATACTCCCCATGATATGAGGTATTACTTCACTTAGCTTAGATCAGCAAACACCAGCCCAAAATACACCTGTCGAAAATGATGTCATCCAAATATCACAATGTATTGACATGAGGTATTACTTCACTTACCCAAGGTCGATGATGAAATATCTGAGGGAATTTCATCAGCCGAAAACACCCAAAATAGAATGATGTCACCACCAAATACCGCGCACCGAATCCGCCAACGCTCCACCAACGAAACATATATTGCACAATCGACTTCGTCCACGTCGTACAGTGTTCGATGTCAAAAACAAGGTGTGAAGGGGCACGTAAATATACTACTTCCGCCATCACGGTTCTCGGAGTCAGTGGTGAAGTCTACTCTTACCGAATCATGTTTCTAATATGGACCAATATAGGAACAGGACTCGGAATAGTTATTGTCCAACAGCTTATCATTGTCTGGCTTTTCCCCGTTCAATTGACAAGTGCATTCGAGGTTTGTGTTCAGTTAATACTCTGCCCGCAACCGAGTGTTCACACACTTACTGATAGACTATCGAGGACTCGATATTCTTTGCAAGAAATCGCTGAAGTGCTATATATATTGAGTATTCTGTGTCAGTGCGACAATCTGCTATCTGGCATAGACCATTGTATGAGTAACCTGTTTTGATCACTTTAGCTGAAATTTGGCCTGGCAAACACTACGGTTGTTTTGGAAATTTGCTTGTAACTTGTGAATTATTTCTCATTTCCAGCCTCTGTAAGCAATATGTCATTCGTATTTTATTATCGCAGATTTTTCATTCGCTGTGATCGAATAAGGGTGCTTTCTGGTATCCGGTAACAGTGCCTTAGGTATTTGTAATCAATCGTGGAGAATAGCTTTATGTGCAAGAATGTCCACAGCCATGATTTGAATTTTCAGTATTTGGAAAGGAGATTCCATTCCAAGGCAGCTCGAGGTACCGCCTCATTCATGAGAATCTTTGCTGGAGTAAGTTGACTTACTAGATTGCAAACACTGGCAAACTGTGTGTCAACCTGGCGTGAAGCTTTCAAATAACCCAGTCGCAAACAAACTTAAATCAAAGCAGCTAGCGATCAGCCAAATATGCATTCTTGATTGCTAATTTACATATGAATGCATGGTGCTGTGACAGGTACTCTATATGGGCACGGCCATGTTCGCGCCATCCATTGCTCTCGAGGCTGGTGAGAGTTGCTGCTAATGGCCTTTGCTTATAAATATATATATCATAACTTCTTACACAATAAAATGGGTAATGAAAATGTTAATAAATTGGCAATGGTGAAGATGTAATGATTTATCAAAAATACAAGAATACGCACCATGCAACATGGGAGGTGATATGCGCAATGGGAAATTATATCCATGACGTCGAAATTAATCTCATCAGGTGACTGGTGTTGTTGGAAGGCGTTCGTGACGTCCGTGTCCATAATTTTGACTAGTCCTGATAGACATTTAAATGTTACACGCAGCAGTCGCTATTAAAAGTTCAAAGCTTATAATGAGAAGAGATTCAGCAAAAACACCCGACAATGATTGAAGTTACTCGACGCAGCGTCTGCTTATATTTCTGAGGCTCTTTTCGCGGCGCCGCCATCAATAAATTATCTATGATTCTGAGTTCACAATAGCAATAAGTTATAACAATGGTATCGTTGTAGCTTCTCGATAAAAGAACGCTTAAAAATGAACTATCCATCCTTCTGTTTGAATTCGCACTGTAACCATTACAACTCATGTGATTAAATGATGGCTGTGTTTGTCAGTGACTGGAGTACCTACTGCCGTCAGCATTCCTGTCATGGCCGTGATCGCTACACGGCCTTGGTAAAATCCAAGACAATCCATTCTACTACATACTACTCCATGGAATGACTCCATTAACACCGATTGTCTGTTCTAGGGCGGCATGAAAGCTGCCATTTAGACTGATGATTTAAACTATGAAAACACCAGCACGATCCTATTGTTATCAAATAACATCACATATCCCTGTGTAGCTTTGTCTTTCTGGTAAAGCTTTTCAGTAGATCCGCGAGTTCGCCATTCATCCTGGTCTTTGATGTTTGGTTTAATGAGCACATTCCTCTTCATATTCGGCGTCAACCAGGCCTTGGTGCAGCGTTTGTCGGCAACGAAAACCCAACGAGACTCACGACGGTAGGTGCCAGGCATATCATAAATACTTCTTCGCCAAAATAGCTCTTGTTAAATTGCACGTGTAAATCTCACAACTCCCAGTTATTGCACTGCATAAGGCTAAACGCTGATCTATTACAAATATTTACACGTTCCCGTTGGGAATCGCTGTGAAAGATAAGTAACAGATCAGTATTGTTATCGTCGGTCCTTTTGTACGGATAAACAGATCCGTGTTGTGATCATGCGTGGTTCATTGCTAATAACAGATCGATGTTGTGATCATGTGCCATTCATTGCTGATAAAACAATACCTGCCATGCATTCAATGAATCCCTTTTGATATTCTAGAACTGTTTGTTGTATGAGTATGCACTGATTACAGTTGGCTTTGGCGTTTTTCGGTGTCTGTGGAGGGTCGCTGGTTGGTATGCTCCTGCTAGGTGGCTGCTGTTAGCATCGCCCATCAATTAGCGTTGTTTTTTATTAGTATGTTGTGTCTGCTGTTAGCATCGCCCATCTATTATCGTTGTTTTTTATCACGATATTGTTTCTGCTGTTAGCATCGCCCATCAATAAGCGTTGTTTTTTATCACGATGTTGTTTCTGCTGTTAGCATCGCCCATCAAATAGCGTTGTTTTTTTATCACAATGTTGTTTCTGCTGTTAGCATCGACCATCAATTAGCGTTGTTTTTTATTAGGATGTTGTGTCTGCTGTTAGCATCGCCCATCAAATAGCGTTGTTTTATATAGGGATGTTGTGTCTGCTGTTAGCATCGCCCATCAATTAGCGTTGTTTTTTTTAGGTTGTTGGGTCTACTGTAAGCATTGCCCATCAATTAGCGTTGTTTTTGTTAGGTTGTTATGTCTACTGTTAGCATCGCCCATCAATTAGCGTTGTTTTATTAATGATGTTGTGTCTGCTGTAAGCAGGGCGTCGTCGTCGGAGGATGGACCGCGTTTGTATTTGTGATGTGGCTATTGGTTGGGGCGCCGATTAACAATGTCCACATTATAGACATGCTCCTTCCGTCCGCCCCAACAGACGGATGCGCGGAAAATGTCACTGTAACTCTGGGCTACAATGAGTCCACAAACTCCACGTTGACGACCAGCATCGAGGCATCTGAGACAAGGTGGGCACTACAATGGTCGGAATGTCAAGAGTTGTTCTCAAACCTTAACCTTGTTGTCTTTGATCTCATCTGTATGGCGTCTATTTGCACGCATTGTTTTAGGGGCGGGATAACCAATTTCTACATGCTGTCTTACATGTGGTATCAACCAATGGCAATCGCCATTACACTCATCGTCGGCATGCTCGTCTCGTTTATCGCTCGTAAGTCAATGTAATAATCGCTTAATACATAATCATAATTACAATACTATAAAATGTAAGAATTATTATAGCGATAAAAAGTCAGTATTAACGACAACATGTATTGATGAGCTCAATAAATGACCCACGATTTAGTCATTTACATGTGTATTAAACACATGAAGCAGCTCGACTCTCCTATTTGCCTAAACACGGACACCGATAGGCCGCTCCATTCCCTTGTCTGTCTGTCTGTCTGTCTGTCTGGATGCAACAGGATACTCTGATCCCAGCCTCTGTAATATGGAAGTAGAAGAAGTGTGTCTCATTAACTGTTTTCACTGAACCTGGATGGTGTTATAATACTATTTTGGCTCATACATTCTTAAAAAGCCTCCCCCTTTAATTATCAGCACGAGAGCCCGGGTTACATCACACCACTCTTTGGGAGGGGTGTAACCCTGATTTCAGCAATCTTCACAGCAAGCGAGTTCACCCTCCAAGTGGACTCGTCGTGTCACGTGGGGATTGTTTTAGCCTGGCCTATCGCGGGACCCTTTATAAGGAGTCCAGATGGGTTAGTCAGAGAGATTCATCTAGTCAGAAAAACGATTCGGACCGCGAGATTCCAGGGAGCTTCATTGTTGAAATTAAATAAACCAAATAAGCAACTCTACTTCAGGACTCGCGCTAATTTCCTCTGATTAGTCCCCACTCCAGCAACTACAGGCAGTTAACGAAGATCGTGCATAAGCAAGAAAAGCTTAGAAAATTTAGCTTAACATGATATTATAAGTGGCTCATACGTTCTTAAAAAGCCTCCCCTTTAATTATCAGCACGAGAGCCCGGGTTACATCCACTCTTGGGAGGGAGGGGTGTAACCCTGATTTCAGCAATCTTCACAGCAAGCGAGTTCACCCTCCAAGTGGACTCGTCGTGTCACGTGGAGATTGTTTTAGCCTGGCCTATCGCGGGACCCTTTATAAGAAGTCCAGATGGGTTAGTCAGAGAGATTCATCTAGTCAGAGAAACGATTCGGACCGCGAGATTCCAGGAAAGCTTCATTGTTGAAATTAAATAAACCAAATAAGCAACTCTACTTCAGGACTCGCGTTAATTTCCTCTGATTAGTCCCCACTCCAGCAACTACAGGCAGTGAGTTACAGTACTATAACGAAGATCGTGCATAAGCAAGAAAAGCTTAGAAAATTTAGCTTAACATGATATTATAATACTATTTTGGCTCATACGTTCTTAAAAAGCCTCCCCCTTTAATTATCAGCACGAGAGCCCGGGTTACATCACACCACTCTTTGGGAGGGGTGTAACCCTGATTTCAGCAATCTTCACAGCAAGCGAGTTCACCCTCCAAGTAGCTTAACAATGGAACAATGGCAAAAGCTCTTAATCATATGGATACGGTTATATACTCTCTTTTTTCTGTGGTTGTTGATCGTTTGATTGTACCATACAACCTTCTTATTTTGTTCATTTACAGGGAACAAAGAATGTGCGCGCAGAAGAGGAAACAGAGGAAGTGGTTGAACTTCTTATGACGAGTGAAGAAAACAAACCTCATATCATATAGCATATATAGTTAATTATTACCCAGGTAATATGGGCGTATTCTTTATGTTGGCTTGATACCTATGTGAATGTTTTCGATGTGTAAACCCGTTTAGATGAAATGAAACTTAACCCTTGTAAAGGAAACAACTACGATTAACTACATCTTCAATTACTAAATTGTCGTGTGTTTTTATGATCACAAAACTCATCAAACCAGAGTGACAGACATTGGGTGTGACATATATTTCTTAAAGCCATTCTGTAGTAGGGTATTCACTCCATAGACATGACATTGCCTACTCTTCAGCCACTCCCATTGATATCAGATAAGTTTTACTTCCTGTACATTGCCTTCCATATATGCGAGCGAATTCAACATCAATATATTCCGCATTCACTGTTGTGGGAAGTTTAACTATTCCCAAGTTATCTTGGTATTTTCATCCTTATGTACGTTCTTTCAGCCTAGGATGATATGGGTTGTGTATGAGTGTGGGAAAGGTGTTTGCCGACGGCAAGTCAAAACAAACATGTCATGTCTTTACTCCTTGTAGTTTTTCAAAGGCTTGTCTTATGTTTTACACTATGTGAAATGCACATTGTAAATAAATTGCTCGCCTTGTTTAAGAGAAGCGTGAAATTATATGAATATATTAAGCTCAAGATAGGATGCAGGTCGATACAGAGTGTAAGATGACAATTCAGGCCTGTAGTATCGTGATGTGTGGTGCCCCGATATACAATACGTACTTGAGGTTTATGAAAGAAGACACGAACTTCAAGCGTGGGTTTTAGAAGAAACTAGCACTGCATTACTTAACTTCAACTTTTGAATTCAAGATGAAGTTTTGCCTTATGGTTGGAGAGAGATGTGTCAAATTCGGAGGCCAGGATAGAACTGATTTTAAATTGTATAAATGATTCCCTCAACGACCAAGGCACACTATCCTTATTCTCGATGGACATGCAGCAGCCTGGTCTGCGAGGGCAGGGTAGTTGACCAAGCTGGGCGGGATATGTGTCGATAGGGTGTGGGGTATATGAGGAGATATGAGAAGAGGGGGTGGTGGCAAGTGACACGTGTTTCAATCGTGGATCTGGGAAGCTGAGGTTCGTATTGTAATGCTGGATGTGGCCAAATATAGCATTTAGGGATGATCAAATCTTCCTTTATACCAGTCCAATTAATTATGAATTGATTCAATCAAAACATTCATGCTGTTAATTTTATTGCATTTTTATTTATATTCATATTATTTTAAAACTTATAACGTAATTGAGCAGGAGTTGTAAATGACAAATTTTCTATTGGGTTAGAATCCAACCATATTTTCAATATTATTTGGGACATGGTGCAGTATCTATGGCCAGGGCATCTAAAATAGATACCCCAGCTGTACTCGAAAATAGGCACTATTGATGCCGAAGCATCGATAGTGACAGCCGCAGCATCTTGCGACGAATTTTGTCGTTCATTAAGACAACCTCGTGAATTGTCGGCGTTCTGGAGCATCAACTTAAGCCACCTACCTCGCGCGTTCCTCGATGAAATTCCTCGTCTCTTAAAATGACAATGTCACCTTCAACCAGTTTGCGTCGTTTTCCATTTCATTTCGAACGTTGTTATAGTTTAGACAAGTATTCTTTCTTCCATCTGTTCCAAAATTTTTCTGTCAATTGCTGCACTCTACGCCATCTATGACGAGCAAAAACATGCTGTTGAGTGAAGGAAGATATTAGTTTTGGCTTCATCGTTATTAAGTGATTCAGAGTCAGTGCTTCAGGACCAAGAGGGTCATTCAAATTCTGAGCTGTCAAAGGTCGACAGTTGATAATAGACATAACCTCATAAAGGAATGTTCGAAGTGATGAAGTGTCAAGTCGTGAACTGTGTTGATTAAATAGAACTGCAAGTTCACTTCTGATTGTTCTAATATGGCGTTCCCATGATCCCTCAATGTGGCTGGAATGAGGGCTATTCATGACAAACTCGCAGTTGTTGGCAATCATGAACATCTTCATCGGATCATTGTTCATTTCCTTGAGAGATTGATCAAATATTCTCTTTGCTCCGACAAAGTTGGAGCCCTGATCACTTCTTATTTGTTTAATAGGTACCCGCAGAGCAATCACACATCTCAAGGCATTGATGAAGCAGTCTGAGGTCATATCATCCAGGCACTCAATGTGTATTGCACGAGACGCCATACAGGTGACAATCAAGCCATATCATTTCATCTCGCGACGCCCATCCTTCACAAAAAATGGCCCGAAACAATCCAAGCCGCTTTAGGTGAAGGGAGGTGACAGATCTCCCATCTTTTGATTCTCAGTTTTGCGTCTCAATTTCCTGCAAATGACACATTTGTAAATAGTTGAGGCAACCAATTTGCTGCATCTCAATATCCAGAATCCGCTTGAACGGAGCTCGTTTATAGTGAAACCTTGTCCTTGGTGACATACTTTGTCATGGCAGTGCCGAACAATCAATTCAACTATATGTCCTGAAGAAGGCAGAATGATTGGGTGTTTAACAGCATGAGCTGGAGAGGATTGCTTGAGTCTCCCTCCAATACGAAGAATTCCATCATTATCAAGGTAAGGATCAAATTTATACAGATAGCTTTTCGTTTGCAAAGTTCCAGCTTTCATCATCTTCAAATCCTCAGTGAAATACTCAGCTTCAACCAATTTCAAAACTGTCAATTGTGCAGTGCTTAAGTCTGTGCTTGACAAGGGATTGAGACTTTTCGGATGCGCCTCTGAATAACAGCAACAGCCATCAAAACATCAGACCATCTTGAAAACCTTCTTAATCTTTTCAAGAATGAACCATTCACGGGTTTAGTCTGTGCACAGTTCACAACGGCCTTCTTCACCTCTGAATCAGGATCAAGCTGTGTCAGTTTGTATTGGAACATCCGATTTCCTCAAGAGGTATGGACCCTTAAACCAGATTTTAGAGTCGGTCCAAAAGTGTTCTGCCTCAATATCAAGGGTTAGCTCTTAGGATATCAGCAATCTTAACTGACACAACTGCTGCAGTGAGCTCAAGTCGTGGGATCGTCGTAACCATGAGTGGTGCCACTCGAGATTTTCCCATTAGCAAGCAGAAATTAATTCGATTCTGCTGGTTGAGAATCTGCAGATATGAGCACTGGCCATATTCGGTAGAACTCGCGTTGGAGCAGTGATGAATTTCACAGCGTCTTATCTCACCAAAGCCACAGGGGATGCAGCACCTTGGAATTTTAACATTCAGCCTTGTTCGTTCAGACAACCATCTTTCCCATCGTTGCAATATATCTTCAGATAGGGGTTCATCCCAATCACATTTCCTGGAATATCTGCTTTCCAAGTAAGATGAAGGGAGCCAGACAGCCCAGGGGATGATATATCGATGCCAGTGGGGAAAGAACTACTCGTCAGGTCATTGGTCTCTGATCCATAGCAACCTGAAACTGCAACAGGTCACTGTGGATATTCCACTGGATGCCTAACACTCTTTCAATTTATTCTCTGGGTATTTCCACTGAGAGTGACCCATCTGTATTGTCTCTATCCACTTGAGGAATATCCTCCAAGACAACTTTACTGTTGCTGACAAATTTGCGAAGCCTTATATTGGCTCTCTGAAACAATTGTCTAGCATCTTTGATCAAGCGTTTGGCTTCTTCAACAATCGAGCAGCTGAACAGACCATCGTCAACGTAAAAGTTATATCTGATAAACTGACAAACATTTTCATTAAATTCGTGCTCATAGTCTTGCACTAATCTTTAAAGTGCAAAGTTTGCACACCCTGGGGAGCTTGCTTCTCCAAAAAGGTGGACAGTCATTTAAAACAGCTTAGGATCAGAGTCAAGACCATCAATCTACCAAAGGAACTGCAGGTAGTTACGATCTTCCGGATTCACATTGAACCTATAGAATATACGTGCTATGTCACTAACTGCAGCTAGGGGTCCTTGGCAAAATCTCAGTAGACACCCAAGTAAGGTATTTGTCATGTCTGGTTCTGACAGAAAGTGGTCATTGATGGATGTTCCATTGTATCTAGCAGCACAGTCAAATACCACCCTAAGCTTTCCCTTTCGCTTATGGTAAACTCCATGGTGTGGTATAACCCATCTGTTTTGTTCCTGGTCATCTGACACTAGTTCAGCATCCCCTTCAGAGATCATTTTGCCCATAAATTTTTGATAGTCTGCAGCGCAGGAGGGGTCAAACTTCATTCTTCTCTTTAAATAATTCATCCTTTTAGCATACATTTGTAAATTGTCTGGCAAGCATGGCTTCCATTCTTAAATGGTAGTGGCATTTGATAGAATCCATCTTTGCCTTGAAAAGTATTATTTTCTAAGATGTCTAGAAATCTCAGGTCATCCTGGGATAAAGTCCTGTCCTTTTGTTGATCCTTAAAATCTGTCTCCAATATTCTGATGATGTCAGAGGGACAAGTTCCTGCAGGTGACTCTTTTACCTTGGTTTGATGTACAAAGGTCACCTTGTCAACTTACTCGTATAGGTGAGGCCACTTTCTTCCAACATCCTTTGTGGGGATGTGGGTTCTATCCAACGGAATTTCTTGTCGTGTGTATAAGGCTGGGAGTGTTATTTTTATGTCTGAGCCCATTCCTCGCATTCGAAGTCCTCTTAGTTTCAAACAATCCAAGATACAAGATGATGTCATGGTGGCCACCTTGAGTTTCGTCGGTTGACATTCAGCCTTCAGTCTCTCTGCAATGTTTTCTGTAATATCTAGCAATGCATACACAAGAATTTCACCATCAGGATCATCTTTCGTAGGAACATAAACTGGGAGCGTCATTGAGCATTGCATATTTCCACCTTTCGGCTGGGATGCTCTGAGCACCTTGACTGGATGCTCCTCTGAAGTCTCCTATTGATTGTATTCGAGTTTTCATAGTCTCCATGCAGGTTGGATGTTTGCCTTTGCATTTGTCGCAAGTGCTCTTGTTCCTGCATTCTTTTGACAAGTGGCCTTGTTTCACGCACCCGAAACAGAGGCCTTTTTTAATGATAAATTATTTTCTCTCCGATGGAGCTTGTGGCTAAATCTGTAACAATCAAGAATGTTGTGCCCCGACTTTGCACAAAAGGCACAAATAGCAGTTTGATCAGATGCCTTTTTGTCTGGTGAACACCTTGTTGTGGTCTTGTATGTAGAAGTAGCACTTGTTACATCTGAATGTATATTCAGGGAGTTGTTTAGGAAAGTTAGCCTCCTATTTGTCTTCAGACCATCTGGCTTGTCAGGTGATGGCTTTGCAGATTTTAGTGAAGCAATAGGGTTGCATATAACATCTGCCTCTTTTGTTACAAACCTTACAAATCTTTCTAAACATGGGTAAGTCTTGTTGTCGTCCACAATTTGTGCCCATCTGCGAGCGAGCCAATCAGGAAGTTTTTGAAGGATCTTGCGGTTCTCACGAAAGTCATTCAGTATGGGTAGATTCGGAATGTGCATCATTGCAGCCTGACATTGTCTTAGAACGTCGGAGAGCTTCCAAAGGCCCATACAATCGCTGCTGCAAATGTTTGGCCTTGAATCTGGCTTGTCTCGAAAAGCCTCTGAAACAAGAAAGGGATTGCCATATCGATCCTCAAGAATATCCCAAGCACTCTTGTAGGCAGCTTCAGTGTCAAAATAGAAGAGCGCTTCTATGGCTTCTCGTGATTCACCCTTCAGGAAACGTTTCATATAATGGATCCTTTCAGTTGGGGGTATTTGCCTTGATTTGATGAGTGTAACAAATGACGCCTTCCATGATGGATATTGCAGAGGATCTCCTTCATAGACTGGAGGTTCTGGGATTGGAAGTCGACTTAGATTAACAGACTTGGTAACTGATTTCACTAAATTGATCATGCTTGAGATGTTAATCTGTTCTGCTGGTGTGGACATTTGCACTTGTTTGTAGGGACATGGCGTGAATAGAGTGACTTCTACATTCAAATTGTGGAATCTCAGGGGTTCAATTGTGGATAGGTTGACAATTCAGCTTTTTTGAGGACCTGTAGTTCAATTTGATTTTTCGTAAGCTCTGTTAAGACTCTCTGGTCTTCTATTTGTCGACTAGTGATTTCTAACTCTGCCTGAACTCTTGCCCGTTTTATTTTCTCCTTAGCCTCTTGTCTTGCACGCCCCGCTTCCAATTGAGCTTGACGTTCAAGTTCATCATTCTCGGTTCGTTTTAGTTCTCGTATGCGCAGGCACTCTTGTTCCTTTGCTTCCAGCTCATATTTCTGTGCTGTTCGCGCAGCCAGCAATGCTCTCCTGGATGAAGTGGTGCTTACTTCAATAGAGTCTCTGTCATGGGAATGATGACTCTGAGAATACTCAGTTTCAGACTGGTTCCTTTTAAGAGATCGAAGTAGTAGCTGTAGCTTTTGTTTGTGACAGTCCGGTTGACGTCGTGCTTCATGCGGCGTTCTTCTCAGCACGTCATATCTTTCTTCCATGTTTCTGAGACAATTATTCAGCTTCAGTTTTGCGCTTCTTTCATCAGAAGGGTACTGGAATCCAGGTTCATTTTTATGTCGCGTGCCAGATTAGCTGCATGAGAAACACCTGCCAAAAAGGCTTCGAGTTCTGCCTGATGTTCATCAACAATTTCTTTAAGCTTCAGTGTTGGCTTGATGTCTCTCTTACTTCGCCGCACACTCAGGTGAGCAGATGATGCTTTCCCTGATAATATGCTTCCTGTTTTGTGCTGAGGATTTTCTTGTAATGGCAGGGAGGTAATGCCATGGTACGATGCAGAATGAGAATCATCGACTGGCGCACATTCCTCTTCAGCTGGTTGTAGTGTGGTCTGCTGGGGAATCTCTCGAGAGGGGGATTTAGCCATGGCACTGTCCGTACTCATGACAATAGACGTAGCCCTAAAAAATATTGACAGCAAAAGCGTGCGACAGGTCACAAGTATTCAAGTTGACATCTTCCTGGCAAGCACTCGGTCGACTGGCGAATAGACACAGTAGTCTGTTTCGTAGGATGTAGTCTTTGACTATAGCTGTGTGCAGTGATCCAGCTAGAAATAACTTGCTTTGGCGCAGTACTGATTTATTTGAGCAAAACGTTCAGTAGTTAAACTCAATAAACCGTCAACTTCAACAACAAAATGGCGGTGCAATGGATCTTGAGACATAAATCTTTCATTTCACAATTTATCGCACTTCGGTAATCATAATGTTATCGGAACAAATCATTGATAGTAAAATGCTCACGAACCGACTTTGAGCCGGTAAACTAGCCAGAGCAGCACAAAAGGTAAATCCGATCATTCCACACAACTTCAACATCAAGAGGTCTCAATATGAGATCAAAAAGGTCAGAAATCATCTGAATTGACAATCAAGACGCGGCGTCTTGGTACTTCCGCTAAAACTGCGTGGTGAAAGTAGTACAAAAAATATGACTACGCGACCGCAGGACACAATACTTTCAAAATCATTATGATTAATATAACCAACATTATGATGATGTGCGACTGCCGCTGCTGCGGCAAAATTAACCAATAATCAGCTCGGCAAATTTATATTTCAGCCAGCAAAATAAGTATGAGTGCCTCGTGTTCGTGTGATGTAAATCAGGAAGATCACTTCGCGTGGCTCGTTTCCGTGTTATATAATCCAAGAAGATCACTGCGCGCGCCTCTTTCTGTGTTATATAATTCAGGAAGATCACTTTGCTTGCCTCGTGTCTATGTTACGCTGTTGATAAGTGGTTTTCACAGCAAGTCAGCATATACATTTGAATAATCTGTCATATACTGCTTAAACTTGGGTAAGCTCACATTTTACCTACTGTAGGGTATGTAGTTCCTTGTTGTGGATGGTACGAACTGCTTTCCGATCATGTAGTTGATTTAATATGTAAATTTGAAGTCATTGTGTCTATTAACCAACCAATCCTATGTATAGGTATATTTGCTAACATACAGGGGTGGATAACTTTTGTGACTCAATTTTCATTTATTCAGAACGGCAAATATGAAATACAGTGCTTGCATGGAGTTATAGTATTCATTATATAATAGGTAGTAGTACAATCATATAGTGATCTCAATCATATAGTGATCTCAATCATATAGTGATCTCAATCATATAGTGATCTCAATCATATAGTGATCTCAATCATATAGTGATCTCAATCATATAGTGATAGTGACATGTGAACAATACCCTATCCCTATCTAATAAAGATATGTTAATAGGTAAATTACAATGTTTGCCCAGTTAAGGAGAAGATGCACAATGTTAAGTGACAATCACTTTTATGAATATATGCATTATGTTATATTGGTACATCTAAACTAACAGAAATGTCCATAAACACATCAAAGATGACCATTGCTTAATGTGGGCATCTCATACTTTTGAGGAGTCTCTTATTGATAGGATAAACCATAAAATGAGCATATTTGAGTTGTAATACAGATATTTGACCATACAAGTACAAGTGATAATAAAGCATAATGATGAAGAAACACACAAAAGAGGTTTACAAAAAAGAAAGTGCTTGGATAAATTCCACAATAGACATACAAGTGCGGGAGCTAGCGAAACCGCCATAAGACTTGGAATGGGCCTTGTCTGGCTCCCAAACCTAACAACCTAACCCCCACAATATACAACAAAAGAAGAAAGAAAGAAATGTAACAACATAGCATGGGTTGGAACTCCCCTCTTTTTGTATAGTTTTAAATTGGGTCTGACAGTATAAAAAGCCTAACTAACCACTATCTAACATACTAGATATCAAGTAGAGTATATACATTATGCTTTGCTCCTGGTGCCATTGTCAAGCAGCAGAAGCTGACCTTGCCACAGAAGTTGGTGGTGTGCGTGTTCCTCACGGTTCCTCCATAACTACTGCAGTTACGAACATATGAATTACATGGTTGTAACAAGCAATTATCGTAGCATGAAAAATACTTGTTTTCACTTTTTGTACTTTGTATAATGACATGTGTTTTAGGGTATCAATCGCGATTTTTGCTACGAGTTCTCTCCTCGCTGAAACGGCTGTATTTACGCACATGAAATTTGGTCTGTATTTAGAACTTGGCCTCGTGATAATGATTAACACAGTATTTTAAGCATTCACATTAAAAAAAAACCGCAAAAGGACGCTTAGTTTGAATGTTTTCTACTGCGTCAGCTTAGCGAGTAGGCTTTCTGCAGGCTGGACATGTCTAAGCAGGCCAAACCTTACGTAATCGACCAGAGGCATTCATCGCTTCTCTCTCGCTTTGCATTGACTTGGCTAAGGGGTCATGTCAAAACATCTGCTAAGGGGTCATGTAAAAACATCTAAGCGGCAGCAGCTTGTGACAGGTATCCTAAAATAGTGCGCGTTACCAGCTCCCCTCGCTGACATCTATCGTAAACGTGTGCGGCGCATAGGGTGCCTTAACACCAACCTTACGTTATGTAAACAAGGCGCAATCACAGTCCCGATTGCTGAACTAATCGGTCAAGTATTCAATTTGTTTGGAGATACATTTGTTCGTGTGATATTGTTGATACAGTATTGCTGGTCGTCCAGACTTGCCGTTGGAAGATATGCTGTTTGCGCTTGTGCCAATCTAGTTTTCACCTTATTCCCGTGGCGTCAACACCTTGCCCAGCTGTGAAAGCGCGCTATTACGGATGGTGGATGTCAATAAGACTACCGTTTTTGTTCCTATTTTGTTAAAATAACTCGCTATTTTGGGCTGAAAAAGCGGGTCAAAGAGCTGTGCGCAAGTTATGCAGATTCGCGACTAATCGCGACGCGAGTTATCGGGGTAGACCTGTATTCAGTATAAGATGGCGTGCAATATGTGTGGTAAAGCCATTAGCAGGAAAGTAAATCGGAAGAAACGCAAAACACCTTGCATAATGAAGCCTAAGCGATATATCTGCATGAGATATTGCAAGGTGCTATGTGATTATCACTCCCTATGGAGGCGTGAAAAATCAAGCTAGAAGAGAGACAAAAAGGGGAAGATAGCACCACTGTAAAAGTTGCGAGCATTAATATGTTCTTGGCCCCGCCCACAGTTATACCAGCCAGCTCCTGCAAAACACTGTCGTTCATTTGCTACTGCTGAAGGTCTATTTGTCTTATAATAAGCGTGTGCTTAGAATGCGTGCATGCATATTTGCTGTGTCTCTGCCATATGGTATACTGTGTTGTATGTAGTATGTTAATTAGTAAAATAGTGTCTCATTTCACCATGGCTGTTGCCATATATAATCTGTCCAGGCTTATTTTTAAATTGATTCTTTTGAGGGAGCATAGATAATGATAAATGTCAGTTTGGCAAATCCTTAACACTTCAGGTATCATGGAAGCCTCCTGTGTACAATGGCATGCTTGATGCAACAGAGAACTACAATACCAAGATCGCTGAGGCAGGGTCAAACAGAAAGGCCATCAACCAAGCCATATATAAGCCTGTTCTAAAATCAGGACTGAGCTCCCAGCTGTCCCTTCCAGTTGGATTGCAGCCAACGATGGAGAAAGTCACCAATTAATCCCTTGCTACAGGAATAGTGCCACAGTCATTCAAAACAGCGGTAGACTCTCCTTTGTTCAAACATTCGTCACTCGATCCAGAGTGACTATAAAACTATAGGTCAGTCAGCATTCTCCCTTTTCTCTCGGAGGTGCTTGTGTGAATAGTTACCATTCGGCTCAACAAGACCATAGATGAAAACCATCTCCATGGTCTACTGTAATCTGCCTACAAAGCAGTCCACACCACCGAGTCTGCATTTATAAGGGTCCAAAATGATCTACCGTGCTCGACTAAAGTGCTGCTTGCGACCTAATTGACCACACCACACTCCTTAACAGGATCAATATGATCTTTGGTATCAATGGACAAGTCCTTGAGTGGTTTCGGCGTTCCCCAAGGGTCTGCTCTCGGCCCTTACTCTTCCTCGTCTGCATCCTTGATCTTGGCCATCTGATCAAATCCCATGGGGTCGACGGCCATGGTTTCGCAAACTACACACTAACAAACAGTGCTTTCACGCACCACCTGGGTTTAACAGCCTTGCAAAAAGAATATAAGATTATAGAACACTGTCTGTCCCAGATATCTGCTGACTGCAAACAAGCTCAAGTTCAACTCTAATGGGCCAATCATAAATCCCGGAGCCATGTTTGATTCGTCTCTCTCAATGGCAGCCCAGGTCAACAACCTGGCCAAGTCAGAAAGGTTCCACATCCGCAATATCAGCCATGAACGAAAGAGGCTGACTGTCGAAAACTCTTAGTGCTTAATCCAGTCACTGGTTATCTCAAGACTTCTTTTGACCGACTGACCGTGTCCACGCGAATTCAATCTACAATCGTTTCATGTTCGTTCCTAGGCCTACCATGGGATGTTCATTGGCAATTCTAAGAGAGTGGGTTGATGATTCTGCAAAACATTGTCTTGGCATCATTACGGTAAAAATTGCTAATCAGATGATAGGATTCCAATAACGTGGGGTGTATTTGATTTTCCTTGGTATTTTAATTCTCCATCAGAATTTGTTCTCACCTGGATCGATGATTGATTCTTCCACCCCAATCCTTGCACATTCATTTATTGTCAACCCACCTGGATCTCCCCCAAGTCGTCATGTCGCCAGATGAACACAATGCCACCACTCGTCACAGCTTACCTGATGCGCGTCGTCAGCATCACTGACATCCACTATATCGCAACATCCATGGATGGTAATGATTCATTAATATCAAGATTGGCCGATTATAATACTAAGCCCGTTTTCCTCTAGTCTAGTACCGTCTACTGCATGCAATATTTGGTTTATGAATCACATCCAGTAAATATTACCAATAAAGAATCGGACCAAAAAGTGTTTATTACAACAGAATGAAAGGCTTCAACGATGATTAGCTCATGTGACAGTTCACAATCCTTATGTGTAGGCCCATTGATATTAAGTGAAAACACGTTGGACCAGTTAATGAGACACACTTCTTCTATTTTCATATCACACAGGCTGGGATCAGAGTATCCTGTTACACATAGACAAAGATAGAGTGGGAAGTCAGGATGTCAGTAGGCCGTGATTGAAATCGGAAGATCCGAACAAGTCCTGCTGCTTTACGTCGAATATTATTATACATACGATCCAGAGATGATATTGTAAACATGAATCATGTTTAGGATTGACTTACGGGCCAGGAAGGAGACCAGCATACCAATAACGAGCGTTACAAAGATGGCCAATGGTTGATACCATGTATAGGACAGCATGTAGAAGCTGTCAATACCTGATCTGAAGTGGATCGTCCATCAACATATATGCATAATATATACAGTTAAAATTATTCCCTTTCATAAACTGTATGTATCATCTTATGGACAACATTGATGAATCAAAAGGACGAAACACCACGAAATAATGATGAATCAAGAAAGACCGGTCTAAGAACCCATGGCTACGCGACCGCAGGACACAATACTTTCAAAATCATTATGATTAATATAACCAACATTATGATGATGTGCGACTGCCGCTGCTGCGGCAAAATTAACCAATAATCAGCTCGGCAAATTTATATTTCAGCCAGCAAAATAAGTATGAGTGCCTCGTGTTCGTGTGATGTAAATCAGGAAGATCACTTCGCGTGGCTCGTTTCCGTGTTATATAATCCAAGAAGATCACTGCGCGCGCCTCTTTCTGTGTTATATAATTCAGGAAGATCACTTTGCTTGCCTCGTGTCTATGTTACCTGTTGATAAGTGGTTTTCACAGCAAGTCAGCATATACATTTGAATAATCTGTCATATACTGCTTAAACTTGGGTAAGCTCACATTTTACCTACTGTAGGGTATGTAGTTCCTTGTTGTGGATGGTACGAACTGCTTTCCGATCATGTAGTTGATTTAATATGTAAATTTGAAGTCATTGTGTCTATTAACCAACCAATCCTATGTATAGGTATATTTGCTAACATACAGGGGTGGATAACTTTTGTGACTCAATTTTCATTTATTCAGAACGGCAAATATGAAATACAGTGCTTGCATGGAGTTATAGTATTCATTATATAATAGGTAGTAGTACAATCATATAGTGATCTCAATCATATAGTGATCTCAATCATATAGTGATCTCAATCATATAGTGATCTCAATCATATAGTGATCTCAATCATATAGTGATCTCAATCATATAGTGATCTCAATCATATAGTGATAGTGACATGTGAACAATACCCTATCCCTATCTAATAAAGATATGTTAATAGGTAAATTACAATGTTTGCCCAGTTAAGGAGAAGATGCACAATGTTAAGTGACAATCACTTTTATGAATATATGCATTATGTTATATTGGTACATCTAAACTAACAGAAATGTCCCATAAACACATCAAAGATGACCATTGCTTAATGTGGGCATCTCATACTTTTGAGGAGTCTCTTATTGATAGGATAAACCATAAAATGAGCATATTTGAGTTGTAATACAGATATTTGACCATACAAGTACAAGTGATAATAAAGCATAATGATGAAGAAAAAAAGAGGTTTACAAAAAAGAAAGTGCTTGGATAAATTCCACAATAGACATACAAGTGCGGGAGCTAGCGAAACCGCCATAAGACTTGGAATGGGCCTTGTCTGGCTCCCAAACCTAACAACCTAACCCCCACAATATACAACAAAAGAAGAAAGAAAGAAATGTAACAACATAGCATGGGTTGGAACTCCCCTCTTTTTGTATAGTTTTAAATTGGGTCTAACAGTATAAAAAGCCTAACTAACCACTATCTAACATACTAGATATCAAGTAGAGTATATACATTATGCTTTGCTCCTGGTGCCATTGTCAAGCAGCAGAAGCTGACCTTGCCACAGAAGTTGGTGGTGTGCGTGTTCCTCACGGTTCCTCCATAACTACTGCAGTTACGAACATATGAATTACATGGTTGTAACAAGCAATTATCGTAGCATGAAAAATACTTGTTTTCACTTTTTGTACTTTGTATAATGACATGTGTTTTAGGGTATCAATCGCGATTTTTGCTACGAGTTCTCTCCTCGCTGAAACTGCTGTATTTACGCATATGAAATTTGGTCTGTATTTAGAACTTGGCCTCGTGATAATGATTAACACAGTATTTTAAGCATTCACATTAAAAAAAAACCGCAAAAGGACGCTTAGTTTGAATGTTTTCTACTGCGTCAGCTTAGCGAGTAGGCTTTCTGCAGGCTGGACATGTCTAAGTAGGCCAAACCTTACGTAATCGACCAGAGGCATTCATCGCTTCTCTCTCGCTTTGCATTGACTTGGCTAAGGGGTCATGTCAAAACCTCTGCTAAGGGGTCATGTAAAAACATCTAAGCGACAGCAGCTTGTGACAGGTATCCTAAAATAGTGCGCGTTACCAGCTCCCCTCGCTGACATCTATCGTAAACGTGTGCGGCGCATAGGGTGCCTTAACACCAACCTTACGTTATGTAAACAAGGCGCAATCACAGTCCCGATTGCTGAACTAATCGGTCAAGTATTCAATTTGTTTGGAGATACATTTGTTCGTGTGATATTGTTGATACAGTATTGCTGGTCGTCCAGACTTGCCGTTGGAAGATATGCTGTTTGCGCTTGTGCCAATCTAGTTTTCACCTTATTCCCGTGGCGTCAACACCTTGCCCAGCTGTGAAAGCGCGCTATTACGGATGGTGGATGTCAATAAGACTACCGTTTTTGTTCCTATTTTGTTAAAATAACTCGCTATTTTGGGCTGAATAAGCGGGTCAAAGAGCTGTGCGCAAGTTATGCAGATTCGCGACTAATCGCGACGCGAGTTATCGGGGTAGACCTGTATTCAGTATAAGATGGCGTGCAATATGTGTGGTAAAGCCATTAGCAGGAAAGTAAATCGGAAGAAACGCAAAACACCTTGCATAATGAAGCCTAAGCGATATATCTGCATGAGATATTGCAAGGTGCTATGTGATTATCACTCCCTATGGAGGCGTGAAAAATCAAGCTAGAAGAGAGACAAAAAGGGGAAGATAGCACCACTGTAAAAGTTGCGAGCATTAATATGTTCTTGGCCCCGCCCACAGTTATACCAGCCAGCTCCTGCAAAACACTGTCGTTCATTTGCTACTGCTGAAGGTCTATTTGTCTTATAATAAGCGTGTGCTTAGAATGCGTGCATGCATATTTGCTGTGTCTCTGCCATATGGTATACTGTGTTGTATGTAGTATGTTAATTAGTAAAATAGTGTCTCATTTCACCATGGCTGTTGCCATATATAATCTGTCCAGGCTTATTTTTAAATTGATTCTTTTGAGGGAGCATAGATAATGATAAATGTCAGTTTGGCAAATCCTTAACACTTCAGGTATCATGGAAGCCTCCTGTGTACAATGGCATGCTTGATGCAACAGAGAACTACAATACCAAGATCGCTGAGGCAGGGTCAAACAGAAAGGCCATCAACCAAGCCATATATAAGCCTGTTCTAAAATCAGGACTGAGCTCCCAGCTGTCCCTTCCAGTTGGATTGCAGCCAACGATGGAGAAAGTCATCAATTAATCCCTTGCTACAGGAATAGTGCCACAGTCATTCAAAACAGCGGTAGACTCTCCTTTGTTCAAACATTCGTCACTCGATCCAGAGTGACTATAAAACTATAGGTCAGTCAGCATTCTCCCTTTTCTCTCGGAGGTGCTTGTGTGAATAGTTACCATTCGGCTCAACAAGACCATAGATGAAAACCATCTCCATGGTCTACTGTAATCTGCCTACAAAGCAGTCCACACCACCGAGTCTGCATTTATAAGGGTCCAAAATGATCTACCGTGCTCGACTAAAGTGCTGCTTGCGACCTAATTGACCACACCACACTCCTTAACAGGATCAATATGATCTTTGGTATCAATGGACAAGTCCTTGAGTGGTTTCGGCGTTCCCCAAGGGTCTGCTCTCGGCCCTTACTCTTCCTCGTCTGCATCCTTGATCTTGGCCATCTGATCAAATCCCATGGGGTCGACGGCCATGGTTTCGCAAACTACACACTAACAAACAGTGCTTTCACGCACCACCTGGGTTTAACAGCCTTGCAAAAAGAATATAAGATTATAGAACACTGTCTGTCCCAGATATCTGCTGACTGCAAACAAGCTCAAGTTCAACTCTAATGGGCCAATCATAAATCCCGGAGCCATGTTTGATTCGTCTCTCTCAATGGCAGCCCAGGTCAACAACCTGGCCAAGTCAGAAAGGTTCCACATCCGCAATATCAGCCATGAACGAAAGAGGCTGACTGTCGAAAACTCTTAGTGCTTAATCCAGTCACTGGTTATCTCAAGACTTCTTTTGACCGACTGACCGTGTCCACGCGAATTCAATCTACAATCGTTTCATGTTCGTTCCTAGGCCTACCATGGGATGTTCATTGGCAATTCTAAGAGAGTGGGTTGATGATTCTGCAAAACATTGTCTTGGCATCATTACGGTAAAAATTGCTAATCAGATGATAGGATTCCAATAACGTGGGGTGTATTTGATTTTCCTTGGTATTTTAATTCTCCATCAGAATTTGTTCTCACCTGGATCGATGATTGATTCTTCCACCCCAATCCTTGCACATTCATTTATTGTCAACCCACCTGGATCTCCCCCAAGTCGTCATGTCGCCAGATGAACACAATGCCACCACTCGTCACAGCTTACCTGATGCGCGTCGTCAGCATCACTGACATCCACTATATCGCAACATCCATGGATGGTAATGATTCATTAATATCAAGATTGGCCGATTATAATACTAAGCCCGTTTTCCTCTAGTCTAGTACCGTCTACTGCATGCAATATTTGGTTTATGAATCACATCCAGTAAATATTACCAATAAAGAATCGGACCAAAAAGTGTTTATTACAACAGAATGAAAGGCTTCAACGATGATTAGCTCATGTGACAGTTCACAATCCTTATGTGTAGGCCCATTGATATTAAGTGAAAACACGTTGGACCAGTTAATGAGACACACTTCTTCTATTTTCATATCACACAGGCTGGGATCAGAGTATCCTGTTACACATAGACAAAGATAGAGTGGGAAGTCAGGATGTCAGTAGGCCGTGATTGAAATCGGAAGATCCGAACAAGTCCTGCTGCTTTACGTCGAATATTATTATACATACGATCCAGAGATGATATTGTAAACATGAATCATGTTTAGGATTGACTTACGGGCCAGGAAGGAGACCAGCATACCAATAACGAGCGTTACAAAGATGGCCAATGGTTGATACCATGTATAGGACAGCATGTAGAAGCTGTTAATACCTGATCTGAAGTGGATCGTCCATCAACATATATGCATAATATATACAGTTAAAATTATTCCCTTTCATAAACTGTATGTATCATCTTATGGACAACATTGATGAATCAAAAGGACGAAACACCACGAAATAATGATGAATCAAGAAAGACCGGTCTAAGAACCCATGGCTACGCGACCGCAGGACACAATACTTTCAAAATCATTATGATTAATATATAACCAACATTATGATGATGTGCGACTGCCGCTGCTGCGGCAAAATTAACCAATAATCAGCTCGGCAAATTTATATTTCAGCCAGCAAAATAGGTATGAGTGCCTCGTGTTCGTGTGATGTAAATCAGGAAGATCACTTCGCGTGGCTCGTTTCCGTGTTATATAATCCAAGAAGATCACTGCGCGCGCCTCTTTCTGTGTTATATAATTCAGGAAGATCACTTTGCTTGCCTCGTGTCTATGTTACGCTGTTGATAAGTGGTTTTCACAGCAAGTCAGCATATACATTTGAATAATCTGTCATATACTGCTTAAACTTGGGTAAGCTCACATTTTACCTACTGTAGGGTATGTAGTTCCTTGTTGTGGATGGTACGAACTGCTTTCCGATCATGTAGTTGATTTAATATGTAAATTTGAAGTCATTGTGTCTATTAACCAACCAATCCTATGTATAGGTATATTTGCTAACATACAGGGGTGGATAACTTTTGTGACTCAATTTTCATTTATTCAGAACGGCAAATATGAAATACAGTGCTTGCATGGAGTTATAGTATTCATTATATAATAGGTAGTAGTACATATCATATAGTGATCTCAATCATATAGTGATCTCAATCATATAGTGATCTCAATCATATAGTGATCTCAATCATATAGTGATCTCAATCATATAGTGATCTCAATCATATAGTGATAGTGACATGTGAACAATACCCTATCCCTATCTAATAAAGATATGTTAATAGGTAAATTACAATGTTTGCCCAGTTAAGGAGAAGATGCACAATGTTAAGTGACAATCACTTTTATGAATATATGCATTATGTTATATTGGTACATCTAAACTAACAGAAATGTCCATAAACACATCAAAGATGACCATTGCTTAATGTGGGCATCTCATACTTTTGAGGAGTCTCTTATTGATAGGATAAACCATAAAATGAGCATATTTGAGTTGTAATACAGATATTTGACCATACAAGTACAAGTGATAATAAAGCATAATGATGAAGAAACACACAAAAGAGGTTTACAAAAAAGAAAGTGCTTGGATAAATTCCACAATAGACATACAAGTGCGGGAGCTAGCGAAACCGCCATAAGACTTGGAATGGGCCTTGTCTGGCTCCCAAACCTAACAACCTAAACCCCCCACAATATACAACAAAAGAAGAAAGAAAGAAATGTAACAACATAGCATGGGTTGGAACTCCCCTCTTTTTGTATAGTTTTAAATTGGGTCTAACAGTATAAAAAGCCTAACTAACCACTATCTAACATACTAGATATCAAGTAGAGTATATACATTATGCTTTGCTCCTGGTGCCATTGTCAAGCAGCAGAAGCTGACCTTGCCACAGAAGTTGGTGGTGTGCGTGTTCCTCACGGTTCCTCCATAACTACTGCAGTTACGAACATATGAATTACATGGTTGTAACAAGCAATTATCGTAGCATGAAAAATACTTGTTTTCACTTTTTGTACTTTGTATAATGACATGTGTTTTAGGGTATCAATCGCGATTTTTGCTACGAGTTCTCTCCTCGCTGAAACGGCTGTATTTACGCACATGAAATTTGGTCTGTATTTAGAACTTGGCCTCGTGATAATGATTAAAACAGTATTTTAAGCATTCACATTAAAAAAAAACCGCAAAAGGACGCTTAGTTTGAATGTTTTCTACTGCGTCAGCTTAGCGAGTAGGCTTTCTGCAGGCTGGACATGTCTAAGTAGGCCAAACCTTACGTAATCGACCAGAGGCATTCATCGCTTCTCTCTCGCTTTGCATTGACTTGGCTAAGGGGTCATGTCAAAACATCTGCTAAGGGGTCATGTAAAAACATCTAAGCGGCAGCAGCTTGTGACAGGTATCCTAAAATAGTGCGCGTTACCAGCTCCCCTCGCTGACATCTATCGTAAACGTGTGCGGCGCATAGGGTGCCTTAACACCAACCTTACGTTATGTAAACAAGGCGCAATCACAGTCCCGATTGCTGAACTAATCGGTCAAGTATTCAATTTGTTTGGAGATACATTTGTTCTTGTGATATTGTTGATACAGTATTGCTGGTCGTCCAGACTTGCCGTTGGAAGATATGCTGTTTGCGCTTGTGCCAATCTAGTTTTCACCTTATTCCCGTGGCGTCAACACCTTGCCCAGCTGTGAAAGCGCGCTATTACGGATGGTGGATGTCAATAAGACTACCGTTTTTGTTCCTATTTTGTTAAAATAACTCGCTATTTTGGGCTGAAAAAGCGGGTCAAAGAGCTGTGCGCAAGTTATGCAGATTCGCGACTAATCGCGACGCGAGTTATCGGGGTAGACCTGTATTCAGTATAAGATGGCGTGCAATATGTGTGGTAAAGCCATTAGCAGGAAAGTAAATCGGAAGAAACGCAAAACACCTTGCATAATGAAGCCTAAGCGATATATCTGCATGAGATATTGCAAGGTGCTATGTGATTATCACTCCCTATGGAGGCGTGAAAAATCAAGCTAGAAGAGAGACAAAAAGGGGAAGATAGCACCACTGTAAAAGTTGCGAGCATTAATATGTTCTTGGCCCCGCCCACAGTTATACCAGCCAGCTCCTGCAAAACACTGTCGTTCATTTGCTACTGCTGAAGGTCTATTTGTCTTATAATAAGCGTGTGCTTAGAATGCGTGCATGCATATTTGCTGTGTCTCTGCCATATGGTATACTGTGTTGTATGTAGTATGTTAATTAGTAAAATAGTGTCTCATTTCACCATGGCTGTTGCCATATATAATCTGTCCAGGCTTATTTTTAAATTGATTCTTTTGAGGGAGCATAGATAATGATAAATGTCAGTTTGGCAAATCCTTAACACTTCAGGTATCATGGAAGCCTCCTGTGTACAATGGCATGCTTGATGCAACAGAGAACTACAATACCAAGATCGCTGAGGCAGGGTCAAACAGAAAGGCCATCAACCAAGCCATATATAAGCCTGTTCTAAAATCAGGACTGAGCTCCCAGCTGTCCCTTCCAGTTGGATTGCAGCCAACGATGGAGAAAGTCATCAATTAATCCCTTGCTACAGGAATAGTGCCACAGTCATTCAAAACAGCGGTAAACTCTCCTTTGTTCAAACATTCGTCACTCGATCCAGAGTGACTATAAAACTATAGGTCAGTCAGCATTCTCCCTTTTCTCTCGGAGGTGCTTGTGTGAATAGTTACCATTCGGCTCAACAAGACCATAGATGAAAACCATCTCCATGGTCTACTGTAATCTGCCTACAAAGCAGTCCACACCACCGAGTCTGCATTTATAAGGGTCCAAAATGATCTACCGTGCTCGACTAAAGTGCTGCTTGCGACCTAATTGACCACACCACACTCCTTAACAGGATCAATATGATCTTTGGTATCAATGGACAAGTCCTTGAGTGGTTTCGGCGTTCCCCAAGGGTCTGCTCTCGGCCCTTACTCTTCCTCGTCTGCATCCTTGATCTTGGCCATCTGATCAAATCCCATGGGGTCGACGGCCATGGTTTCGCAAACTACACACTAACAAACAGTGCTTTCATGCACCACCTGGGTTTAACAGCCTTGCAAAAAGAATATAAGATTATAGAACACTGTCTGTCCCAGATATCTGCTGACTGCAAACAAGCTCAAGTTCAACTCTAATGGGCCAATCATAAATCCCGGAGCCATGTTTGATTCGTCTCTCTCAATGGCAGCCCAGGTCAACAACCTGGCCAAGTCAGAAAGGTTCCACATCCGCAATATCAGCCATGAACGAAAGAGGCTGACTGTCGAAAACTCTTAGTGCTTAATCCAGTCACTGGTTATCTCAAGACTTCTTTTGACCGACTGACCGTGTCCACGCGAATTCAATCTACAATCGTTTCATGTTCGTTCCTAGGCCTACCATGGGATGTTCATTGGCAATTCTAAGAGAGTGGGTTGATGATTCTGCAAAACATTGTCTTGGCATCATTACGGTAAAAATTGCTAATCAGATGATAGGATTCCAATAACGTGGGGTGTATTTGATTTTCCTTGGTATTTTAATTCTCCATCAGAATTTGTTCTCACCTGGATCGATGATTGATTCTTCCACCCCAATCCTTGCACATTCATTTATTGTCAACCCACCTGGATCTCCCCCAAGTCGTCATGTCGCCAGATGAACACAATGCCACCACTCGTCACAGCTTACCTGATGCGCGTCGTCAGCATCACTGACATCCACTATATCGCAACATCCATGGATGGTAATGATTCATTGATATCAAGATTGGCCGATTATAATACTAAGCCCGTTTTCCTCTAGTCTAGTACCGTCTACTGCATGCAATATTTGGTTTATGAATCACATCCAGCAAATATTACCAATAAGGAATCGGACCAAAAAGTGTTTATTACAACAGAATGAAAGGCTTCAACGATGATTAGCTCATGACAGTTCACAATCCTTATGTGTAGGCCCATTGATATTAAGTGAAAACACGTTGGACCAGTTAATGAGACACACTTCTTCTATTTTCATATCACACAGGCTGGGATCAGAGTATCCTGTTACACATAGACAAAGATAGAGTGGGAAGTCAGGATGTCAGTAGGCCGTGATTGAAATGGGAAGATCCGAACAAGTCCTGCTGCTTTACGTCCAATATTATTATACATACGATCCAGAGATGATATTGGAAACATGAACCATATTTAGGATTGACTTACGGGCCTGGAAGGAGACCAGCATACCAATAACGAGCGTTATAAAGATGGCCAATGGTTGATACCATGTATAGGACAGCATGTAAAAGCTGTCAATACCTGATCTGAAGTGGATCGTCCATCAACATATATGCATAATATATACAGTTAAATTATTCCCTTTCATACACTGTATATATCATCTTATGGACAACATTGATGAATCAAAAGGACGAAACACCACGACAAAACAATGCAAACCATGTATAACAGTATATGAGGCCTTTGAAAAAGACATTTCTGCACGCACCTGTCATGTGGCCTTCCAACTGAGGCCCCCAAGGAGAAACATGCTAATCAGAGGCCCTCCACACACCCCGAAAAAGGCTATGGTCAACTGCAAATTGACACTCTTTTCTTTCAATTATTCTGTTTTCTATCAAGTAAAAGTTCACATGAAATCAGGGCATGGTTATCGATGCCGTCTCTGACACTTATATGCATGGAACATGAACGAAGAAGCACAATATCTGACATGCATAGTTAGAATCGCGAGTTTGGCAGTTTGCCAACACTGATATACCTGGATGAGTGTTCCTGGAAGGACGGTACACAACAGACCAATCACCATCCCCAATACACCGAAAATGACCACTTGTGAGGTTACAAACATACACAGGTGCAGTGCAATGTTTGCAATATCACTCTGCGAAACTACATGATAGTAAATGGCGCGCTGAGTGTGTGTTGACATTCAAGGATGACATCGCTTAGCATATACAGATACCTGGCCATTTTCACCGATGTTGGTAGCACATCCACTGAGGCTGGACGATACCGTGCTGGAAGCAATAATACAACGCCATCACAAGCTACTGCAACTGCAGCTACAGGCTGTCAATACTCGACAAAGTAAATCTCTCCAGGAACACGGCATGATATAACTGTTTCAAGCATTAGAAAGTAATTACTTCGCTATCTTTGTTATAGAATTATCGGGGATTTATTCCGCCAGGTAGCATTGAATGGATTGAGACTCCGTTCACCTTAATGTATCGCTGTACAGGATAGACAAGAGTAACCCTGTGAAGCCCTTGTAGTCCACAAAGGCCAGTTTCACGAAGTACGGCAAGACCTGTAAACATTGTTAGCCAGATGACAGATAACACAGCTTGCAGACGATAGAACTACTTTCACAAGAATTGTTTGGATTATTGTAAATACTGTTTCTTGTCTCGATGTTGTGTGTGCAACACAGATTACCTGGCTGTTACTTTTGATGTAGCCTCCATTAAGTAGATCACATCCGACATCCACGAAGTAGCTGTACACGTTGACGCCGGCGATTCCCGTGATGGTTTGCAATACACAAACGAATGGCACAGCACACAGCACCGACCTGATACCACGTGCACAGAATCATGTTATTATTTACAGTGTTAAAACACACAGCATATAAATGGCTGGTTCTCGGCGAATGATGCCTAATATAAGAAGTCTATTTTTAAATCAACTGTACCAGCGTTGAGATCGTCTACTTTTCAAGTATTCCATTTGGTGAACAACTTACTTTCCAGAATGAATTTTGGTTAATATTAATTGATGTGATTGATTGCAGACTTTGTTCTTAGAGGTGTATTTGAGTAGTTACAATCTTGCGTCGCGGATTGTTTTTGTTGCTGAAAAACGCTGTACAGCAGCCCTATGAACATGACGTTTCCCTGGAACACATCAGTCCATATTACTGCCTTCATACCACCCTGAAGCAGACCATGTCAGAATAAAACACCAAAGGAACATTTGTCTTTTGTATCGGGTCCAAGAGGTCAACAAGTCAAACCAATGATTATAGCCATGATGTCGTACCAGGGCTGTGTAGAGCGTGGCGATCACTGTCATCACCGGTATACTGACGGTTGTGGGCACTCCTGTCACTGACACCGATATGAAATAATGAAATAGGGCAAGAAATAAATCATCAGTATTTAGCCATGATTTAAATTGCAAACCACTAAAACGTCGTCTTCAACACTATGTTGTACTCTAACAACAACAGACTGTTATTCGCAGTAGACCTGTCATTACAGCTGTGTTTCACTGAAATATAAGACAGGCACTTCAGATTATGTTCTGCCAGTAGGTCAGATAATGTCAAAGGGAGTATTGATTGAAGAGGTATCTACTGAGCCTCTCCTATCGCCATCTACGCCATTCAGACGATGTGTCATTATCCTCTAAAACCCGTCATTTTGTCTTCAATTTATATACCAAATATTGGTAACATACAGAATTCTAAGATTAATACTTGACTGTTGTATTAAACGCTGTTGAGATGTTAGTGTATGGGGTGGGGTGGGGTGGGGGTTGTTGGTGTATTAATTCGTACCCAGTTCGCATAAATTGACTAACCTGTTTCTAAAGCAATGGATGGTGCAAACATTGACACGCCCATGTGGAGAATCTGATGGCGGCACAAACGGACGATTGCGATTTTGAAAAGATATGGAATTATAATTAACACAAAACGTTCTAATACTGTGGACATTTTCTTCATTAGGCTCAAATTCACTACTCCATTTTGTTGTTATTATTTTGACTAGGCTAATCGTAACATTCATGGAATTACGTGAACACAAATAACTTAAGCAAACCGCGCCGAATACGCCAATGAAGAATGCTGTGGATCGAGCTGCCTTAGATTGGAATCTTCGGTCCAAAAACTGAGAACATGTCCAGCCAAAACGAGCATTATTCTATTTGTTAGTCAGATTCTTGTACGTATTCTAGTGTGTCCCGGGCAATGGCCTTAATAACTGGATACCAAAGCTGTAAAAGCGCTGTCAACACTCAATAACACCGTGCCCTGCTGTTCTACCAATTACGCTTATTTAATTTCAACAAAATAAAGCGTTCAACAGGAAAACGTAGAGAAGCAATTGTGTTCTCTAGTTGTCTCTTTAAAAGCCCGGATTATCACTCACCTCGAATGCAATTGTCAGTTAGATAGGAAATAACTATACGATGAAGAGTTGTTGAACAATCAGTATTCCTACAGCTGTACCAATACAAGACCATAGTAAGAACATCACACCGTACGAGTAGACTTCACTGCTGACTCCGAGAACCGTAATGGGAGAGAGGAACGACATTGACAGCGACAGCATTGTCGGCACTACTTTGAGTTGTCTGTTGGCCATGATGAATTCAGCCGTAGTGGGTTGACGGCCGCCAGTGAGAGCATGGTAGGCACCGATCCCGACCGACACCAGAAGGAAACACACGAACACGAGGTAGTCGGCCCAATGTAACCCGTCCATTATTCCTGAGTATATGAAATAAAATTGATAAGACTTACAAATCTGAATTTCTTTCTGTGAGCTACAGTTCTCCAAATAATGTGTTGACAATCGTATAGTTTCCATGTACTTTTTGTTTACGATTGATATATGTTGGTATTTGTAAAACTCACCACGTGTTAATCAGTCAAGCGTCCCCAACTTATCACGTGTTGATATAGTCAATCAACGAAACGTCTGCAACTTACGCCGCTAGATCCATCAATTCTTTAGATGTAATGTCATTCCTTGTACAATGTGCAAACTTTGCCCGTGTGACAAAACAACATCAGCATCAACTCGTACATATATGTATATATTTGGGTATACAAGGTCTGTTGTCATTGCTGAGTCATACATCACAGCAGACGGCCATAGGTTTACAGTCTTGAACTTTAAATCATTCATGACTGCGTGATTATTGCCGATTTATGGTGTTGTGAATATCATTAGGTGTGGGAGTACCATGTCATGACGAGTGAATCGATACAGACACAATGTATTAAGTATTTGCCATTCTGGCAGAATGATCCGGTTTCGATCAGCAAACAGGGACACAAGGAACCCATGACAAGGCTGTTTTGCTAGGTCATGGTACATACGCTAATATGTGCATATGCTGATTAGCGAGCGGTTGATGGTCGTAAGGTCATTTGGGTGACGCATTTGCGTTGTTACAGAGATCGGACAGAAAATTTGGTATGATTGGTTCACATTTCAGCGCTTGCCAAGCCATCTTATCGTGTCAACCGTAACAACCGTCTGCAATAGGTAGGTTTAATCCAGCTACGAAAATACCAAATCGCGCTCTGATTCGCAACATATTATTATAAAAATAGTATAATATGAAAGCTTGACCTGAAAATACATTTAAGTGTTCAAATGAAATATGCAATGTGTGAAATGAATTTGAAAAAGAGAGACAGTGACTTGCTTATATTTAATTATAAAACCAGATACTTAATCCATACTGCCGAAGACAATGGACGGGTTACATTGGGCCGACTACCTCGTGTTCGTGTGTTTCCTTCTGGTGTCGGTCGGGATCGGCGCCTACCATGCTCTCACTGGCGGCCGTCAACGCACCACGGCTGAATTCATCATGGCCAACAGAAAACTCAAAGTAGTGCCGACAATGCTGTCGCTGTCAATGTCGGTCGTCTCCGCCATCATGGTTCTCGGAGTCAGTGGTGAAGTCTACTCTTACGGAATCATGTTTCTATTATGGGCCAATATAGGAACAGGACTCGGAATATTTATTGTCCAACAGCTTATCATTGTCTGGCTTTTCCCCGTTCAATTGACAAGTGCATTCGAGGTTTGTGTTCAGTTAATACTCTGCCCGCAACCGAGTGTTCACACACTTACTGATATACTATCGAGGACTCGATATTCTTTCCAAGAAATCGCTAAAGTGCTATATATATTGAGTATTCTGTGTCAGTGCGACAATCTGCTATCTGGCATAGACCATTGTATGAGAAACCTGTTTTGATCATTTTAGCCGAACTTTGGCCTGGCAAACACTACGGTTGTTTTGGATATTTGCTTGTAACTTGTTAATAGTATCTCAATTTCAGCTTCTCTAAGCAATATGTCATTCGTAGTTTATTATCGCAGATATTTCTGTCGCTGTGTTCGACGTTTTAGTGGTTTGTAATCAATCGTGGAGAATAGCTAAATGTGCAAGAATGTACACAGCCATGATTTGAATTTTCAGTATTTGGAAAGGAGATTCCATTCCAAGGCAGCTCGAGGTACCGCCTCATTCATGGGAATCTTTGCTGGAGTAAGTTGACTTACTTGATTGCGAGTTCTGGCAAACTGTGTGTCAACTTGGCGTGAAGCTTACAAATGACCCAATCGCAAATAAACTTAAATCAAAGCAGCTAACGTCCAACCATATATGCATGTTTGATTGCTAATTTACATGTGAATGCATGGTTCTGTGACAGGTACTCTATATGGGCGTGGCCATGTTCGCGCCATCTATTGCTCTCGAGGCTGGTGAGAGTTGCTGCTAATGGCCTTTGCATATAAATATATATATCATAACTTTTTACACAATAAAATGGGTACAAAAAATGTTAATAAAATGGACAATAGTGAAGGTATAATGATTTGTCCATAAGAATACGCATCATGCAACATGGAAGTTGATATACGCTTTGGGAAATTATATCCGTGAAGTCGAAATTAATCTCATCAGGTGACTGGTGTTGCTGGAAGGGGTTCGTTGCGTCCGTGTCCATATTTTTGACTAGTCCTGATAAACCACCTCAATGTTACACGCAGCAGTCGCAATTAAAAGTTCAAAGCTGATAATGAGAAGAGATTCAGCAAAAAACACCCGACAATGACTGAAGTTACTCGACGCAGCGGCTCCTAATATTTCTGAGGCTGTTTACGCGGCGCCACCATCAATAAATTATCTATGATTCTGAGTTCACAATAACAATAAGTTATAACAATGGGGGCATTGTAGCTTCTCGACATAAGAAAGGTAGAAAATGAAGTGGCGAGAAATTATTGATAAAGACAAACTATCCATCCTTCTGTTTGAATTCGCACTGTAACAATTACAACTCATGTGATTATATGATGGCTGTGTTTGTCAGTGACTGGAGTACCTACTGCCGTCAGCATTCCTGTCATGGCCGTGATCGCTACACTCTACACGGCCTTGGTGAGATCCAAGACACTCCATTCTCCTGCATACTATTCCATGGAATGACTCCATTAACACCGATTGTTTGTTCTAGGGCGGCATGAAAGCTGTAATTTGGACTGATGTCTTCCAAGGAATAGTGATGCTCATAGGCCTTTTTGCTGTGTTGATTCGGGTATGATAATTTACCTTAAATAGATGTGTAATGATAATGATAATTATAATGATAATAATAATGATAATAATAATGATAATAATAATAATGATATAATTTCGTCCTATCGTCATTGTACCGGTTTGCGGCTTGTTCTACCAGAGCTGGGTGTTGGTTGGTGTTGAGCGCGCCTACGACGTGGCATCGGCTGGGGGTCGTATCTACTGGACAGAGTACGATATGATTATCTTATTCCTCGATTACGTTTACAGAAATTATTCTGATTCTATCGATATGTTCACATTTTTTCTGTGATACAGCGACAATTAAGTTATGAAAACACCAGCACGATCCTATTGTTATCAAATAACATCACATATCCCTGTGTAGCTTTGTCTTTCTGGTAAAGCTTTTCAGTAGATCCGCGAGTTCGCCATTCATCCTGGTCTTTGATGTTCGGTTTAATGTGCACATTCCTCTTCATGTTCGGCGTCAATCAGGCCTCGGTGCAGCGTTTTTCGGCAACGAAAAACCAACGAGACTCACGACTGTAAGTGCCAGGCATATCATGCGTTCGTTTTTTAAATACTTCTTCGCCAAAATAGCTCTTGTTAAATTGCACATGTAAATCTCACAACTCCCAGTTATTGCACTGCATAAGGCTAAACGCTGATCTATTACAAATATTTACACGTTCCTGTTGGGAATCGCTGTGAAAGATAAGTAACGGATCAGTATTGTTATCGTCGGTTCTTTTGCACGGATGACAGATCCGTGCTGCTTTCAAATGTCATTCTTGACTGATAAAGGATCCATGTGGCCATCATGTGTCATTCATGACTTATAGCAGATCTGTGTTGAAATCATGCGCCATTCATTGCTGATAACAGATCCGTGTAATTCGTTGATGATAACCGATCCGTGTTGTGATCATGTGTCAATCATTGCTGATAACAGATCCGGGTTGTGATCATGTGTCATTCATTGCTGATAACAGATCCGTGTGTGATCATGTGTCATTCATTGCTGATAACAGATCCGTGTGTGATCATGTGTCATTCATTGCTGATAACAGATCCGTGTTGTGATCATGTGCCATTCATTGCTGATAACAGATCAATCATCCTGTCTATCCCGTTCATCATCTTACTGCAAGTCATCACTGGAATAGCTGGAGTGAATGTGTACAGCTACTTCGTCGACGTTGGATGTGACCCTTTCCTCACAGGTCACATTACAAGCAACAGCCAGGTGACGTATATATTTCTGCTACCATACAGGTGAAGAAACTATATCCAATATGAATGCACAAAGGTTACTGTCAATCCATTGTGTTTATCACCGAATTGTGTTTGAAGGTGTTACCGTACTTCGTCAAACTGGCCTTCGAAAATTACAAGGGTTTCACGGGGTTACTCTTGTCTATTTTATACAGCGGCGCATTAAGGTGAACATACCTGTTACCCTGTATATCTGTTACCCTATATATATATATATATATATATAGAGAGAGATAGAGAGAGATATATATAGAGATAGAGATATATAGATAGATATAGAGAGAGATAGAGATATATAGAGAGATAGAGAGAGAGAGAGAGAGAGATATATCTAGAGAGAGAGATAGATATCTCTAGATATAGAGAGAGAGAGATAGAGAGAGATAGAGAGATAGATCTCTCTATATCTATATCTCTCTAGATATCTCTCTCTCTCTCTCTCTATATATATATATATATCTCTCTCTCTATATATATATATATATATATATATCTATATATATATATATATACATGATTGACCTATTACTGTTCCTGCATCAATTGGCTATGGGTTTGTGCACCAGTTCCGTTTCGTCCAGTCTCAGTGGGTGTGCTGCAAATATTTGGGAGGATGCCTTGAAATCTATGCTTACTCGGAGGCTGACAGAACTTCAGGCAGCTTTAATGAACAAGTTTCTGGGCAAGAATTTTATTTTCCCCAACGTTTGTGAATCACCCCAGTTATACTTTGTTACGCTCGAGCATTGTTGATAATTCCCTGCATATCATAGTAGGATAAGCGTTGTGAATAGCGTTGGATGTATATGGGTTTTGAAACAGTGGTCGTAGTTGGGGCGATGGGAATGGTGATAGCCCTGGTGTGCCAAGTCCTCCCAGGCACACTCATACAGGTAGGTTCTATTGTACCTCATTGCTAATCACTATCCAATAAAACAATACCTGCCATGCATTCAATGAAACCATTTTGATAATCTAGAACTGTTTGTTGTATGAGTATGCACTGATTACAGTTGGCTATGGCGTTTTTCGGTGTCTGTGGAGGGCCGCTTGTGGGTATGTTCCTGCTAGGTGGCCTCAGCAGAAGAGCAACATGGCAGGTGACGGTGGATTAATGCTCTGTTATGGCAGCAATTATGTCACTGCTTCGGATGCTATAAGCATCGCACATTAATTAGAGTTGATGCTTGTTAAAATGTTGTGTCTGCTCTACGCATCGCCCATCAATCGGCGTTGTTTTTTATTACGCGGTTGTCTGCCGTTAGCATCGCCCATCAATAAGCGTTTTTTTTTTATTAGGATATTGTGTCTGCTGTTAGCATCGCCCATCAATTAGCGTTGTTTTTTGCTATGTTGCTGTGTCTACTCTTAGCATCGCCCATCAATTAGCGTTGTTTTATTAATGATGTTGTGTCTGTTGTAAGCAGGGCGCCGTCGTCGGAGGATGGACCGCGTTTGTATTTGTGATGTGGCTGTTGGTTGGGGCGCAGATTAACAATGTACACAGTATAGACACGCTCCTTCCGTCCGCCCCTACAGACGGATGCGCGGGAAATGTCACTGTAGCTCTGGGCTACAATGAGTCCACAAACTCCACGTTGACGACCAGCATCGAGGCATCTGAGACAAGGTGGGCACACTACAATGGTCGGAGTCAAGAGTTGTTCTCGAACATTAACCTTGTTGTCTTTTGATCTCATATGTATGGCGTGTATTTGCACGCATTGTTTTAGGGGCGGGATAACCAATTTCTACATGCTGTCTTACATGTGGTATCAACCAATGGCAATCGCCATTACACTCATCGTCGGCATGCTCGTCTCGTTTATCGCTCGTAAGTCAATGTAATAATCGCTTAATACATAATCATAATTACAATACTATAAAATGCAATGACAATTATTATAGCGATAACAAATCATATTGTCAGAAATAACGACAACATGTATTGATGAGCTCAATAAATGACCCTCCTATTTGCCTGAACACGGACACCAATAGGCCGCTCCATTCCCTTGTCTGTCTGTCTGTCTGTCTGTATGCATCAGGATACTTTGATCCCAGCCTGTGTGACATGAAAGTAGAAGAAGTGTGTCTCATTAACTGGTCCAACGTGTTTTCACTGAACCTGGATGGAACAAAGGCAAAAGCTCTTAATCATACGGATACGGTTAGATGATATTCTTTTTTCTCACAAGTAACTACAGTTTGTTGATCGTTTGATTGTACCATACAACCTTCTTATGTTGTTCATTTACAGGGAACAAAGAATGTGCGCGCAGAAGAGGAAACAGAGGAAGTGGTTGAACTCCTTATGACGAGTGAAGAAAACAAACCTCATATCATATAGCATATATAGTTAATTATTACCCAGGTAATATGGGCGTATTCTTTATGTTGGCTTGCTACCTATGTGAATGTTTTCGATGTGTAAACCCATTTATATGGAATTAAACAGAACCCATGTAAATGAAATAGCTATAATTAACTACATCTTCAATTATTAAGTTGTGGTGTGTTGTTACGATCACAAAACTCATCAAACCAGTGTGACAGATATTGGGTGTGACATTTATAAAAGCCATTCTGTTGTAGGGTATTCACTCCATAGACATGACAATGCCTACTATTCATCCACCCCACTTGGTATCAGATAAGTTTTTCTTCCTGTACAATACCTTCCATAAATGCAAGCGAATTCAACATCAATATATTCCGCATTCACTGTTGATGGAAGTTGAACTATTCCAGAATTATTTTAATACCTTCATCTTTTTGAACAAATATGTACGTTCTTTCAGCCTAGAATGATATGGGCTGTGTGTGAGTGTCGGAAAGGTGTATGTCTATGGCAAGTCAAAGCAAACATGTCATGTCTTTACTCCCTGTACTTTTTCAAAGGCTTGTTTGTATGTTTTAGAGTATGTGAAATGCACATTGTAAATAAATTGCTCGCCTCGATTTAGAGAAGCGTGAAATTATATGAATATATTAAGCACAAGATGGGATGCAGGTCGATACAGAGAGTAAGTTGACAATTCAGGCCTGTAGTATCGTGATGTGTGGTGCCCCGATATACAATACGTACTTGAGGTTTATGAAAGAAGACACGAACTTCAAGCGTGGGTTTTAGAAGAAACTGGCACTGCGTTAATTTACTTTTAAATTTTAGATGGAGCTTTGCCTTATGGTTGTGCCGAACTCGGAGGCCAGGATAGAATTGATTTTAAAATGTATAAATGATTCCCTCAACGACCAACGACCAAGCCTGGTCTGTGAGGGCAGGATAGTTGACAAGGCTGGGCGGGATAATGTGACGATAGGGTGTGGGGTATATGAGGAGATATGAGGACAGGGGTAGTGGCAGGTGACACGTGTGTGGGAAGCTGAGGTTCTTATTGTAATGCTGGATTTGACCAAATATCGCATCTAGCGATTATCAAATCTTCCTTTATACTAGTCCAATTAATTATGAATTGATTCATTCACAACATTCATGCTGTTTTTATCATTACGTTTTTATTCATATTGATATTATTATAAAACGTGATTGAGCCGGTGAGTTGTAAGTGGCAAATTTTCTACGGGGTTAGAATCCAACCATATTTTCAATATTATTTTGGACAATATCTATGGCCAGGGCATCTAAATTAAACATAGATACCCACCCCTGCTCGAAAATAGGCACTTTTGATGCCGAAGCATCGAGAGCAACAGCCGCAGCATCTTGCTTCGAATTTTGTCGTTCAGTTGGACAACTTCGTGGCGTGAATTGTCGGCGTTCTAGAGCATCAACTTAAGCCATTGACTTTGCGCGTTCCTCAGGATTAACTGCTGGTCTTGGAGAGAAGGGGTGTGCAGCATGTTATACAAGGCAGTTGCTATGTCCCCACATGGCCTCCTGGCTTACGACTGTACACGAGGAGGATGGCTCTGGTTAGCTTCCACGGCTTAGCTGTAATCTGGGACGGAATTGATTATAAGCTAATTAAACCAATAAGTAGGGCGTTCATCATTCTGGGACAAGATTCTGTGGGCTACCTGAATGTCTAAATATATTAATAAAATAATGACCTACACTAAAATAGAGAAGGATGAGATGCAGCCTTATGAAGACATTAAGATTAGATACAGCCTTATGAAGAAAGTAAGATGAGATGCAGCCTTATGAAGCGAGTAAGATTAGATAAAGCCTTATGAAGAGGTAAGATGAGATGCAGCCTTATGAAGAGAGTAAGATTAGATACAGCCTTATGAAGAAAGTAAGATGAGATGCAGCCTTATGAAGAAAGTAAGATGAGATACAGCCTTATGAAGAAAGTAAGATGAGATACAGCCTTATGAAGAAAGTAAGATGAGATACAGCCTTATGAAGAAAGTAAGATGAGATACAGCCTTATGAAGAAAGTAAGATGAGATACAGCCTTATGAAGAAAGTAAGATGAAATGCAGCCCCATGCGGAGAGTAAGATGAGATGCGAGGTTGTTAACTAATACTTAATGTCTTGCTTATGCGCACTCCTTCGTTTATAAGGAAACGTTGCTGTCTGTAGTTGCTTGAGTGGGGGCTAGCCAGAGAAATAACACGAGTCCAGTAGTAGAGTTCTTGTTGTTTATTCAAGTTTAGCTTATAGCTTTTTTGGAATCTCGATCATATTCTTAGTCAGATATATTCGTCTCTTTGCTAGGTAGCTCTCCCTGATAACAAGCGTGTGTAGCCCTTATATCGGGATCCCTGGCGGTGGATTCCGTCCCAAACCGCTCGATCAGCTGACACCTCATTGGTTCAGGTAAAGCCGGCCCGCTCCACAAAGCTCTTGACCCAACGGTCCACATGGGGCGTGGATTCGCAAGGTCATTGGCCGATAGGAACTGTACCAGTACTTATTAGGGTCACACCCCCGCCAATGGGTAGACAAAAGAGGGGAAGGCTTTAAAAGTCAGATGAACTAGATTAATATCATAACATTCTCCCCAACCACAGTTAAGTTGAACTTCCACGGTTCAATCAATTTTGAATTTACCTCTGCATTTCGAGAATCGATTAAGTTAAACCAATTGAAGATTTAGTGAAAGGAAATCTGGATTATGAGTTAAAGAGTAAAGGGACAGCACGACGTGAGCCCAATATTAATTGATTTTGAATTTTGAATGATTCCAGAGTAGCTTGGGCATGCGCAAATATTATTTTACATTGGCACATGTCCATAACAAAGATAATTAACAGAAATGGATTATTGATGATGAGATTATAAAATTTTTCCAAAAAGTGTTTCTCTAATTTCGTTGGCTACATATATGAATTGCGTAATAATTATACAATAGGGTTATTCTAGGTTCGTTAACCTAAATGGTGACATATTGAAATTTAACCTTTGACATTAATCACACTCCACAGTATTACTCCGCACTAAAACCACATGGGGAAAAGCGATGAGCCTATACTTGACAATTGTGAACTGGTGAAATAACCTATTGTAGCTAATTTAATTATACATTTCGGAAGTATTAAACTAACGTCATGAAAACTAATTATACAAAAACAATAGACTAATGCCATGGAAGTTATTTGGAATTCATAGATTTGTTTACATGTTTCTTGAAGATGAAATCTCTGAAGGGCTGCCGTATTGAGTTCGCCAGGTGTCGCTTTGGGGTTGAGGGGAAATATGCGTCTTCCGACGCGTGTCGCTGGATGTCTCCACTGTATCCCTGGTCAGGAAGACATAAGCTTTGGCTTACAAGGCGTTGGCGCGTTGTGTGTCGGCGTTATCTCCCTCTTGGGAGACAGGCGTAAATTTACCTGGGAACAAATGAACCTACGGCCGCGATCAGTGTGCCTTGATGATGTGTGACATAAATTATACAAAAACAAAGAAATATATTTATCTGGCTAGTTCCCACTCAAGCAACTACAGGCAGCAACGTTTCCCTATAAACGAAGGAGCGCGCATAAGTACAAGACTAATATACACTTTAATATGAAAAGCATGCTTATATAGAATATATGCGACAATTCAGATGATAAGCACTGTAAGATGACATGCTGACCTATGTAGTGAGTAAGATGACATGCGTACTCATGCAGAGGGTAAGATGAAATTATACATGCAATGGGCACAATAGAACTCGTATGCAAATATGAGTGGCCAACGTGCATCTAAACTATCTTGCAATGCGTATTTTTTTGTCCTATCCTCATCCGTAACAAATTAGTAACGTGAGATGTCGTTGATCTTGAACAAACTAAAACGGGCTTCATATTTATGGAAGTGTTTTGCACACATCTAATTATCTAATGTTGTCATGACCGAAAAGGATTATTGATTCCCTTATATGATCTGCCTTGGAGTTAGATACTACTTTGCCACATCTTTGCCGAATGATAAGACGGCCGGCCACTGAGCCCTATAGGATTAATATTAAGCTGAAGCTGGGAATCGTGTTGCCGCCTTCTTGCTGATTTGTCTCTGACTCTGCATCGCAAAATATGTCGAGGTTCAATAGATGTGAATGACACAACGAATACAAAGGAGAAATACAGTTTTTATTCCAGGAATGACATTCCATACACAAAGGATAATTTAAGTGTTAGTCACTGAATGACTAATCAGATAACATAGAGAAATTAAGTATTATGTCATGAATGACATTAAAAATATCAAGGAACATTGAAGCGCTGACCCATCAATATAATAGTATATAACAAAGGGGAGTTAGGTGATATTGCAAAACAGACTTAGCAGCTGTCAGGTAGAAGTCGAGTGATATAACAAAACACCATTCAAAGGTTAAAAAAAACAAGTGAGTGTATGTAAATGATTGTAGTTGTCAAAATAATCGCTGCTGAATCTGACAACAAAATCTACTCGAAAATCCGGACTTTTTATTTATATTCCTAAAGCCGCTTTACATTTTGGGTTTGTTACGGGGTGAAATGTATTAGATCAATAAGATTTGCAGGGCAATGACCTTCCCAATTTTGCATCAGTCGATGCGATTCGCACCACTGTTTATATGAGTAGAATCGCACATTTCATACCTCAGATTTGATCAGCATTTATCTTAAAAGACATGACAATTCTGACGCCAGACGGTTAACAACACGAACAATGAACGATGCGCATACCATATGGGTTCAGAATATTGACTGAAGACTTCAAAGCAAAGTAGAGAAGTCGCAATCAACGCTGATTGTATATGATTAGATAAGACAACGAAACGTCCACATGTTAATGTAATTACAAGGAAGACTGCGCGAGAAAACTCTCCTCATCAAAGCCCGCCGTGACACCATCAGGCTCTCTGTCCAGATAGTATTATAAAAACATGTGATGCAGCAGTCCTTTATGGTGGGTGGTGTGATGACGTCATCAGTGACTGCGTGACGCTTAACAAGGAAATAATGTGAGAGGATAGCGCGGACTCTTCGACTGAACTGGAAAACAAACAATTACAAGCATGAACATGAGATAAGCAAGCATGACTACCTACTCCACATTAGATTATGAACAAAATAATACATGCGGACAATCATTGCTGAAAATATGATTTCGCTCTAATTTTAATAATATCCACCTTATCAGTTGCCTTGTAGGCGGCCGCCAGCAATGTTCCAGAATCCATTCATGCATAATAACGGAATTCATAGATTTGTTTACATGTTTCTTGAAGATGAAATCTCTGAAGGGCTGCCGTATTGAGTTCGCCAGGTGTCGCTTTGGGGTTGAGGGGAAATATGCGTCTTCCGACGCGTGTCGCTGGATGTCTCCACTGTATCCCTGGTCAGGAAGACATAAGCTTTGGCTTACAAGGCGTTGGCGCGTTGTGTGTCGGCGTTATCTCCCTCTTGGGAGACAGGCGTAAATTTACCTGGGAACAAATGAACCTACGGCCGCGATCAGTGTGCCTTGATGATGTGTGACATAAATTATACAAAAACAAAGAAATATATTTATCTGGCTAGTTCCCACTCAAGCAACTACAGGCAGCAACGTTTCCCTATAAACGAAGGAGCGCGCATAAGTACAAGACTAATATACACTTTAATATGAAAAGCATGCTTATATAGAATATATGCGACAATTCAGATGATAAGCACTGTAAGATGACATGCTGACCTATGTAGTGAGTAAGATGACATGCGTACTCATGCAGAGGGTAAGATGAAATTATACATGCAATGGGCACAATAGAACTCGTATGCAAATATGAGTGGCCAACGTGCATCTAAACTATCTTGCAATGCGTATTTTTTTGTCCTATCCTCATCCGTAACAAATTAGTAACGTGAGATGTCGTTGATCTTGAACAAACTAAAACGGGCTTCATATTTATGGAAGTGTTTTGCACACATCTAATTATCTAATGTTGTCATGACCGAAAAGGATTATTGATTCCCTTATATGATCTGCCTTGGAGTTAGATACTACTTTGCCACATCTTTGCCGAATGAAAAGACGGCCGGCCACCTGAGCCCTATAGGATTAATATTAAGCTGAAGCTGGGAATCGTGTTGCCGCCTTCTTGCTGATTTGTCTCTGACTCTGCATCGCAAAATATGTCGAGGTTCAATAGATGTGAATGACACAACGAATACAAAGGAGAAATACAGTTTTTATTCCAGGAATGACATTCCATACACAAAGGATAATTTAAGTGTTAGTCACTGAATGACTAATCAGATAACATAGAGAAATTAAGTATTATGTCATGAATGACATTAAAAATATCAAGGAACATTGAAGCGCTGACCCATCAATATAATAGTATATAACAAAGGGGAGTTAGGTGATATTGCAAAAGGGACTTAGCAGATGTCAGGCAGAAGTCGAGTGATATAACAAAACACCAATCAAAGGTTAAAAAAAACAAGTGAGTGTATGTAAATGATTGTAGTTGTCAAAATAATCGCTGCTGAATCTGACAACAAAATCTACTCGAAAATCCGGACTTTTATTTATATTCCTAAAGCCGCTTTACATTTTGGGTTTGTTACGGGGTGAAATGTATTAGATCAATAAGATTTGCAGGGCAATGACCTTCCCAATTTTGCATCAGTCGATGCGATTCGCACCACTGTTTATATGAGTAGAATCGCACATTTCATACCTCAGATTTGATCAGCATTTATCTTAAAAGACATGACAATTCTGACGCCAGACGGTTAACAACACGAACAATGAACGATGCGCATACCATATGGGTTCAGAATATTGACTGAAGACTTCAAAGCAAAGTAGAGAAGTCGCAATCAACGCTGATTGTATATGATTAGATAAGACAACGAAACGTCCACATGTTAATGTAATTACAAGGAAGACTGCGCGAGAAAACTCTCCTCATCAAAGCCCGCCGTGACACCATCAGGCTCTCTGTCCAGATAGTATTATAAAAACATGTGATGCAGCAGTCCTTTATGGTGGGTGGTGTGATGACGTCATCAGTGACTGCGTGACGCTTAACAAGGAAATAATGTGAGAGGATAGCGCGGACTCTTCGACTGAACTGGAAAACAAACAATTACAAGCATGAACATGAGATAAGCAAGCATGACTACCTACTCCACATTAGATTATGAACAAAATAATACATGCGGACAATCATTGCTGAAAATATGATTTCGCTCTAATTTTAATAATATCCACCTTATCAGTTGCCTTGTAGGCGGCCGCCAGCAATGTTCCAGAATCCATTCATGCATAATAACGGAAAGATGTAGTGCTTGTTACGATTGCCATTTGCAAGCTGGACAGGTTACCAGCACAATTACTGCAATAGCTACTTCTAACAAGCACAATTACTGTCATTGCGACGGTTAACTAGAATAATTACTGCCATTGCGACTGGTTACTAGAACGATATATGTCATAGCGACTGATGACTGTGGAGCTGCGTGACCCGAGTGAGTGGCTGCTGCGTCGGGCGATCAGAAGCACGCCGTAATAGAACATCCTGCTTCCTACTATATGCAAGTCTGATCAAACTGAACTCTATTTTCACCTTTTATGTCATCTTTTATGTCATGCTTAGATTGCTAAAGGATATATGATTTGTTCTGTGTGTCTACCTTAGTCTGTTTTTTATAAGTAAAAGTCAGGCTTTACATACAAGCCTAAAATTTCATGCAACAAGTACAACACATATCATCAACGGACATAATAAACTGCCTTAAACATGAGTATACTATTTATGAGAAATTCTGTACTTCCTGATGTTTTGCAGTCGCGGGTGGTTAACTGAAGATTGGCTGAGTACACATTGCATTATCTCCACTACTTCGCCATTTGTCTCCTAATCATACCGTCATGCAGATTAAATTTTAGATTCACAAGAAATTCGTACTGAAATCAACATACATAGCTGAGGAAACTAAATAAGAGTAATTAAATACTTTTGCCAAGACACTTAAAATAATCTCAACTGATAACAATCAGCCTCATTTGTTGACTGGTCGGGACGCGATGCGGGATTCGCCGTTCTGTGTGGCATAGGACGACACACGTTGTTGGGCTACGACTGACGCAGCTTCCATGTTGATGATGCTCACAGTGACTGTGTCTTGAACGCGAGAGCTTCTCGCGCGGAACAAAGACAGGACAGTCGCCCGAAAGCCTTTAACGCACAGAGCGTAAATCAGCGTTATAAAGACAGAGAAAACCTCGGCGCAATCGTGACCCAGGCGGTGTAGAATGAGAGGTGCGTGATTGTGATGGCGATCCAGACCACAAAGAAACAAGAAGGATATCCAGAAAGATAAATATAAAACGGAAATAACTATGAGGATTCGCGTCATTTTCATTAACTTAGCCCGTCGTACTTCTGACACAGAGTGTGCAGTATCGAGAGCACGGATGGACAATCGCAGGGCCACAACGAGTCTGACGTAACAGAATGACATGATGGCAAAGGGAACACCAATCACAAACACTCCAGCTACAACTAGTTTAAACAGGATTTTCTTGTTGATGGGCGAACATCTGGAGTAGAGGTAAGAGTATTCTCCTGTAAGAAGTTGAGTACCTACGCCAACGCCATCTAGTGCACCAGCCAGAATCCACACGAAGCCACTTACACACAGACATGTTTTGACACTAACGAGTTTCTTATATGTAGTTTTATAGGCAACAGCGAGGTATCTGATTACCGCCACTAGTGTGAGTGAGAGTAAATCCGAGAGGGTACAAAGCACTGTGAAATGAGACTCAATCATACACACCTCAAGGCTGTACACGTTTTCGTTAAGAATGATCGTGGTGACATGAAGAGGAATACATACGCAGCTTATCAAAAGCCCAGCAATGGACATGTTACCTAGCAGTATATATATGGATTTCTGCAGACTTTTCTTCTTGATTATCAAGATAATAATGGCTGCATTGCCAACAGACCCCAATGATGAAGAAAATATAAGAAAGGCTGCTTCGAAATACATTTCTGCTTGGCTGAAATTCATTTTCTGATGGGGATGGGTTGAGTTGGTGTCCATGCTTCTATTCGATATCTACAGTCACACAGACAACATACAAGGTTGTTCAAACAACAAGCCGTACAGACAACATACAAGGTTGTTCTAACAAGCCGTACAGACAACATACAAGGTTGTTCTAACAACAAGTCGTACAGAAAATATACAAGGTTGTTCAAACAACAAGCCGTACAGACAACATACAAGGTTGTTCTAACAACAAGCCGTACAGACAACATGCAAGGTTGTTCTAACAACAAGCCGTACAGACAACATACAAGGTTGTTCAAACAACAAGCCGTACAGACAACATGCAAGGTTGTTCAAACAACAAGCTGTACAGACAACATTCAAGGATGTTCTAACAAGAAGCCATACAGGCAACATACAAGGTTGTTCTAACAACAAGTCACACAGACAACATACAAGGTTGTTCAAACAACAAGCCATACAGACATCATATAAGGTTGTTCTAACAACAAGCCATACAGACAACATACATGGTTGTTCAAACAACAATCAGCTGCGGTTGTTCTTATTCTTTACTGGGTAACTAGGATATTGAATATCAACAGACAAAGAGATAACAGGTGCCACGACATTGATTTAACCTGTTGTGTTGGTCGTACTTAATGTTTGGGGGCTAAACAAAGGCAGACACATGAAATGGTATGCTGAATGATATAACAGGTATATTCAACGAATGACATTTTAGAAAATCAGGTTAAGTGATGCTTTATTCCACGATTGAAATTACAGATATTCAGGCGGATTCATGCTTTATTCCTGGAAAGAAATTTCAGATATGAAGGATAGATTCGGCGTTATTCCTCAAATGATATTACAGATATTAAGTTTTTGTGTTAGTCGCTGACGTCATTCAATTTAACGGGTAAATTGCAAAGAAAAATGTGTGCCAATTGTTGCGACAGAAATGAGTGAGTTGAGTGTAACGACAGCAATGAGTGCGTTAATTGTAATGACATAAATGGATGTGTTAATTGTAACGACATAAATGGATGTGTTAATTGTAACGACATAAATGAGTGCGTCAATTGTAATATCAGAAATGAGTGAGGACAGAAACAAGCGTGTAAATTGTAAGGCAAATACAAGTATGTAATCTGCATCAACATAGATGCCTATGCTACATCTTGGTGAGGAAAAGCTGAACGGCTCGAGCATTTCTCTAATCGTTGAGTGGGTCTATTTAGAACTCTAGAAAGCTATAATGGAAAATGCATGGGTAAGTAACTAAATTGAAAAGCTCTGCCTGCTTGTATATTACCATGCCGTCCAGAACATCGACAATAAGCATCCACGTGTATTTGAATTACGTCACAAAGTATATGATCTGTGTATACATGTTTAGCAACCTATGATTGCATCGTCACAACTTTCAAAAAACTCTTGAACAAAATCAACGATATTAAAGCTTTTAGTCAACAAATATTGCACAAAATCCAATAAAAAATCTGGGTAGATACAAATAATTACAGTTTGATCCTACCTTGTCAGAGCGCTATATTTATGTTGGATATCTAGTAACTCTTCGACTCAAGTTCTGACTGCAGCCAGCATCCGGTTGTTCATTTCACAGACCTTCTGAGAATAGCGCCAAAGCGGGCAGTGTTGATGCCAATGGGAATATGAGTGGCAGGCGTCCGAGCGGAATCATGTGCGCATGCGCAAAGTATCGGACCTCGCTGAATGGTTCCCTTGAGACGACCAGGTGTATCTAAGCTTACATGTAAGTCGCGTTTGAAACCTTATCAAAGCGCTCTTTAGCTGCCTGACTGATTAGAAACAGACACATATCCTTCGCTTTTGACAGGTGATGATGTATTCTGATGATTTAATTTGTGCGCAGGTCATGAACGAACACTGTTGCTAATTAGTTTAAGCAAACTACATGAGTCGTCAAAGGCAGGGGCGGAGCAATTAAGGGAAAAGCAACCAGGGATAGATCAACGAGGGGCAGAGCAACGGGGGGGCAGAGTAACCAGGGACAGAGTAACCAGGTACAGAGCAACGAGGGGCAGAGTAAGCAGGAACAGAGTAACCAGGGGCAGAGTAACCAGGGGCAGAGTAACCAGGTACAGAGTAACCAGGGGCAGAGTAACCAGGGGCAGAGCAACGGGGCAGAGTAACCAGGGACAAAGTAACCAGGGACAGAGCAACGAGGGGCAGAGTAACCAGGGACAAAGTAACCAGGGACAGAGCAACGAGGGACAGAGCAACGATGGGTAGAGTAACCAGGGACAGAGTAACCAGGGGCAGAGTAACCAGGGGCAGATTAACCAGGGACAGAGTAACCAGGGGCAGAGTAACCACGTACAGAGTAACCAGGGGCAGAGTAACCAGGGACAGAGTAACCAGGGGCAGAGTAACCAGGGGCAGATTAACCAGGGACAGAGTAACCAGGGGCAGAGTAACCACGTACAGAGTAACCAGGGGCAGAGTAACCAGGGACAGAGTAACCAGGGCAGCCGGGATGGGGGGCAGCAACCAAGGGAGAGAACAACCAGGGGACAACTGAGCAGCAGGCACCAAGAAAGTTGGTTAGATGGTTAGGTTAGGTTAGGTTAGGTTAGATGGTTAGGTTAGGTTAGGTTAGGTTAGATGGTTAGGTTAGGTTAGGTTAGGTTAGATGGTTAGGTTAGCTCTGTATACAGCAGCTCACTTATCCACATTTGGCTTTGACGTCGATGTGTAAAGTCTTATATTAAGTTTTTGAGTCGGACAGTCCTCTTGCTTTGTCTGCGTGCGCTTATACTGGGACAAAACTGCTTTGATCGTGTTATAATACTATTTTGGCTCATACGTTCTTAAAAAGCCTCCCCCTTTAATTATCAGCACGAGAGCCCGGGTTACATCACACCACTCTTTGGGAGGGGTGTAACCCTGATTTCAGCAATCCTCACAGCAAGCGAGTTCACCCTCCAAGTGAACTCGTCGTGTCACGTGGGGATTGTTTTAGCCTGGCCTATCATGTGGACCCTTTATAAGGTCCACAGATGGGTCAGTCACCGAGAGATTCATCTTGTCAGAGAAACGATTCGGACCGCGAGATTCCAGGGAGCTTCATTGTTGAAATTTAATAAACCAAATAAGCATCTCTACTCCAGGACTCGCGTTAATTTCCTCTGATTAGTCCCCACTCCAGCAACTACAGGCAGTGAGTAACAGTACTATAACGAAGAGCGTGCATAAGCAAGAAAAGCCAAGAAAGTCTAGCTTTACAGTTCGGATGACAAATGTAATATCATTCACTCGGGAAATCATGAGCATCTATTTAAATCAACTTCTTATATTCCGCCGAAAATATGTCCACATTAATGACAAAACCAATATGATTCAGATTAATCTTTAAACATCAAATAAGGGTAGACTATAGACGTCCGACTGTGTCTTAAAAAGGGGTAAATTCAGCCCTATAGTACGTCTGAGTAAGTATGTATTTTACCGTCCGATCGGGGCTAGGCCTGGGGTAGATACTGATATATGCGACTTCGTTCAAACGTCCATAAAAAAATATTGTAGTTAATAAATCGTCACAAAAATTGATAAAAAGGTGTCAATAGGAATTGGCTTTGTTTTTATGTATTGGCTCTATCAAAATTTTTAGAAATACAGCGGTATTTTTGAGTACATACCATCACCGATCG